>CM053744.1:14833115-14870183 GCA_028658305.1 Pachyuromys duprasi | reverse complement strand
TGCCTGCCTCCCCAGATGAATGCAGGGCGGGAGTGTTAACTCACTGACATCGTTTGTGGAGGTGAAAAGCCATTGCCTGTAATTGAAAGAGTCTGGCAACAGCAGGGCTGGCAGCCTGTGACCTCGCTGCTGAAGTCAAGTGAGTTCTCAGATAAACGCTGCTAATTATGGGGAGAAAACTTGCCTTGCAAAGTCACCTTACACAGGCTGGGCTCCCAAGGGTAGAATTTAAAAGGCAAAGAACAAAAAAGTCTGGCAAAAGTCGTAAATACTGTCCCCTGAGACACATGTTCTCCTTCAAGGCTGGGGTCACAGTTCCCTTTCAGAATCGAAATTTGGTGGCGCTTTGGTTTTTAAAGATGAGCTAAGTAATAAAAATTATCGTCTTTACTCATCATAGATGTTAAGATTCAATAAAAATCTGTTAGTTAATAGGTTAGTCTCAAATTTTCCCTCTTCTGTCTCTCCTCCAGCCTCTGCCAGGGCCTCTGCCTGCCACTCTTCATGGACTTGTGTATTCACTTAGTATATATTCACTAAGGAGTTTCTCTGCTAGCTGTCAGGGATTTGGGGGAGCTTCTCAGTGAGTAAGTGGGCTTACTGAGTTTGGACACTGTTCATTTGCCTCTTGTTGCTATAATAACCACCACCAAAAACAACTCACAGAAGAAGAGGTTTGTTACATCTTTCAGGTTATAGTCTGTTATTGATGGAAGTCTATTTTGGGGTCTGGAAGCAGAAGCCACAGAGCAATGTTGCTTTCTGGCTTGCTTCCCCAGGCTGTTCAGCTGCCTTTCCTATACAGCCCAGGTCCACCTGGGCTGGGATGGTGAGGGATGGCGCTGCCCATAGAGGGCTTAGGCCCTTCTACAGCAATCAGCAATCAAGACAATTCCCACATTGGCCCGTGCAGAGGCCAGTCTGGTGGAAGCCCTTTCTCAGCTGAGATTTTCCTCTTCCCAGCAATGTCTATGTTTGTGTCAAGCTGACGATAACTAAGACACATACACAGAACCCACATGTAAAGCTAGGCATGGCTGAGAGTACTTGTAACTCCAGCCCTGCAGAGTGGGACAGAGACAGGAGGATCACTGGAGCTGGCTGGTTGGCCAGCCAGACTAGCTGAAAACCAGCAAACTCAGTGAGGTTGGGCGAGGGATCGTGTCTTGAAAGAATAAAGCGGAGAACAATAGTATAGGACATCTGATTCCCTCCAGCTGCACAGCATGTGCAACCATGCACACATGTGTACGCCACACACACAACAATAACATGAGTAAAGGCTTTCTGTTTCTTCATTGACTGTCTCAAGCTCCTAGAATGGTGCTTGCCCAGGACATAGTCTGTTCCTAGTACGTGAAGAATGCGTAATTTGTGGGGAAAAGAATATGAAACTGTGGGCTGCAGTCTGAATATGAGAATGTTCAGGGATCTCTGGCGTACTCCCATTCTCAGAGGAGGCTGGAATTCCCTGCAGCAAGCTCAACAGGCCCTCCCCATCTCTGCATAACCATGTATCCATGGATAAGGACTAACGGCTTGTCTCAGGGAAGCCCCTGGGGACCACAGAGAGGAGGACCTTCCTGGTGCTTCTCCAAGGATCTTGGAGTTAAAAACCTCATATGGAATCTCAGCCCCACTGCCATCTAGTATCATAATGTCCCACAAGGTGTGCCACAGCTGTGGACTGGAAAGGATGTAGCCCTCCTTGAGATGTTATACGGGTACAGTGAGAGAAGGGATTTGACATGTAAAGACGGTGTTTACGGCTCACCAGACATCTTTATCGCACGGCTCAGCTGCCAGTGGCATCACTCAACACCCATGTCACCTGCAGATAGCATAGCCTTGTCTGTAACTCACATACTTTACCTGTACAGTGGATGTCATCCTTCATGCTGTCCCGTTGTGGTTGTGAGGATTAACTGGACAGCCTAAGTGTAAAGGCTCATCAGACTGTGGTGAGCTTCATTTCACTGATTGGTAGCATTGTGGATTCTTCTTCTGTCCCCTCTGATGCTCCTCATCATAGAGTACTCGATAGTAAGACCATGCCTTTTGAGGAAGCTATTGCTGCTCCCCAAATAGATGTTATTGGAGAAACCCCAAATTAATACTGAAGGGGTCTAAAACTTCATACCAACTTCTTTTCTTAATATGCCTGTTAGTGAGTCATAAAGTTGGCCCAAAGGCTTTGTTTGTCTGTCCTGTGGTGTCTGGGATTGAACTAAGGTTCTTGGGTCTGCTAGCAAAGCACTCCACCACTGAGCTATGTTCCTGGCCTGGATTTTTGTTGTTGTTGTTGTTAACAAATATAATGTCTATATAATCAAGATGTGTCTGAACAGTGTAGTTGAATTGTAGTAAACATAAACTCATTCTTTTTTTTCTACTTCTTCATTAACTGTGTATCTGTTGGCAGCTGTGACCCCACCCCCCCAAAAAAAAGACTGAAAAGACCATCTGATAGAGGGACAGTGTACCCTTTCCTGGTCATGATCTTGCCAACATTCTTCCCATCACATCGAGCTCCTTGGTGAACTGTTTCATTCTGTGTTTGTACATGCAGTCTTGTTCAAAGGAGTGAATTAAACGATAGGAAATCAGAAGTCTAGTGTATTCACCTGATCATAGAATTTTCCTCAATATGTTGACTTTTCCTCACCATAGTATTAGCTGTAATTTCTCATCATATCATTCTTAATCCTTACACTTTTGATTAAAGAGTGGAACATTGGGAGTTCCCAGGGTTAGTGAAATGTTTTTTTTGTGAGGATTTGGTGTATTTGCAATTAGGGAAGTTGTTTATTAATGTCAACTGAATGAGCTGACTCTCAGACTGTTTGGGGCACTTGGATGTTTCTATTGGATAATAACTTCCCTTTTATAGATTTTGAAGTTTCTATGTAATGTTTGTTATTATTTAAGCTTGACAAGCTTAAACAAAACAAATTAGTTTTTGTTTGAATCATCATTGGTCAAGAAGTCTTTGTAATTTTCTTAGCTTCTGTGGTGTTAGAGGTCAAACCATGGCGTTGTGGATCCTGGGCAAGTGCTCTGTCTCAGAGGTAGACCTCAAGCCTGGTTCTGGGTAAAGATGATGGACTCCAAACCTGTATATGTAAGACTGCTTTATTTTTAGAGAAAAAAAAAATGTTTTAAGTGCCTGGATACAGAAAGGCAAAATGTAACGTCTGTGTTCTTTTCTAAAACACATCAAAGATTTGTGCCTTTGGCCCTTTCACTGGGCTAGAAAGACCAACCACTCTCCAGCACAGAACAAACAGGACTTAATATGGGTGATAATTACTGAGATGGTTCAGCCAATAAGGGCACTTGCCACCAAACCTAACAACCTATGTTCTATCCTCTGGTCCCACGTGATGAAAGGAAAGAACCCATGCTTCCAGTTGTCCTCTGACCTCCACATGCATGCCATGGCACACATGTGTACATACACACACACAGATAATAAGTAAAGTATAATTTTCATTTTTTAAATGTATGGCAGTCAATGAATGTCTGCAGTCTGCTTTAGACAGTGAGGTGATCAGCCATTTTTCCTGTGGACATTTTCTAAGAGGAGATAAGAGGGAAAAAAAACTTAAAATGAGATGGAAGCTGTAATTTTAAAATGTATGAAGAAGACTCTTAATTTATATCAAAATTTACCAGTTGGATTTCTTCAGATAATGAACACTTAGGTTGAAACATATTAAAGGCAGGATCCTTTCTTGTTCACCAACACCGGCTTTTCTGGGACAAGTTCTTATAGCAAGACTGCACAGTCCCTCATTTCTGTAATTATCTCACATGATGTTGGGAGTTTTGGTTTTAAAGAGTGTGAGTATTGGGTGGGGGGAGCTATCTATTCTTGGCATTCATTGAAGTGAATTTATGTGTTTCTTTGTTTGTTTTTGAGATGGGGTGTCATGTACCTCAGGCTGCACTCACTCTTGCTACATGGCTAAAGATGACCTTGAATTTCTGAAGCTCCTGCCTCTACTTCCTAGTGCTGGCATTATGGGTGTAGACCACAATGCTCAGCTGAAGGTGCAAGGTAGGGTGTGGAGCCCAAGGCCCATTGACTGTTAGGCAAGCAGTCTACCAACTGAGCTGTATCTTCAACCCCTGAGATGGGTGTTTTCAGCACATACATGCTCTCACTCTTGCTCTCTCTCTCACACATATTCTCATTCTCTTTCTCATACACACTGTCTCTCTCTTCCCCACATATACACATTCTCATTCTCTTTCTCACACACACTGTCTAACTCTCACACACACATTCTCATTCTCTCTCTCTCTCTCACACACACATAAACACACACACAAATTAGAAATGATTCTGCAAATGAAGTCTTTAAATAAACATCTTTTTCTGACAAAAACAAAAGCCCCCAGCCTCTGCCTGGCTTTCCTCCCTTCTCTGTGGCTTAGGCAACATTCCATGGCCATGCAGCATCAAACTAGAACACGGAAGGCACATCCCTGTGGACACCACACTGCTGGGCTAAGGGTGTGTCTGGGCAGTAAGGCATTTACCTCATATGGGAGGTGTGACATGAAGCAGAGTTAGCGACCTCTCTTGGTCCACTGGGCACTGTCCCTGAACCCTGAAAGCTCCATTTACACTGTGCTTTCTTCATTTGCTCTGCGTCACTCTCTTTCAGTTAGGAGAGTGCCTGCTACACATTTCAGACTTACCACTGAGATTCCCACCACCCCATACTGCTACCCTGAGAGAAAGTGAACAGGATAGTAACCAAATGTAAACTGAGACAATGAATAATCATATTTTCGTTAACTTCAAGTTTCATGGGAACAGCGCTAACATTCAAAATGCCAACATGCTATGGTTCCATTGTGAATCGTCCCCACAGGCTTGGCTGTTTGAACATCTGGTCCCCAGATGGTGGCGTTGTTTGGGAAGGTTCCTGGAGGAAGTATGTCACTGTGGCCAGGCTTGAGCTTTTCTAGTCTAGTTCCACTTTCTCCTCTCCCTCTCCTTCATGCCTGCCAGGTCAGCCTCATGACCATATAGCCATGCCTTTCCTGTCATAATGGACTCCATCCCTCTGGAAATTCTATCACAGCTGGAAAGGAACTAATCCTCTGCTCCCAAAGCTGTCAGTGTGCAGCCCTGGTGGACAGAGCCATGGCATAGTACAACTGAAAGGAAAAACGAAATGCTTACGAAGAAAGAAATCCAAGCAGCACCACAATGGCCGAACCACTAGGAGACTCAGAGGCTGCCTCATCTCAAGCAAGGCAAAGACAACACTTGCCAGCATCTTGCCTAAACAAACCCATTCTCCCAAAATTACTAAGGAAATTTTTGTTGTGCTTTTTCAGTACCATGGGTTATTTTCCCTTGTTTAAATATCCAAAGAGCTCCTTCTCATTCTTGTTTGTCTATTTAGTAACTGAGAAAAGTATCTCAGTGGAGTTTTAGGCTGTGGAGGTATTCTGAAAGGGACGTAGAACAGTGTGTTAACACATCTAGGACACTGGCCACTGGTAGTTCATCTCCACTGTGAACATGACCAGGTTCAGAATCACTGAGGAGATCCACCTCTGGGCACATCTGTGAGGGTGTTTCCAGAAATGTTTAACTAAGGAAGAAACACCTATCTGCCATGTGCTGTCATCATCGTATGGACTGGGGCCCTGGGAAGGATGAAAGCAGAAAGGGAAGAGGCCAGCAGAGTGACAGAATTCTGCTGTCTGCTTGCTGGTTGCTCAGCTGTGAGGAGTCACACCACATTCTCCTGCACCAGGAACTCCATCTCATCTTTGCCACAGGATACTATAAACTGTGATACCTCTTAAGCCACAAGCCAAAATAAATCCTTTACTTAAATTGCTTTCTGTTGTATATTTCATCATTGCGACAAGAAATACACCCCTTAAAACTGTATTTCAATTGCTCCAAATATTTTTAAATTAACTAAATTGTTCTTTCTGGCATGAAATGTAGTAATACTAGAATCTCAAAATCAAAAACCCAGAAGTAACATGAAAAATACTTAATTTTAAGATTTTAAGGGATATTGCTGTATGGACAACAAGATTTGTCAAAGCCTAGAGGGTGTGTGTGGGTGATTGGCTAGAGGGTGCTACCTCAGGGAAGTGCCTCCACTGCTGTGTTGCTCAGGGTTACCTTTCCATTGACCAACTTACTCAGGTTTTCTTAAGAGTGACTTGAAAAGAGCCAGACATAATTGAAGAGTGAATCTGATTAGTTTCCTGAATTGTCTTTATTGTGCACACTAAAAGGTAAAGTAGGATTTCCGTATCATGCGAAGCCATTTGTGCACAATGTCTGATTACACACAGCAAAGCAGGAGCCTCAGTCCTGGGTGTAAATTACGCCTATTCCTAAACAGCATCAAAGTGAGCAGAGCAAGCTGAGGCCGTATTTATAGCTCCTGGCATTCTGTCTCGGCAGGAAGCACGTGTCCTGAGTGCTTTTCCCTTCCTGAAGCTCATGCAGTGTCAGTCACTTTCACACTCCACAGGCAAAGAGCAAACCCAGTGACTCAGGGAGCCCTTTCCTCTCAAAGTTAGGAACGGAAGGTGGAAGCTGACGCCGCCCTGACACTGGGTCCCAGAGAGAAGGGCTCTCACATTGAGGTCCATATTCCCAGTGTGCTGGGTGGCACAGATGAGGTAAGGGTGGGCTTTATGAATAAACCACTCCTCTGTTGATCTCATTGGCACAAACATTAGAAAAATCTAGTCCAAAAGCCCTGCTAGTGTTCTTCAATTACCATAAGTACAAAGGAAGGCCTTAGGATGGTAACTGTAGAGCAAATGATTTGATACAATTAAGGTAGTATTCAAGGGGCTAGGGAGAGACTCCAGAGCTAGGAGTGCTTACTGCCATGTTGGGTGGTCGACAAATGGTACGTCCAGTTCCGGGGGATGCAGTGTCCTCTTCAGGCCTCCTAAGGTGCTCACACTCACACATACTCACACACACACACACACACAAACTCATACATACCCTTACACACACACACCTTCACACATACTCATATACACACTCACAGATGCCCTCACACAACTCATACACACACACATTCACATGCACACAGACACACTTACATGCACACACAGACACAGACATAAACATACGTATAAAATCTTTTTAAAAAGATAACATTCCAGGAACACATTCAAAAGATTCTTGCTAAGAAACTCCCAACTCTAAACTCTAAGTGCTGCTGAAAAGTCAATTTAACAACCTTTCATTAAGGTTTATGCTATTTCTGTGGAAATGACTTTGACAACACTTTGTCTTTGACATCCTTTTCATAGTAAAACAGATTTATAAAGGCTGGCTCTTTGATCACCTCCCCCTGATGGGGGAGCAGCCTTACCAGGCCGCAAAGGGAGATCATGCAGCCAGTCCTGATGAGACCTGATAGTCTAGGATCAGATAGAAGGGGAGGAGGACCCCGCCCATCAGTGGACTTGGGGAGGGGCATGGTAGGAGAAGAGGGAAGGAATGAGGGAGGGGGCTACAGCTGGGATACAAAGTGAATAAACCGTAATTAATAAAAAAAAAATACCAAAGAATTTTTTTTTAAAGTATGACTGTGGGAAAATAAAGATTTAGTAGATACATGTCATATCATGCCAATGGTTTCATATAAACTGCTTAGGCCACACAATTCCTGTGTGGCCTAAATACACACACACAGCTGGGTTATGTCTCTAGGGGATAGCATAATCAAAATAAAAACTTTTCTGAACAAACAGTGATTTGCTTTCAGAGCTGTAGTAAGCCTGGGTAGACGGCTCAGGTTGCAAGGCTCATACCTCACAAGCATGAGGATCTGGATTCAGATTCTGAGCCAAGTGAAACTGAGCACGGCAGGGGGCTCTGTGGTGGTCTAAGCGGGCAGCGCAGCCCCCTTCCCCAGTTGAGGAGGCTCAACAATCTGAAGGGACGCAGCCTTGCTGGAGGAAGTACACCCTGGCAGCCCGGAGGGTTGATGGCATCGCCACACTTCATGTTCCCAGTCTTGGCTTCCCTTGCATTCATCAGCCTGCCATCAGCCAGCTTTCTACTCTAGATGCCATGCCATGCCCATTCCTACAGGGACGGACTCTATCCCTCCAGAACCTTGAGCCAAAATAAACCCTTTCTTCAATAAGTTGCATTTGGTCATGGCATTCCCTTCATTACAGCAATGGAAAAGCAACTAATAAGCCTCTGAGCTCACTGGGCGGCCAGCCTGGCCAGCTGGTCACTCTAGGTTTAGTGAGAGACCTGTCTTAGAGAACATGGAGGGTGACAAAGGAAGACACCTGTCATTGCCCTTTGGCCTCCTTCCTGCCCTGCACCCCAGCCTCCGTCTGTACCCCTCTCTATCTCTCATACACACATAGAGAGACAGGCACACAAATTTATTGGAAACATTTATAAGAAAAATACCAGAATTTGTTAATACCGAGAGAGAGAGAACAAGTTAAGTGTATTTCCCCCAAAGAACACAGAGCAGGTAAAATGCATAGCAATCAAGAAAATACAAAACCCTGTTATGACTAGAAAGTCCTTTTACAAACAACAGCCATCAGTTCGGAGTTCTTAATGTGTCCCTGGTACTAATCAAAATGTGTCAGAGTAGCTCATTATCTTGCACTAAGTCTCAGGAGGCAGGTTTTGTCATATTCAGTCTTTTGTAAATTAAGAACCGGAATCTATCACTTGCCCAGGATTGACCACAACAGTAGTAAATCCTGCCAGCCCTCGGCCTTGGCCTCAGAGGAAGCACTGTTTTGTTTTTAGGGGACACAGACTCAGTTGGATTTGCTTTCTTTGGTCATTTGTCATTTGTAATGCATCTATTTAGCTGCAATCTCTACAGTTGTGTGTGTGGGTTTTTTTTTTTTTTCAGAAAAAAGAATCAATGAGAAAATTATTCTATTTATATATTGACTTGAAAGTTTGTTATAAAAGGTACTATTGCCAGGTAATGCTTGTAAAATAATTAAGACAGTTTATAAAATTCCTTACTCTAAGAACACATAACAGACAAGGAAATGGAGGGATAAAGCCCATCACTGTAGAAAAAAGCATGGCATGGCAACAAGAGCATAAAGCTGGCTGATTACATGCTGGTCACCACAGATAGCCAGTGGTTGAGGCTCTGTGCTATACCTCTCACCCAAGCCAGCCAGGCAGATGTAAGTCAGACCATGAGTTATCGCCTATTGCTCTGACAAAACACAGTAACCGAATGCAACTTATGGAAAAAAGGCTTAGTTGGCTTGTGGTTCCTGCGGGACAAGAGTCCCTCATGGCAGCAAGTGGCAGGAACCAGAAGCTGAGAGATCACGTCGTAACCACAAGCACAAAGCCATCTGGAAGAGCGTGAGACTGAATAATCTCAAAGCCAGCCTGTGGTGTGCATCTGCCAGCCAGGCCACAGCCTGTGTCTCCCACCCCACCCCCGCGCACCATTAGCTGGGACCAGTTGCTCAAATGCCTGAGCACCAGGGGGACATTTGTCATCCACACTACCACACAGAGCTTTAGTCCTGTTGCGGGAAACATGCTGTCCTCTAGAGCATGAGACAATCATAATTAACAGCTGTGGATAAACTGAACCAGCCCCATATCCCACACCTGGGATTAATATAAAAATATATCAACATAGCATGACTGGGTCTTTAAAGAAAGCTAAATTCTCACTACAGACATCTCCAAAGAGGAAGTGCTTTGGAACTGCTGGTGAGGAAAGTGAAGACAAGGGCTTTCCAGGACACATTCACCAACTCACTGATGACAACATTCAGTCGGTCATGGTTTTTCAGTCGGGTGGTCTGGCCTGGCCTGCAAGAAAGCCACTGTTGGGCTGCTACCAGTTTCCTTCTCTGTTGCCATCTTCCTTTATAAGAAATACAGTTCAAATAAGGTTTCCCTGTGCTTCCGTATTTATTACCCCTTGGGAAGCTTGCCTGGTTTTGTCTGTTCATGAACTCTTAAGCCCTGGTCTCTATTTTAAGTTACTCCAAAGTATCCATTATTACAAAATAAGAAATGTAATTCTGGAAGAAGCAGGGAAGAGCTGACGTACCGTATCAAGTATTGCAGCTGTCTTACAAAGCTTTGCTCTTTCAGCCCCATAAGGTGGTTGGTTATTCCTGGGTGCTATGTGCCTATTGTTCCTACTAAAATGGTCACAGTTGCATAGAGGGCAGGAGCTTGCTGCCCTTTCTTAGATAAACCCCAGGCACAATAAACCCACCTAGCCTACTGCCTGTATTGCTCACCTGATGCCGCTTCTTCCCTCTTCTGTTGTCTTCACCCTTCAGAACACCTACTGCCTGCCGTCTTCTCCCCGACTGGCTTTTTTATTAGCCACCCTGGCTCTCACCCAGCTGGCCTCCAGATGTTTCTTTCTTAAGCACACTTCACAGGTGGATGATGCCTCCCCTCACTTAAACCTACTCTATGGAGGGAAATATTTGCAGGCGTATCTCCGGAAGCCCATAGAGGATGCAGGGGAGAGAAATTCAATGGGTGACCTTGAGGTAACTGTCATTTTGATGGAAGAGCAGCCAAGGGTCTGTGAGATGGCATGAATTGCACCTACCGCATTGATTGGATGGACCCAAACACACCAGAATCATGTTCCTCTAGTTATTGTAAGAAGTAGTCAAGCACCTGAAGTTTCATGAGGACTTGTAGTCACTACCATGTTCAGCGTTAGAAATGAGCATGAGGGAGATAAGGGCAGGGCCAAGTTGATAAAATGGTTACTGCATGAGCATGAAGCCCTGCATTTGGGTCCCCAAAATCCACATCAAAAAACATTGACATAGCAACATGAAAATGTGCTCAGACAAAAGGGTAATCCTGGGACCCAGGGGCCCAGGAACCACACAGCTCTGAGGTGAGACAGTGTCCCAATGGAAGGGTGTCCTGAGACATGGTAGCCTTGGAACCACACAGCCCTGAGAGGAAGCCTCCTCAGCAGAGGCTTTGTAGCTCCCAGAGGCTTTGTATCCCCAACTGAGCTGAAGATCCCAAGAGCCTCAGCCCTGCTTCTTCAGCTTTGTAGCTCCCAGGGGAGACTGTCCCCAGATTAGCTGAGGCTCTCAGGAGCCTCAGCCCTGCTCCACTTCTTCACGCTTTCTCTTCTTCTCTTCATTGCATCTTGGCCTCTTCTAGTGATAGAGTCACACCAAGCAGAAAAATCTCTTTAAAAAGATTATTGGAGAGACAAATCCAGGGAAAGGAGGAACAAATCCAGAAGTAGCTCTCTCTGCTCCCAAAAGAAAACAACAGTACTTTGATCACCTCCCTCTGAGGGGGGAGCAGCCTTTCCAGGCCACAGAGAAAGCCAATGCAGCCAGTCCTGATGAGACCTGATAGACTAGGATCAGAAGGAAGGGGAGGAGGACCTCCCCTATCAGTGGACTTGGAGAGGGGCATGTGTGGAGAGGGGAAAGGAGGGCGGGATTGGGAGGGGAGGAGAGAGGGGGCTACAGGGGGGCATACAAAATGAATAAAGTGCAATTAATAAAAATTAAAATAAGAAAGCATCAGGAAATTGAGCAGATATGGTGTTTATATAGTATTTCTTAGGGGGTGGAGCTTCTAGGGCAGAGACTTCCAGAATAAAGATTGGTGGGATTTCAACTCTTGAGCTTGGGGAGCTCAGGGATTGGTGGGTTTTCCTGCTCAGGGATTGGTGGGGGTTTGTTCAGACTTTTCACCTAAAATTAGCATAATCTGAAATGGGTCCTATTAAGGGGCTGGAGATGACCTTTGTGACAGTCACAGGACCTGAAAACACTGTTGACAGTTGAGAGGTCTGGGGGAGGAGGCCTGGCTACTGGAGCTTCTCAGGTGGGGCCTAGCCTTGAGGATTTACAAAGGTTACAAAGGGAGTGCAGGGCAGGTGCAGACACTGTAGACAGCTCCCTCTGAGGAGACACTGGGGCTCTGATAGAAGCCGCCATTTTGACAGGAGCCGCCATTTTGACTGCTCCAGTGGCTGCGGTGCAGGCTGGGGTGGAAAGGGTTGGGGGGCTCTGAGGGCTCTTGCAGTACACCCCTTAAAGTTTTTGTGGCATGCTCTCAGGTACTACAACATACACCTGTAATCCCAGCCCTGGGGAGGAAGTCACAAAAGAATCCCTGAGGCTGCGAGTCAACCATTTTCAAGACAAAATAATGAGCTCCAGGGTCAATAAGAAACCTATCTCAAGACATAAAGTAAAGCGTGGTCAAGGAAGACACTTGACATTGACCATTGACTTAACAGTGTGACTCCCTGAAATCACAACCATGGATCTTGGGAGGGGGAACAAGGCAGGAACGTCCCAGGGGTGGAGACCTCAGGCAGCGGTGAGTGTGTGAGAAACAGACTTCTCGGGAGACAGCTTCAGTGAGGCAGCTCATTTCATTGGGGGAACAAAGGCAAAGGCTATGGGGGTGAGTGCACATCCTTGGCCAGGGCCAAGGTGCTGAGAATGCTTTATTTGCATGAAGAGGAATGCCAGGTGTTTGCTGGACCTGACTTTATAAGGAGAGAGGACGGGTAACCTGTAATCTTGCCACTATGTGACCACCTCAAGGATGGCAGAGGTGCGGGTTGTAAGGCTATATGCACAGGGACAGGCAGGCCCAGGGCGGGGAGGGAGCAGTCCCATTCCTGCCTGTCTCAAAACAAGATTTTCAAAGTTTAGACATACATACCTCAACCTCACTCTTGCTTCAGGCTGGCTCCCCAGTCACATGGATCCCTAACCCCCTCCCCCTGCCACCATCACCCCCACACACAGTGAGAATAAGTGAACAGGAAGGACAAAAAAAAAAAAGAGAGAGAGAGAGAGAGAGATAAATAGCCAAGGAAGAAGTCAGAGAAATTTAAAAGTTGTATATTAACCTTTCTAATTTCTCATTGATTCTCTCTCCCCCTTAATTCAGACATTTAATTTGCCACAGTGTAAAACCACCTTAAGAATTTACCCATTTATTTTTGAGACTTCTAGACACTGCGTAAGATTGCTGGAGATATTGACCTTTGACCCCAGTACTCCCATGCAAAACAACAAAAACAACTCTGGGTTTGGGATGATATCCAGAAGAAGCCTGGGTAGACGCCAGTCTTGACGGGATATAGACTGTCTTCTGCAGTCACTTGCTCGCTGGGCAGCACGGCGGAAGAGCATAGTGAGGACTGCAAAATAAGTGCTGCACTGATGTGTAATTAATGAGTGGGATGGCATGAACATTCTCGGTGTGAGCAGGAATTGTTTACGCTTCGTTCATGTGGATTGAATAAGTTCTTTTTTTTTTTGGTAATGTTTTAAACATAGAGCTCAAAAAAATTCATATTTTTCCCCATGGTCTGACCTCTAACCATTACCAATTCACAAGTTATTTGAAGGTGTTGGATACCATGAGAGATTTCTCAGAAAATACTGGAGTGTGGCTTCAAACAATTTCCACAGTTGCTGTCAAATTTAGGAACCAGGAGGAAAAGCCAAAAGTAATGGATTTTTGTTTCCTGCCTGAAAATTTAATTTGAAAATATCAAGAATGGTGTGCATAGTGAGATCATGTCTCTTCTATTCCAAAACTCCAGGCTAAAAACTCAAATGCACACAGCACCATTTGCTGGGTAGACAATGGTAATGTTTGCTTTTACTTTTCCCACCAAGTCTTTAGTGTTCTCATGTTCATAACAAATTACTTCTGGCTGTAGTCCAGAAAGATGGTGTGGTCCTTACAGCTTGATGATTAGCATGGGGTGTGATTCCCTACAACATAATTATTAGCATGTCTGTGATCCCTTATAACAACTATTGTGTGGTGTGATCTCTTACAACTGAATGACTAGCATGGGTAGTGATCCTTTACAACCAAATGACTAGTGTGTGGTATTTCCTACTAAGCGCCATCTCACTCAGAAGACTAGATAAAGTGAAATTCTTTTGGTCACATGATCAGGGGTGGCTGACTGCAGTTTACCTCTGATTATTTGTTTCATTTTTCAGTCTGAGTTTTTGAAATACTCAGGCTTGACATCAGTAGGTTCAAGTGACTAATTTCTTAAATTTGAGTAGGCAATTCAAAATAGTATCTGAAATTATGGTGAAACTTTAAATTGTAGAGAAAAAACAGGAATGTATGTAGCTACATAACATAGTTTATATTTGTATTGATGGGTTGCAATTATATGAAGACCCACTAAGTGAAGCTGACACTGGGTAACAGTCACCTCTCACTGCTACACTAGCATAAGCCTACCTTTTTTCTCTTCAATTATTACATCTCTTGTCCTAAATTTCACATCAACTTGGTTTTGTTTCATTTTCATCAAGTATATTATAATTCTTCAAACAATGGAAATTTCAGAAATATTGCACAATGTCATTGTAGCAAAAGCTCCAGGAAGGAAAATATTTTAATTGATTTTCCCCCCAATTCTTTCTAAGTTTCTGGGATACTGATTGGTACATTACACAGTAGGTGCTTTGTAGAACATCTGCTTAGGAAAACATGGATTTACACTAATACGCTCATCACATTATGGTTTCAGAAACATAAAGAGGTGAATATACAAAAGAAAAGACCACACTCAAATAAAAAAAAAATAGCAGCACCTGTCAAAGGGCAAAGTGGCAGAACCTCAGAGAGCAAAGGCAGAAAGATGGGGTGGAAGGCGGCCACAGGCTCCTCACCTCACACGAGGTTAAGGAAGGGCAGTGAGGGCCTGCAGCAGGGCACCTGGCTCAGGCTCTCCTTCGCTCTGAGTATGCAGATGGTCTTGTCCAGGTGCCTGCCAGAGGCGTGGCTAGCTCGATGGCAAGCACATGTGCTTAGCGCTTTCTCATCCCAATTCTCTCACTCTATGGGATGTCTGACAAGGAAGTGATTGCTGTGACATTTTTCCACTCATAAGGAAAGTGGTTTATGCAATTCCTGTGAAATGTACTGAGAGACTGAACATAGCTCATCTCGAAAGACCTGTCACCAAACCCGTCACCAGCTGTAGACGTCTCTCAGAAGCCACTGTGGAGGCCTGTGGCGCTGACTTCTCTCTTCCTCCTCCCAGTCTTCCTTGCACTGTGCTCTCTCTGGGGAGACTCAATCAAGAATGCTATGAAGACTATGTAGTGTTAGGTATAACCCCAGAGCTACAAAGACCAGGGCTGGAGACCTGCTGAGTTCCTTAACCTCTTTAAGCAGAAGCTTCAGAGCTTGAGGAGGATGAGTCACAAGAGAAACCAAATATGACTATTACTCCGTACGTAGCGTTCACATCTCATTAGTGGCTACATAAGTCCACTGAAGTTACCATTGTAAGGAATCGATAGCTCATGCTCCTGAACACTTTGAAATGAGTCTAGTCAGACTATGAGTGTAATGTGTTAACACAGCTGCTTGTTGAGTACCTCGTGGCAGGCAGTAGCATTCAAGGGTCTTGGAGGAAGCTGGCCAGTGCTGCTCGGCAATTCTCATTTTTCATGTGCTTGGTCATCTCAGTGGCTCTCCATTCAAAGTGCTGGGTTCCGTGTGAAACTTGCACATCCGCTTTGAGAGCTGCTTACTCATTTTTTTTTTCAAAACGACTTAGTCAGGAGACAACTCCAACAGCTACTTATTTTAATGGAGGCATTTCTCAGAAGAAATGTCAACCACAAATCTGTCTTGGCAGATGCATGCCATGTGATTTTCTGTCTTTTTCTTAACATTGGCAAGCAGGCACTGCCTGTGGGATGCACAGCTCCCAAGGTAATATAAAAAGGAGGGGAAATGGAGTGCTTACCTCTGTTTTTAATTCACTTCATGTGAAATATTTATGTATCCTTTTAGCATAATATTTGTGTGTGTATGTGTGTGTATACATGGGTGGGTATCTTAGTTACTTTCTTATTGAAAATACATTATGTGACCAAAGCAACTTAGAAAAAAAAGTGTTTATTTGGGGCCTACAGTGTGGTGGGAAGCATGGCAGCAGACAGGCAGGTGCAATGCTGGAGGAGTAGCTGAGAGTTCACATCCTGAGACACAACCATGGGGCAGAGAGAGAAAGAGTTAACTAGAAATGGCTTTGGAAACCTCAAAGCCCATCCCTAATGACACACCTCCTCCAACAAGCCTGCATCTCCTAATCCTCCCCAAATAGTTCTGTCAAATGGGAGCAGAGCATTCAAATATATGAGTGTGTGAGGACCATTTTTGTTCAAACTACCATAGTGGGTGCTGTGAACAAAGAATGCAGATGAATAAGAAGAAAGTAACAACAACAACAAAAAAAAACAAATCTGTGATTCTACAACCCAGAAATTACCACTTTAACATTTAACTTTTTTCATTTTGTATTTTTCTTATATTTTGATAATATGATTGTTCATATTGTACCTTGTTTTCAATATGTTTATCTTCACTTTTCATCATGTTTATGTCTGAGATGTGTCAGCTGGCCACTTATTCACCATTAGAAGCCTCTTTGGGATTTCTACTTCACAGCATCTGTAAGACACAAGTCAGGAAAGCTGACTCTTCTGTCCATTTCTTACAGAGAACACAAATTCTGTTTGCTCTGATCCGCATGTCTTGGGAGTTGAAAATCCCGTATTTATTAAGTGTTATATCACCTTGCCCTCAGGTGAATTAAGCTGTAGAGCCAGAGAATGGTGGAGACAAATTCTGACCCCAGCAAGCTTCCTGCCAGAGCTGATGCTAAAACCCGAGAGAGGCTCAGAGATGAGCCCTCCTGATTGCAGGGAGAATTTTGCTTAATTACTGAAAGAGTTCTCAGATCTTGAATCCTTTTCTTTCCACTTTACAATGAGTCATGCTTCAAAAAATTGTGTTTTCTTACCTCAGACACAATTATAATTTCAACCACAGTAATGTTATTCCTACCAAAAAAGAAAGAAAGAGGAAAACAGGAATAGGTTTATTTTTGAAAACTCATATAATTTACAATGATTGGCTTAAGTAAAACCAGTGTTTTCACTGATGGAAAAAACAAACAAGCAAACGAACAAAAACCTCCAGCCGCTCACCCCCCAAAACAAAAACAAAAACAAAAAAACCTTCCCCAAACTCAAAAGAAAAATTGTACAAAGAGGCCCTTCAGATTCTAATAATTTAGGTTATATAATTTTTTTGCCACAAGCATGTGAGGATTATTTTTGTATAATTATTATGCTACTAATGAAATGTCTTGTGTTCACACATCTGGAAGGTGGAATTAAGAACGAGTTTTTAAAGTCAGGCAGAGTAGTACACACCTTTAAATCCAGTACTCAGGGGCAAAGGCAAGTGGATCTCTGTGAGTTTCTGGCCAGTCTGGTCTACCTAGTAAGACACTGTCTCAAAAAGAAAAAAAGATGATTTTAAAATATTTTTTCTTATTATATTCTACAAAAATGTCTAGTGTATCATCTGACATTGGTAACATGAATAAAATAAATAAAAATTACTTAAAAGCTGCGTTTGGTAGCAGCATGGTGGTGGCGCCCTCATTTAATCCCAGCACTCGGGAGGCCGAGGCAGGAGGGTCTCTATGAGTCAGAGCCTGCTCTACAAAGCAAGTTTCAAGACAGGCAGGGCTACAAAGAGAAACCCTGTCTCAACAAGACAAAGCAAAAACAAACAAACAAACTACATGTGTAAAGATAACAAAATAAAAGCAGCTCAAATAAATGAACAATGGGGGAATTTGATTCAAATAAGCCAAACACAGCAGCATGAGAGCTACAGATAAGCAGTGAAATGTTCCCCAAGCTTTGCTGAACTCTCTGACAGCCTCTGGCCAGATCACTCACCAGCTTCAATTCCCATTGTTTATTCACTCTCATTGTATGTCAAACTGTCGAGTTCAGTGTCACTATTTTCCTCCCCCATGAAATATGCCAGGAATTAAGCATATCAAGAATTTCCAAAGCTGAGTAGGTCTGTCAAAGGCAGGACTGTGGATGGGAACTTGGGTAAGCTGAGCATCTTGCGTATTGTGGAAAGGACATCAAGTCAGGCTTATCAAAGTTTAGAAGTTACAAGTATTTATAGCATAATAAGAAAGTCAAAGAAGCAACCAGCAGAGTCAAGAGGAGCAGACTTCCTTTGGAAGTCTTTAGTTTGTTTGTCCATTCATTAATGCAAAAGGACTGTAATCATTGGGGAGCGAATTGCAGCTGAATGAACTTTCCTGGAGAGGTTCTGAGTAACAGCAACCTCTGAGGGTTGGCAGTGAAGATGAATCAGGATGAGAAAGCCAAGGGGGGGGGGGGCGAAAGGGAGACTTGGGGTTTGAGATTTTAACTTACAGAAGGAATGGAGGCAGGTAGTGAGGGCTGCTTGTCTGAAAGTCAGGAAGATGCAAACTGCAAAAAGCCTGTTCTTTTTGACAGTTGTAGGGAAGCTCGTGAATTTTCTCGTCCATTTCTTGTCTGGGGGATAGACAGACACAGAAGCCAGATTGGAGTGGGCAGGCACATGGGTGGTGAGAAAGTGGGGCTGGTGGGAAGTGTGGAAAACTCAAGATGTCTGACTGGGAAAGAAAGAAGAAATATCAGGCAGAGTGAGTGAGAGAGGCAAGTGAAATTGAGAGAATTTGGGGTTCCTGGATATGTTGGTTTCTTTACATCGTATTGGTTTGGGGATTTTTGTTTTGCTATGTAGACCAGGCCAGCCTTGAACTCACAGTGATCCTCATAATTCAGTTTTCCAAGGGTAGGATTCCAGGCATGTGTCATCACACCTGTAGCACTGGCTTTCTTTTAGGGAGAATAAAACTTGGGCTGATCCAGTTCAAGAGATGCGTTTAAGAGAAAAAGGCTATTAGTGAAATGAAGCAGCTGTATCTGCAAGTCTAAAGCAAATGCAACCAGCACTTCAATGCACACATGTCATCCTTGCAGGCGGAGCCCAAGACTGAACAAGGCAAGCTTTCTGCCTTTTAGAAGCACTGGAAACTCACCCATAGGAAGCATGAATGCCTGGGAAGGAAACAGGCAGACACTTAATTAACAGATGCTAGGAAAAGCCAAGAAGAAAGTCCCCAAAATTTTAAGAACACCAGACTATGCAAGCTCATCACAGTACTAACATCCTCCCAGCCCCATCCTCTGACGTCCGCTGGCACGGAGCCGCCTACGCTAAGGGTCAGCTTCATGCTCTGAGTGGACAAACCTCGTCTATCCCCTCCGTTTCTTCTCAATGGGTTCTGTCTTGTTGCTTACTTTCCCACATCTTTCCCAGGACAGGTTCTCCTGTCTTAGAATCTCTTGGGCCAATGTTTGGGTCCTGAGTCTTTGCTAGATGGTCATGTGGTAGGGAAAGGGTGGTCTCAGCATGACCCAGGTCAAATCCAGCTCCCATTTGTCTGTTGGAGGATGAACGAGATATGTTTCCCCATCCCTAGGATGCAGAGACCAACTTACCTCTGAAGGTTACTATCAACAGCAAATAAAACAGTGTGTACAGAGCAATGGATAGGCAATTAGGGCATTTAACTCAGCCTTTTTAATTTCATTTAATCCCAGCTCCTCTGCTCTGTCTTAATCTCCATGTGCTTTTGAGTCTTCCTTTTGGAAAGGGGTTCTAGGAGGTATCTACCTCACAGTTGTTAGAAAGAATAGGGCAGCAGAGAAGAATGAGGGGGTACCATCAACATTACCGCTGTGTATTATAGCAAAAGCTAATTCAAATGTCTGCTATTCATCCTCTATAAAGATATAATACTTCGAATTTACTTTCGTGTACACAATGTTTAACTTATTTTTAAAAATTCTTTGAATTCTTCTGGGTTTTCTTTTGATGATGTTGCTTGACAAACATGAACAGAACATCATAATGCTTGAAGATGATTTTGTTTCCCAAGCATGCAAAATGACCCATACAGCTTGTCATTATTGCATCAACCTAGACATCCTTTAAGCTTGTGATTCCTTTGCTCATGCATGCAAAAATCCATGGTGAGAGCTTTGGAAGAGTCCTGGCCTAGTATGCTCAGGCCCTGAGTTCTAGAAAATGGACTAAAAATAATTAATTTAATAACTAAGCTTGTATAAGCTTTAATTTCTCTAAGTGGCTCAGTAGAAAATTTATTCAAATCAAACCAGTAAGTCAATGCAAAGAAGAAATTAAAATTGACAACAAGCACATTAGAAAACCTTTTTGCTGGTCATCAGAAAAATCACATGAAGAGGAGAAACAATTTTCGTATGTATTAAATGAAAAGATCATTCTAAAGCGTAGCACTCAGGTATGAATTGCTGCCAACTTGACATTCTGTAGTAGGAATCAAAGCCTATGCAGTATGCATGACCTTTGACTCATTGTCTTGAACCCTAGAAATACATCTGGATGTGGTGACCACAGATGAGTGTGACAGTTATTAAGTATAAAAGTTGTCTATCAAGCAGAAAACAGAAGCAGCATACCAGAAAGAAAACCACCACATCACTGCGAGCCTGAGGCAGAATGCCTGGCAGTTCAAGATCAGCCTGAGCTACACAGGGATATCTTATCTAAAAAATTACATTGGATCTTACTTTTAAAACTATCTTTTGCTAAAATGTATATTTGCTGGGGACCAGCCCTGCTGGTTGACAGAGAGGCCCAAGAGGAGATAAGGAGTCCTCAAGAGAGGAGGAAGTCAGGCACAGTGGGCAGGGGGGTCTTGAAGTTCTGACTGACTAGCAATCAGGTTGCTTCTTTGTTCATACAGGTTTCACAGAACAAAGACAGACTAATGATCATCCAAGAAGTACAGATTATATCATTTTGTCTCCAGACATGTGTTTGATTTTTCATTACATATCTGGAAATATCTGGAGTTACAAGTTCAGTCACAATTAGAAAGTCCAAATAGAATAGGTTTTATTTTTATCATCAGTCTGTGACTCCAATTCAAAAACTCTAAAGAATATCTCTACCAAAGCAAACGCATTTATTACATGGCAGTGTGCTTTTAGCCTGGAAGTATTTATAGTTTAAATGCACTCCAGACAAACAGAAAATATCTGAACCAGTCTTTTTTATGAGTAGCAAATACTCATACCTAACTCCTTTTACTATAGTGTTTCATCATCTATGCTGTAAAGTAGGAAACATTATATTAATTAATCTATCTTATTTACTGAGTTCTATTCCTCCAGGGTCTCTACCTTGTACAATCTCCTATCTTTACACTACATTTTTAGAGAGCTCTAAATGTATTGTAAAAAGATGCCTTGAATCTGTTACCAATTCTTCTGGCCAGTCAGAGTTTTTCAGCTATCACTTAGTTTACCCTGTTCTAATTCTACTGTTTGAGTTTTCTTAGGCCACATAAAGAGATTTCTAGTGTCTTGGTGCTTACCTGTGCTTATCACAATCTTCAGGGTATAAGAAAGACTTCCAAATAGGGCCAGATAAAGTTATTTCCCTAAAAGCAGAAGGGATAATAAGTTTAGGACTTTCCTAAAAAGACTCAGACATAATTTTCTCAGGAAAAGACATAAAATGAATCGTAATGCAGAAAGTCCCCAAGAATGCAAAACATGGAGACCAAAACCTAAAAGTGAGAGACAACATAATTGCAGCATTCGGCTCAGCTTTGCTGGAACTGTGTCAAGTAGTCATGTGCTGGCTTCATGACGTTTGCCATCTCTAATGGATAAGACTGTGCCACATATTCCTTTGTAGATTGAGGGGACCAAAGTTTGTTTTCCAGCCCCCAAAGTCAGGTGGCTCATAGCTAGCTGTAACTCCAGCTCTCTGGAGAATATCACGCCTCTGGGCCCTTTAGGCACTTCCACTCACATATACACATGCACACACAAACACACACACACAGGCACTGCACCACACTGCAGACCAAACCTCTAACATGGAAACATCTGACACACTCAAGCCACAGGAAAATTGCAGGACCCAGCAATGATTGCTGCAAAGTTTTATTTTCCCTGTGAGGACAAGAGAAATTTCAAATGATAACTACTCAGCTGCTTTAGATGGATGTGTGAACATCAACCATATGTCTTATGCTGAATGATCAAGAAGGAATGTGTAGTTTAGCTTTATATACAATTTTCTCTCGACTGGTGACAAAACTCTCTCCACTCTTTAATAAGATCAAGTCACAGTGGACCTTAATGGCCAACTTGTCTATCTAAATCAGTGTGTTCCAAGTTCACTGAAAGAACCTGTCTTTAAAATAATGCTGGGGAGCTGGAAAGTTGGCTGAGTGGCTAAGAGCCCTAGATGCTCTTCCAAAGAACCTAGTTTGATTCCCAATACTCATGTGGCAGCTCAAAGTCTTAAAGAACTCCAGTTCTGGGGATCTGATGCTCTCTTCTGGCATCTTCAGGTACCGAGCACACATGTGGTACCCATGTGACATGCAGACATATATGCAGCCAAAACACCTTTATATGTGAAGTAAAAATAAATAGTTAAAAAAAATAAGGTTGAAAGAGATTTAAGGAAGATGCCTAATGTTGACCTCTGCCCCCCTCTACAGATACACATACAAACTTAAACATATATATTCACAAAACATTCACACATTCAACAAACAATTAATGGAAAAAACCTTTTAATGTCATTACTGTTAAAAGATAGTGGACATATATGTAAATTCACAGGGCATCTTGAAAAATTCATTGAAGATACATTTATCTTGATTTGTTAAGGACAACAGAGAAGGTGTGGAGTTTAGAGTGCAGCCAGGCCCTCCCAAAAACACACAAGAAAGCTTGTTCTTCTTACAGGCTATGGTTTTCCTGCTGGGATGAGCCAGAAGGCTTCTCCATGTTGCTTGTTCCAGGCTTAAGTGCTTCAGGGACCTTCTTTCGGCAGCTTGTGTCATGGCCCTTAGGCCCCAGATCCCCCAGGATGGAGCCATTCTGACAGCCAGAGACTACAACCAAACCAAGGCCCTGCAATCACAAGGATTCTAGCCCCCACCTGCTGGTTCTTGCCTTCTCACCCCGAGCAAGAGCAGTCAGCTCCTGTGTTCTCACTTCACTGGCAGCCTGTGGAGACTCCAGCAGTGAGAAATGAACGAGTGGGCCTCAAATCTCAAAGCTGAAAGGAAGCCAGTTCTAGCTGTTGGCATCTAACAGTCCAGGTACATTATTTCTCACCACCTCTCAGGCAGCCTTAGCACCTTGGGAGCTACCTTAAAGTCAGTTTCCATTTCACAACAAAGAAACCAAAGACACTCGTGAAGGAATTTCCTCTTGTATACCATGAATAGTGTTTAATGATTGGTCTTTTAAAACTTGGATCAATATTAGCAAGGAGGCAGGAACTAGCATGGACATCTGTCCTTTGGGTATTCTCTCATCAAGTCCACTCTTACATAGTGGGAAAACCACAGAATGCGAAAGGAAAAGAATGTTAGATGGCATCTCGGCCTTCCTCGGCCCAGCCTAGCTCATCAGGCTGCCAAGGCAGTGTGGACCAACCAGCAGGCTTCCTCCTCCTGCTCCCGGGTGATGGGCTTCAGAGAAGCCCAGCTCACTCTCTGTCCCCTTCAGGGTTGCTGGGATCTCTCTAGCCATCCCCCTGCCTCCTGAGGTAATGAAGAGTTCCTGTGCTTTCTTCCACAGCCCCTCTCTCCAACCTTTGTTTCCAAGTTCTGCTTCTCTTTACTCGTGGCTGCATGTCACTTTTCATTACCTACTGGCTCCACCCCGCACTGACAGGGAGGGCGTGGGCATGGTACCTATAAATATCTTCCTCTTTCCATTCACATGTCTCCTGTGCTTCGGGACTTCTCTCTTCCAGTGAGGATTCTGCTTTGGCTCTGATTCGTGGTAATGTGCTTTTGTTCCTCACCGCATTCCTCATGCGACCAGCAGCCCTTCCTGGCATCAGTGAGAGCCTTCCAAGAACACATTTGTGTGGTATTTTAAAGGAAGCCTCCTGCTTCCCTGGGAGCTGGTTGGTAGTTTTCTGAGTAAAGGGAGACAGTAACAGAATGCTTTGTCTTTCCCTGTAGCCCTTGGAAATTTGCCTTCAAATCAGGTAATAAAAGCAATTTGGGCACACGTACGCACACGCATTGTCTTAGAGTTTCTATTTCTGTGATAAAATACCACAGCCAAAGCAACTTGGGGGGGTAAGAGTATATTTCATCTTACAGCTTGTTGTCCATCATCCAGGAATATCAGGGCAGGGACTCAAAGCAGGGAACCTGGGGGAGAGAGAAGCAGAAGCCATGGAAGAACGCCACTTACTGGATTGCGCACTTACGGCCTCATCCGCCTGCTTTCTTATACTACCCAAGACCACCCATCAGGGATGGCACCGCCCACAGAGAGCTGGGCTCTCCCACACCAACCATCACCCAAGAAAATGTTCTGTGTACATAGTTGTCTGCAGCCCAGTGCTGTGGCAGCCATTTTCTCAATTAAGAGTCTTTCTCCCAGATGACCATAGCCAAGTTAGCATGACCAGCATGTGTTTACACATCCAGTCATGTAAACATCACACACACACACATGAACCCACACAGCAGGTCTGGAAGTGAAGTCACCTCTGCTGACTCGTTTTACTTACTCCCGCTGTGATTCACCCACAGCATTTGATAAGCCACCGGTGAGGTGAATGCAACCATGGGCCTCTCAGCCAGGCTGTCCTCAGTAACAATTTGGCTTCTGCTCTCTGTGTCATGGGTCACTGTCATACTCAAATTCCTGTTGGGGTCAGAGTGGCCCCCTGCAGAGCAGGTATGGCCAACACTGAGTCCACAGGAAAGATCGCTCTTACAGAGAGGGTAAAGATGGCGGCATTTACTGCGTGTCTAGCAGACACTGCATTATTTCCCTGTCCCACATGAGTGTGCAAACTAGGGGGTAAGAGAAGAGAGGAATCAAGTTTGCGGTTTCTCAGTTCTGATGCTCACTAGCACTCCTTGGAAAGATCCATTATTGGACAATGAAGAGAGTTTGACAAGATTACAACATTTGGTTGGTCCTGTCCTGACTGCTTGGCTTCTCAGCCATGGCGCAGGAGAGACGTGCACGCCATGCATGCCAGTATCTCATGCGTACCTTCATTCCTCGAGTCTGCTCTGGTTTGGTCTGTTGTTCTTCCCAAGCTGCACATACTGGCATCCACCTGCAACCACGGATCCTTCCCAGGCCCCTGAATGCTGCAACCACATTCAAAACTAAAAGCTCATTTTCTTCAAAAATGTAACGTGAATTTCAGAAAGGTGTCTCACAAGAATCTAAAGGCGGATTTGCGCAGTGTTGGGAGAGGTGTGTGTGGTTTCCCTTTCATGGCAACAATCAGGAAAATTTAGGGTACAACCCAAGCATGAGTGCCCCTTTGTCAAGCACTTACACACTGAAACTTAGGCATCCTAAGACTTCCACATGCTATGCTTATGCTTTTTATGGGAAGAAATTATGAAATTTCAACATTCTGGGAAATTTTTAGTTATTTTAACGACTAGATTGTGGCTAAATCTTTGTATAATATTCAGAAAGAGATAGACTGTGGATAAATCTGTTTGATATTTTGTTTGGTTTCGAGCCTTTCCTGATACAGTTGGCTCACTGTATCAGTCAAATACCAATGTCAAATACCAAGGCTTCGCAATGCACCTCCAAACCCTGTCTCAGGAGGACCAGGAGAAACCATCTATCAAGTCACTTACAGTAAATAAGGCCTTAAAGTTGCTTTTCCAAAAAAAATGGTCCAGAATAAAGGGACCTGGTGAGGTCTTCTGACACTTGAGTGTTACTAAATCAAGATCTTTAAAGATGTAGTATGTGTGAGTGTGAGTGTGTGTGTGTGTGTGTGTGTGTGTGTGTGTGTGTGTGTGTACAGGCCTATGTGCACACATGGCATGGCAGATGAAGAGGCATGGTGCATCCTTCTCTGTTATTCTCTTCATAATCCTTTGAGGCAGAGTCTACCCCTAAACCTGGAGCTCATGTTTTCTCTGGAAGCCAGCAAGCCCCAGAAATCCTCCTGTTTTCACACAATCCTCTTGAATCTGTGTTTCACATAAGTATGCGACACCCAGCTTTTTATGTAGGTGCTGGGAACCAAAGTCTAGTCCTCACCCTTTCAAAGCAAGCACTCAGCCACAGAGCCCTTCTTCAGTTTGAAATCAAAATCTTTACCTTCAATTTCCAAGCATTTTTTCCCCAAGCAAAATGGAAACACTGTAGTGCTGGGTACATGCCAGGTGAGTGTTTCTTCTGATTTAGTTGAGTGGCCCAGCTTCTGTTCTTAGAGTGCTAGCGTGAGCACTGACTGACTGAAATTTGCATACAGATGCTGATTCGGCGGCTGTTGTCTTGTCTTCTGTTGTAGGGATGTGTCTAGTTTGCTTGGCCATTCGCTTATTCGTTGATGTTTAGGTCCCTGAGTCTTTATAAAGATATGACAAGAATGCTTGATTATCTATGTCATACCTTTCTTTTTCAGAACTATTTATAAAAAACATGAAATTCATAATTCTTTAGATTCTTGAAACGTGTGGCAAAACAACTTCATGGGACAGCTCCCCGGTTTATCCCCGCCAGAAGGTGGGAGGAGTTTATTTTAGTGAGTGATTTCCTCAGGGGACGTAGTCTATCATGACAGCGGGACAATCCTTCTGGTGACAGTGGGTGGTGGCAGGAGACTGCCAGCTTACAGCTTAGGAGATCAGGAAGCAATGAAGATGGAATGCCAGCACCCAGTTAACCTTCCTCCTGTTACCCTGTGTATTTAGTTTAGGCCACAACACATGGGCCGGTATCGTGTACTTGGCCCAGGGATGTCTGTGCTGGGTGAGAGCAAATGCAGTCAGACTGTGAACACATCCAAGCACAGATGCAGGGCTCAAAGATGCTCAAGGTCCTAGCCGCCATTCAGCGGCCTTCAGCCGCCATTGAAGCCCTGCATTCAACAGAAGAGGGTTTTCCAAGGGGCGTGGCTGACAGCTCCCTGAGGAATGGCTGCCCCATCCTCCACTGTGACCCTTGCCTAACACACACTGGCACAGATGTATAAATAACCATGTGGCTGAATATGTACCCATGCCAGGTAGCTATCTAATTGTCACTGCAGACTAATTTACAATTTAATTACATTTTCCCAAGCTATAAATAATTTTGAGCTAAACATAATCTGTATTTTAAAAAAATTCTAAATATGGCACTATAACAGTATTTAGAAAAATCAAATATTATTCCATCATAGAAAAATTGAGCCCCAAAGCTTTATGTATGTCTTTCAGCCCACAAAATACATAATACATTGGGTCAATATTCCTAATACACTGGGTCAATATGTTTCTACTTAAGACATTTTTTCCCCATTGAATGACTCCTAGCTGAGAGGCTGGGAACATGTGTCTAAAACTATTTTGGTGTCTCAGTTACTTTATCAGAACATGTGGCAAAAATACAGAATTTAGGTTTAGCCTTGCTTTTCTCTCTCTCTCTCTCTCTCTCTCTCTCTCTCTCTCTCTCTCTGACATCCCAGTACTCTCTTGTCATCATTCAAAACTGATCTATAATTCACCTTTAAAACCCAAAACCAGCCGAGTGGTGGCGGCCCACCCCTCCCTGCACTTGGGAGGCAGAGGCAGGTGAATCTCTGAGTGGGAGGCAAGCCTGGTGTACACAGTGAGTTCCAGACAGCCAGGGCTGCAGAGAAACCCTGTCAAAACAAAAACAAAACCAAGCAACACCGCAGAAAAGCTCCTGGCAGCTCTTTCTTGGACAGCGTCCTCTTCTGTTTTCTCAGCCGAGCATGGGGCCTGTGGGCTAGCTGTCCTCTTCCTTTTCCTCTGCTGGATAGTCACGTAACTGGTTAATTCACACACAGCTATCTTGCTGTCTTCCCAGATAAGGCTCTCTCGGTTCAACAATTTTACACCAGTTGAGGCAATACTTTTTTTTTTTTAATTAAGAAAACCACAAGTTAAGTGGAGCATTTTTTTCTCCAAGTATGCATTATTCCTTTTAAAATTATTTTTACTATTTTTAATTAGGTGCGGGTGTGTGCATCTGTGTGCATCTGCATGTGTGCATCTGCATGTGGGTATCTGCATGTGAGCGCAGGTGCCGCTGGAGGCCGGAGGTGTCGGGTGCCCTGGAGCTGGTGCTACAGATGGTTGTGAGACCAGACAGGCCTGCTGGGAACAGAGCCCAGGTCCTCCAGAAGAGCAGCCAGTGTTCTTATCCGCTGAGCCACCTCTCCAGCCTCCTAACAGACATTAGGCTTGGAAACAGGCTCCTCTCTTGCTTTTGATAGGAAAGGTTGTTTTGAAAAGGCAAGTGCGTAATAGACTTAGAAAAAGCAGTGGGTCTATCAATTTTATTAATTTTAATTATATTAATAAGTGCACTATTTGACTGTTAAAATTACCCTCCCCATTGACCTGGCCTTCATGTAGCTTCCGCTAACAAGGTCACAGTTATATACTTTGTCCTGGGCACTGAGCATCATGACTCAGGACCTTATTTTCATTTTCTCAGTAATGCTGAACTGCAAGGTGATACAGTCTCACTTTTTGCAGCACATGAGGAAATTGAGACTCAGGAGACGTTCAGATACAAAGATGTCTCGCTCACCTGAAGGGCCAGGTGCTCTGGTTCAAGCTGGGTTGGACTTTATGTCCCTGATGCCTCGAGATAACACAGCCTTGTTCACATCACTGACCTCAGGCAGGGACAGCAGAGTCCTTTACCTGGTGCCAGACTTGCTCAACAGCACGTGTGGAGGCAGACAAGCCATCTGAGCGTTGGCCCTTTTGCAGGGAAGGCAGAAGGTGACAGACAGCATGAGTGCAGTACTTGACACTCTGGACCTAAAAGAACTAATACTGGAGAAAGCAGAAAGGTGATCAGAGCTCGCCACCCTCCTTGGGGAATTCCACACCACAGCCCCACCCCTCTTGTGGTTGGAAAGTGTGTGGAAAGATATTTTCTTTTTACCACATTTTGGTCACAGATATTTTGAAGAGCTAGTTTTCAGTTGCTCTCCCAAACTGCCTCCCAGCATGGGCCTGAGGCCCTTATGCAGTGTGGCCAGCAGTAGAGAGGAAACTTTCGGCCCAGGTGGTTATTGTTATGCTTCACACCCCGCTTTTCTCAGTGTCTGCATCACAGACTACAACTCTTCAGGGTGGCAGGGAGAAGTGTTGGTTCTGTATGGAAGATGACAGAATGCAAGGGAAGATGGTATAGTAGGAAGACCGGAGACGGACTCTCCAAGTAGGGCTAAACAGCTGAACCCACACTTGGCCGTCTTTATACATCAACAAACTGTGTTAATATTCACTTCACCGGGATGCACAGTAAGAGAACCAGTGGGAAGGTATTGGATGGGATCAGGAGTTGAGTGTTTTCTGATGAAGAGTCAGTTGCAACAGCTTGTTTGTTTGTTTTAAAATGTTTCTGTTTGGGACCAACAGCAGCCAGGTCATAGTGACACAGTGAAAGTCTACAGTGACACGCTGTAGGTGACACCCCTCCCTCCTCACACTCACTGAGCTGGATGCAAGCTCCTGCTGTGTTTTCTCACTGGCCCCTGAGGAAACAGCTACCAAGTCTCTAATACAAAAGCAAGCTAAGAAGCAAAAACATCACTGTACTCTGTGCCAGGAAATTGTATTTAAAAACTTCTTTGTTACTGCTGTCTTGCATGTAACTATTGCTAGAATTTTTCTCTTTGATGATGCTTTCTCTTTGACTTCTGGGGAGAACTGTTGGCATTTTGATGTTATATTTACCAGGAAGGTTTACAGTATCAGTAAAAGAGAGATGGGAGGCGGATGACAAAAAAACTCTTTGCTGAGTGACACCTTTAAATAGCATTTCTCAGAAGTAAATCTGAAGTAACTGATCGCCTCCCTATGTGTGAGGTAGCAGGCTCTCCTCCAAAGGCATGTCCCCCACTGGTGGGCTGTTGCCCACCTCAGATTTGGTGCTATCCTTCCTGATGTCTTCCAGGCTCTCCTGTTTGTCCTGATTCTCCATGAAGGCCCCAAAGCCATGTGCCACACTCTCCATGGTCCTGGTTCCCTCCATCCATCATCCCAGGACAGGTCAGCAAGCCTGTCCAAGACTGAGCTGTAACCTTTGCCCCACCCTACCACCTGCCCTACGCTTCCTCTTCAATCACTCTCGGTGCTGTCTCCAGAGACCCCAGGGCACAGCCTCACTCATGATGCGCCGCCTCTCTCGCTCTCTGCTTCCTCGTGTCCAGTCAACAGCCAAGGTTTCAACATCCCTACTCTTAGGTATCTCTTCAAGTTGGCTCCTCTTCCTCAACCCTACTGCCTCAGCTGGGACTGCCCCCACCCCTCAGATTGTAGCAGCAACCATACCTCTGCTGACATTAATGCAACAGTTGCTGCTCCCAACCCCTTTGAGCCCTTCTCTCCGTCCATCGCCTCAGACTTTGTGAACGATGTCTCAGTCTTGCCGTTCAGCAGTTCACCATCCTTCAGGGCTTCTTTGCCGTCTTTTGAATAATGTTGTTTTATTTCCTTTCATTTGGTTAGATATGAACCATTCTCTATGTTTCCTTTATGTCTCTATGTTTGCTGAGGCCGCAGAGGTTCCCTCTGTGGGTAACGGTTTCATTCTTCTGTGAATTCATAAAGATTCTCCTTTAAGTGTTTGTGCCTTTGGAGGATGCCTGCGCTCTCTCTCTCTCTCTCTCTGATCTTGAGATCTCCCTGCTTTGTGTTCCTATAGCAACCTGAAAATATCATGTCATTTCATTAAGAATGTTCTTCTAAACACCACGAAACTATCTTATCCGCACATTTTATGTGTCTCTTTAACATCAAGGTGTTTTCCCCCACCAAAACTACCATATTGAGCTCTTTGACTTAGTAGTCCAGGATGTATCGAGTTCACATCCATGTAAGCTGTTTGAGACATGGCATTTTAAAATCTGCATAGATGTCACCAGTGAAATTAATGGCATTTCTGAAATACTCATTTAAATGGTATTCAGCTTTGCCCCTTCCTCCTACATGGGTGGTCTCTGCAGTGGGACGTCTTAAGAGTGTTGATTAAAGGGTTTGATTATGATGCATGCTGGATAAAAAACAATCTGCATACTTTTAACAGTAATAATGACAACGCTGTCATCATATGCCACCCTTAGCCCATGAAATAAAACATAACCAGGAATGACTGATTCTGGTCTCACAGCCCTCCTCCCCTGTGGCAACCATTTCAGACATGTCTTCATATATCTGCCCCAGCTCTGTGGCAGCCAAAGCCTTTTGATTTGTCCCTCCTGGTAAATAAATGTCCAAAGAAATGAAGGCACAGGGACAGGCGTGCCACGTGGTATTCAGGAAAGAAACAGAAATACAGATGTAGTAAATTAAAGCAAGTTGTGTTGGGGACTGGTCTGAAAAAGGTTCCTTTAAAAAGGAGATTGTGTCTGCTGGGCTTCCCAGCAGATTAAGCATAGTCACAGAAGGAACCACAGAAATCCAAGGCAGGTCACCAGCGCTTACTCACAGGCTTACTCACAGGCTGGAGGGGTGAAAATGAAAAGGCGGAAAGGAGGCCCTGACAGACCAAATGTTCTAAAATCATTGACTGAGATCCTGGAAGGAAGGGCAGAGAAAATTAGATAGAAGAACTTTAATTTAAATAAAAAAACAACTTTGCAAAAAATTAATAGTGAACAACAAGCCACAGAATCAAAAGGCCTAGAGAATACTGAGGGTATATAAAAATGAAGCATCCAGGTGCTAAAGAGATGGCTCAGGGGTTAAGGGCACTGAGCTTTTCCAGAGTTCCTAGCTTCAGATCCCAGCACCCACATGGCAGCTCACAACTGTCTGGAACTCCAAGATCTGATACTCAAACATAGATATACAGGCAGCCAAAATGCCAATGCACATAAAATAAAGGTAAATAAATTAAAAAGCAAACATCTAAACATCTCATAATTTAAGTAATGTAAACAGGAGGCAAAGAGAAAATATAGGAAGCAGAGAAGATATTCGTGTTATATCAAGAAGGAGAAAAATAAGAGACTTCGCACACTTTCTGTCAAACCCTTGCGAACAAGAGGACAATCATGCACATGTTTGGAAGAGAATAAACTTTTTAAAGTCAACCAAGAATTCTGTACTTAGTGAAAATGTGTTTCAAGGTGAAGAGGTAACGTCTTCATGGCCCAATTAAAACCAAGAGCTTTGGAGTCAGCAGATCCTCATAGAATAAATGTTCTTCAGGTGCGAGGATAGGCTATGAAACAGAAATTTAGAGACACGTGAAGAAATAAAGACAACTTGAGGTGCAATAGAAGAAGATTAAGGATAATTATTTTTTGTTAATTATCATCACGTGTGTGTGTGTGTGTGTGTGTGTGTGTGTGTGTTAGTCTCATATGAGCTACAATCCATGTATAGAGGTCAAAGACTTTTGGAAGTCTATCCTCTCCTTCTACCATAAACTCAAGGTGGCTTGAACTTAAGACGTTGGGCTTGCACAGCAAGCAGCTTCACTTGCTAAACCCTCTCACTGACTCATTTTCTTCTGGCTTGAATGATTCCGAAAGAAAACTGAGCCAAAACTAATAGGCCTGGATTATATGCTTACAGCTTTTGCAAGAGTAGAATTGTGACTATGAATTATAAAATGTAGGAAACCAACATAAGCCACATGAGCATGAAGGGTGCGGGAGGAAATAAGAGTGCCCTGTTTTCTCTTGGCTTGTAGGAAGTGACGTAACAGAATTTGAAGGTGAGCCCTGGTTAGCTAAAGCTGCGTGTTAGAGCCAGGACAGGGTTGTGAGGGAGCTGGAGAGGAAGTGCTGTGTCAGCAGAAGTAGGCTGGTGTGCAAGCAGAACTGAGAACTCTAGGGAATGTCCCAGAGCTACAGTGGTCCAGGCATGAGAGAACTGAAGTGTTAATGTCTTTAGGCTGAGGGAGGTCTCTTCAGTCCTATCATCCACTTCACAATGTTCCGCAATCTGTGATGCCCTTTGACCTTTGTGACCTTGCATGACAGAGGTCGAACAGAAAAGACCTCTCTTAGGTAGCCTTTGCTTTGGATCGCTGTAGTCGACAGCTGCCTACCTCACAGAAGCAAGTGCCCTGTGAATGGCCGCAGTTGGCATCTCCAGGCTCCCCTAGAGACTTACAGAGGGTACTAATCATGGTCATTATTACAGACCACAGAAAGGAAGAGGCTTTGGATATGTGGCTTCCTTTCTCTGCTGGCAGCAGCTGGCACTGGGATTCCAGCCCGTGTATTCAGGCCGCTACAGAGGACCATAAGAGACTCCAAGAGAAACACTACACCGATTACACTGACTGTCACCATCAGGGTCCCTTGTGTCTCAACCTTCATGTGGCATTTCACTTAAACTCGCTTTAGTGGCAGTGAATTTAAGAACAGAGGAATGCTCTCTAAGTCATTTGTTTGTTTGGTTTGGTTTGGTTTTACTTCATGGCTTCCTTAACTACATAACTAGGGATCCAATTATCTTACCTGTGTCCTATCTTTAAAGAAGAAGCAGGGTGTCTGTGTAGAAGTTTGAAAACAAAGAAATGTTAGGCACAGAAGTAAGAAGTAATAGTCTGTGTTATCATTGCAAGGGCAGATCTCCTTGTTGGAGACATGAGCCTAAACTAGTACTGAATCTGGGTCATTGCTCAGAACACGCCTGTCATACAGGCCTATCTGAAAAGCTAACGGAACCCAAAATGTGTTTGATTATTTCTTGTAGGGAAACAGGGCTTTCAGCATGCCTCAGTAGCATGCCAATGGCTTGCAGGGTTGCAAGGAACTGATAATTACTATTGACAGCCTCCTGAATGTTCCCACTGAGCTGACAGAGGGGAGTCTTTCCAACCACCAAGAAGGCCCAATGCTGAATGGGCCAGCTGACATGTGAGGGCTTCGAGGGTCAGACCCACGCTGGCATTCGCCTCAGCCTGGCTGGTGGAAGGAACTGCTGGCTGCTTTGTCACCTCTGGCCTCCAAGTCTGGTGGAAAGTGCAGTACTGCGCAAATCTCAAGGTTGAGCCCCCACGCTCCACTTCCGATAATAATCGCTTTTCTCAGGCGCTTTCCCAGTACCAAATGCCAGAGTAAGCACTCTGCCACCCATCCCCACCAAACCTGAGGCGCTCAGCATTACTGTGACCCATGTTCATTGACCAGGAGCTGTGGTTCCAAGAGGTCACATGACTTCCAAAAGTCAGAGAGGTCTAACAACGTGACTGCTCCAGAGCCTGAAAATTCTACCACGTGCTCCTGCCTGTCCAGTTCATCCAGAGGCTGTTCACAGAGATTTACCAGCCATTCACCATATATGAGCAGTGTAGTGGCCGTGAGCCGAAGCCGTAAGTATGCTAGGTTCTTCACCAACAGCGAGCATCGACTAAGCGCCAGGCACTGTGCTAAGCAGAGAGCACAGATATACTACAGATATATACACGGGTCGTGGTCTCCACCCTCAGGGACAGCGCAGACTAAAGGCTGTATTGAGGGCAACTCAGATGTTCTGTGTACCATGTGCATCAAGATACAGGCGTTCTGGAGAGATCAAGCTCTGTCAAAGGTCAGGGGCAAGCTCAGGAGAGGTAGACCTGAGCTGGTTTGGATAGGGAAAGGGAGTTAGACTGGAGGAGGCTGGGAGTTAAGGCAGTGTAGGCAGAGAGCACAAAGGTAAAGATTGGGGCGTGGTCTAGAACACTTGGTTCACGCTGAGCATTGTTCCCCCTGGGGTTTTGTCCTCGGTTGTGGCGATCATGGAACATACAAACAGCAACAGTAAAAGGTTCTGGGTATACAGTGACCAAAATCAATTTAAAATTAAACATATAATGAATCTGAGTGTTTCTGGTAGTGCTCACCAGTGCTGCACCATGGAGCCTTGGCTCTCCACATGCCATACTCCATAAGGCCCAAGACACCTCCGCTCAGATTTGTAAGGAATTATATTGTAGCAACTTACACCCCAAATCTCCTGCTTTACCTAGAGACGTAACAGCTTCACGATGGAAAACAAGGACTTAACAATTTTCCTACCACTAAACTAAATTAGTATATCTTTGGATTATATTATACTGAAATGTTCACTTTTAAAATTGATCTTTATTTAAATTGCTTGCTTGAGTTTCATAAAATATTATTCAATGAGCTTTGCCCTGGGTAAGACAGAAATTTCAGCAATTTCTGAAATGCCTTGAGCATACTTTTACCTTCTTATCCAACATATTTTTGTGAGTCAACATTCTCAGTATTGACAAATATAAAAAATAAAAACATTGCTCAACTGAAAGCCATTGAAGATAGCCTAATCCCACCGTGCTAAGATTTAATTTTTTATGTAAAAATAAACCACACCCATCTCATCAATATGCAAGCTGTTTCCAGTTTTAATAAATAATAAAAATTTGTGTATAACAAAGATGTTTTAAAGTACATGTATGCTTTACAAGCAGTAAACATTTGCTTTGTACACCTATCTTATGTTCCCTTATGCCTGAGTTACATGAAATTTTCATCAGCAAAAGGGGTCACAAACAGAAAAGTTTAAGAAGCTTTGTTCTAGAAATGGCTGTGTGTTATGTCTGGAGCTTAGACTTGGCGGGGACTCCTCAGATCTGACACTGAAAAGACAAACTCTTGGCTGCTAAGATGGCTCAGAACGTAAAGATGCTTGTAATGTGCAGTCCTGGGGACCTGAGTTCAAGCCCCAGAGCCCATGGAAAGAACTCCTTAAAATTGTCCTCTGATCATCAAAGACACAGTGGAAAGTGCCATCACACACCACATCACACACAAAAATAAATAATTTTATTTTTTAAAAGATGAAAAGACAAAAATTCAGTGCTTACAATTCCATTCTAATAAGGCTTTAAAGCCAACAGGTCTCAGAACATAAATGAGGAGGTGTCTCTTTTCTGGGCAAGAGATTCAGTTTAGTTCACATTAAGACACATAATAAATTCACACATTCATATATTGAAAGTAACCTTCCACCTCCCTCAGTAAAGGCCCCGGAGAGCTTGCCTCCCCCATGCCACATGATTCTGTGGTAAGAAATGGCTCTGTGCAACAAATCTGAGCCCAGGGGGCCTGCAGAGACTGATGCACCAACCAAGGACCGTGCATGGAGAGGACCTAGACCCCCTGCTCAGATGTAGCTGGCAGGCAGCTCAGCCTCCATGTGGGTGCCCTAGTAAGAGGAGCAAGGGCTGCCTCTGACATGGACTCTGTTACCTGCTCTTTCATCACTTCCCTCTGGTGGGGGGAGCATTGCCAGGCCATAGAGGAAGAGGATGCAAGCAATCCTGACGAGACATGATAGTCTGGGATAGGATGGTAGGGGAGGAAGGTGCTCCCTTTCTGAGAAATAGGGAAGGGGAATAGGAGGGAAAGGGAGGAAGGATGGGACTGGGAGGAAATGAGGGAGGGGGCCATAATCAGGATATAAAGTGAATAAATTATATAAAAAAATAAAGTTAAATTTTAAAAAAGAAGAAGAAATAGCTCTGTGGGTCAGGCAGCGTGCCCTCCCCAAACTTTATCTTGGACTTCCCTGCTTCCAGAACTGTAAGAAATGAAATTCTGTTGTTTGCTAGAGTTAGGAGAAAGAACTGATCCAGTAACAATCATTCAGGTAGCTCTTCCAGATACTTAAAACAGGCCAACTGTGAGTTAGACATGGTGCTCAGCATGAGAGGCTTCCAGGAGTGAGTGAGACCTGCTTTCAAAGACATCCTGTACAGGCAGCAAGATGGCAGTTTCCACAGGTGGCTGTGAGTATCTTGCCAAGTCAGCAACAATGTGGCACTCCTTGCTTTCCAGGGCATTTCCTAACAGAACTCTGGACTCTCTTCAGCTCATAAATCCGAGGGCACCCAAGAACTATTTGATCCTCACCACTGTTATTACCAGCAGTACTCAGTGTTCTCTGCTGTGTATATTTAGATACACTCTAGATGTGCACTGTTATCCCAAAGCAACATCTTATTAAGCAAAATAAATCCCATGTTGACGTGGAAACAGCCTTCATGAGAACAGTAGGTAACACAGAAGTAAGACAAAACTTTAAATAACGAAACTTCAGGGATTGCTCACCAGCCCCC
>CM053744.1:14811085-14832615 GCA_028658305.1 Pachyuromys duprasi | reverse complement strand
AACTTTCATAGCACAGGTTTTCTTTTCCTTAGGAATCTTGGTTTTTTTGCACAAAAGATAATATGAAGAAATCCTTTCAACCTTTCCATCTTGACAAAGTAGATAACCCCAGTTTCTTTCACATTTTCTCATAAGACCTATTTCCTGAAGTTTGTTTTCTGTTTAAATTGTGCCTAAATTATCAATGGAGCCAAATTATAGTAGACAATTTCAGTGAACTAATGAGATTTAGTATTACTATGTCTTGGAGAGAGAGTGGGTGTCCTCATGTACAGCCTGTACACTTACTCACTGAGCCATCTTACCAGACCCTACTGCTGGTCGTCTAAGGATACGAGGCACATTTTCTATGTCTGTAATCATTACATGCCACTAATCTCCTATGGACTTGTGAGCAGGTCATTAGCCTCAGGAGATCGCTGTTTCCTTGGATGTTAACCAAGAATTAACGCGGACAATAGATCTCACGGATCTTCCCAACGTTAAATACTGAAATGCTATGATGTTATTATTAATAATAAAAATAATACTGTTTTAGCCAGCATCCCAGAATTCTTGGGGCTTCTATTACATTGAGCATAAACACTGCCACATTTATTTCTTTGTAATAAATTCCTGTACAGATAGCCCATTTATGAGCCTAAATGAGAGAGTAAATGAACACATTCATCAATTCATTCCCATAACTAAGTAAACTCATATCTAGAACATGATTTAGTGCCACAAGAGAAAAATCGTTATACGAATATCAAGAGAATAATTAACAAAAAACTCAAGATGAATACATAAACAGATTTCTCCGAAAGACATTTGATAAAACTGTTCTTTTCTCTTGAGGTTTTGAAAGTAAAGTTTAAGCATAAAATGATCCTTTTAAATAATAGTAAGAGCCAAACAAAGAACACATTTCATATAAACTGAGGGTACAGTTTGTTGTACTCAAGTTTATTATATTATAAAAGATTGCTGCTATGGGGGTGTCATTAAATCAGGGTGTTAATAGAAGGAGGAGGAGAGAGAAATATTACAATTTTCAAACCATTTATAGTCGGAAATCCAATATAACACACTTAAAGGTGTTTGTCGTAATCTAGAAAATTTAGTAAAGTGGTCATTAAATGAAAAAGATCTCGTTTTCAATATCAACAACAATAGTAAATATCTGCTGCTTATGCTAATACAGCATTCCCTAGCACTGGACAAATAAAGTTGCCAAACCTTAGTAGGAGAAATAAAAAACAATTTAAAGAAAAAAAAACAATGTATGCCTTGCTTCTAGCCCTAATTCTTAAAAGCACTCAAGGCTCCTGCAGTTTCAATCAAAATATCAAGATGTAATAGCAAATGTTTAAAGAAGCTAATATAATAAAATTATACGATGCAAGATGTGGGTGTGCATTGAACCAAATACTTTTAAATGATGCAAACACTCGGGGGACGACTGGCTGTCACTCAAGGAGGAAGCAGCTCGATTCAGTGTTATGCCTTAAGCCACATGAACTCCATCTGCCTGAAACTGTTAAAAAGGTGGGTTTGGGGGTGGGGCGGTTAAGAACACTGGCTGCTCTTCCAGCTCTGTACAGTTCCCATGTGGGCCCATTCACAACCACTTATAAAACCAGCTCTGGGGATCCAGTGCCCTCCCATGGCCTCCTTGGGAACTTACACACACATAGACACAAAATATACTCATATAGACATATACACATAAACAAAAACTAAATGAAAATAAATCTTCAAAGACATGGATTTATTTTTTTTAACTGAACATAATGGTATAAATAGTCCTCCGGCTCTTTTTATGTTTTTATATGTAGGTGTCTTTCACGCACGGGCATCTGTGCACTACACGTGTACAGTACCTCCAGACGCCTGCGAAGGGTGTCAGCCTGCTAGGAGGTGGAGTTACAGGTATTTGTGAGCCACCATGTAAGTGCTGGGACTCAAACCCAGAACCCACGTTCTTACCCACTAAATCGTCTCTCTAGCCCATAGTTGATACAATTCTTAGAAGAAATTGATTTCCCTTTACTGCTGAAACAGAAAAAGAAATGATGAGCTCTTGAGTTTGTGGTTAGAATATTAAGGATGTTATCCCAGAGCCGTGATAAAGCCACCATGAGCATGATTCTGGCTGTGCATCTAAATATCAGATTTAAGCCATGTGTAAGCACAGCAGCAGCCCCACTATCCAGTCTTGCTTGCCTGCCCAGGAAGGAAATACCAGTTTACAAAGACACCCAGAATCATTCAAAACTAGCAAGTCATCAAAAGTGAGGCTTTACATCGACAGCTGTGGAGCGTACTCATAAATTACTGTCAACAATGTAAATTTTATACTTCTAGTGTGAAAGATAACAGAGAGCCTGCAATGGAAATCATTCAGGTTGCCATTGCCTTCTCTGCAGCCATGTCTGGAGGATGTTGATGAGGATTACCAGAGACCACACCGACTGAGAGCTTACTTAAGCAAACATGGCATGAGACCTCTCGCAGGCTCTGTGGCGAACCCTTCATTCTGCAGGTGGGTAATGCAGACTTGCAGAATGAGGAAGCTGAGATTCAGCAAGGTGAGAAGAAATGACTTGAATACTGTTTCACCTACCCCATTGCTACTTCTGAAGCAGTGTGCCAAGGAAACAGGGAAGAGAATAAAGAGCTACTAAACCAGCAAGGAGCAGGAAGGGAGAGGAGAAATAGGACAATGCCTCGTTATCTCAGAAAGGAAATTAGAAATAAGTCAGTGCTGGGTGTCACTCTGAAAATTAATCAAAGAACAGAAACAACTGTCTAGCTGAGCATTGTCCTGTGATGCAGGAAACCATCTGGGGATGGAGCTACCATCACACAAATCCCAACAGATTAGTAAACAGGTCTGTGGGTGCTTTGGTGGCTGTGGAATAAACGCATAGGGCATGTGGGTAGCCTGGGTTCACATCCTCCAGCACAGTGAGGCCAAAGCTTTCAATACTCTATTCCCTAGATTCCCCCCCCACCCAAAGTAGTGTGTACTTCACAGGGCTGTTGGTACACTGAAGGCATAGGCCAGTGCTGCTGTGTGTTGAATATGATTTGTCTCTCACCCGTGTTGAAGCTAAATTCCCTAATGTGGCAGTGTTGGGAGGTGATGAAATCATGACAAAGTGTGGCCTAGTGCAAGGTCTTATGCCATGATCACCCTGCTGACTGGATCTAGGTGGTTCTGTGAAAGCTCTGGGTTTTGCAGGACTAGAATTGAAATATGTTAGAGCCAGCCTGGCTTCGCCTGGGTTTCCTGTTTCCGCTCTGGCCACACGGCTTTGGTTCCATACCCTGTCCAACTGTGCTGCCATTCGTGAAGTCTGGATGTAACCAGAAAGCCCTTGCCAGATATCCCCTAAAACTGTGTGATAAAGGAAACTTTTCTCTAGAACATGCCCAGTTATGATGTTTTGTGATAGGAACACAAAACAAAACAAACAAAAAAAAAATACCAAACACATTGAAAACTATTCTTGACACACATGCCATGGAAAAGAATACAAAAACTTGGTAACTCATTGGTGATATGTTTAAAATATGCAGAAATGATGCAAATGCATTCAAAATGAGCCAGAAAGGCAGAGAAACATTTTCAGTCTTAAGTTGAAAAGCCTCCCTTTACGTCTTTATCTAACATTTGCCAATACAGTTTTTAAATCAACTTTACATTGCCAAAGGCAATATTTTGCCAAGGAGTCACACAGCATGTGAATCTGAAGTCAAACAGTGGCTTCTTAGAACTGGGCTGCCTGCATTGAGTATGGAAGCTCTGAGAACTGTCACGTGCCTTTCCATGCCTGTCCAGGAAAAGTCTACACTCCACACATTCACATAAAGGCAACCCAATCAGAAGCAAAGCCTGGAATCTCCTTATAACCTATTTAATGGTGCATAATTCAGAAAAGAAAGCAAATTCTAGAGGCTACTCAGTATATAGAATATGGGTTTGATGGCCAGTACTAACAGTTGGCCAAAGGCGTATGATAACACACAACAGTGAGATGCTATGCTGCAGGCCACTTTCTACTAAAATAAAATGCAGTGTTGGATAATTTCTAGTATGTTTATTATTGTGGAGGGCCCCGACAGGCTTCACAGCAGTCAGGGAAATGACCCACGAAAAGAATGAAGCTCAGTTCAGCCCAACTTAGGTAGCTGTGCTGGGCCAAGACTGAGACCCAGACCACCAGTTAACGTATCTCAGCCATGTTTAAGCACGGCACAGTTTTGGAAAAACGTTTGTTGATAACAATTAACTCAGTCCCAACTGCACAACAAATTTAAGACGTGTTTACATCGGAATTCTTTCTAACATCCATCTGCTTCTTTCTGAAATATGGGCACTGACTCAGATAGTGTCCAAGATTTAGGGCCTTGGGAGAATGACTGAGGTGAACATAAAGCCTGTGTGTGGCAGCATTGGCCTGAGATAACACAGAAGTCACTTTGGCTGATGTAAGCACAAGACATCACTCACAGGATGGGTTTTATGGTTGAAAATCAGTGCTCAAGATTTAGGGGGAAAGGGTCAGGAGTAAGTAAAGCATATCCCAGGGGCTTAGAGATGCGAGTGGAGCCTGGCTCACCAAGAAGCAGGGGACCATCAGGATGAAACTATACCCAACCCCAGGAGGAAGAGCTAAGCACCTCATTTCTTGAAGAGATAAACTGTGTATTTAATCTTTCCTGACTTCTCCAGTGTTTATCTGTGTACACAAAGATTTTTTTTGCTCTCTGTAGACTATTGTTTATAAATGAGATTAAATTTGGTTCAGAATTATGTCCATTTTACATAATACAACTATTCATTAATTCACTTTAAAATCATCAAATAAACTGTACATGCAATGAAATGGTAAAAGTTAATGTGTATGGGCCTGCAAGATGGCTGAGTGTGTAAAAGGGGCTTGCTGACAGGCTGGATACTGACTTGTATCCCTAGGATAGTGGATGGAAGAGGAGAACCAACTCCTGAAAACTGACTCCCACAAAAAGATCATGGTGCACACACTTCAAAAAATTAAAACATAGTTTCAAATGATATTTTTATCAGAAATGAGACCTAATGAGCCCTATAATTAATCTTGCTTTTTAAAAGCTTATCAAGAATATTTTTATTTTATAGTTTTTAACATTAAGTAAAGTTCTGTTAGACGCGTACATATTTCCTTTCCTTCCCTGATGTCACTAGCATAATGCTTTTTTTCTTTTTTAAATTAATTTATTTTTTTAATTTATTATACTTCATTCACTTTGTACCCCAGCTGTATCCCCATCCCTCATCCCCTCCCAATCCTACTCTCCTCCCTCTTCTCCTCCCATGCCCCTCTCTAAGTCTACTGCTAGGGGAGGTCCTCCTTCCCTTCCCTCTGACCCTAGCCTATCAGGTCTCATCAGGACTGGCTGCATTGTCCTCCTCTGTGGCCTGATAAAGCTGCCCCACCCCTCAGGGGAGATGATCAAAGAGCCAGCCACTGAGTTCATGTCAGAAACAGTCCCTGTTCCCCTTACTAGGCAACCCACTTGGAGACTGGAGCTGCCATGGGCTACATCTGTGCAAGGGTTCTAGGTTATCTTCATGAATGGTCCTTGGTTGGAGTATTGGTCTCAGAAAAGACCCCTGGGCCCAGATTTTTTGATTCTGTTGCTCTCCTTGAGGAGCTCATAGCCAAACTTTGGGCAGAGTGCAAGGAATCTTATGAAACAAGGAGGAGATAGCAAGACCAGGAGGGGACTGGAACATAATGCCTTTTTAAAAGGACAATGACAAAGACTGCTAACAAGAGCAGCCAGGCTCAAACAAGAGATGCCAGCACACTTCTAGAAGACAGAAGTCAGATGGGACACAAAGCAGTCACCTAGCCCTGCCCCACCTGCCCTGTCAGTGCCTCTAGTGTCAAGAGATGTCCCCTAACTAGAGACAGCATGCCTCTCTGTGGGGACACTGTGCACTCGCTTCAACCACAGCAGATACATGAACCTAACTCGAATTGTGGCTTTGGTTTTGTGGTGGGGGGTTGTCTTTGTTTCTGTTTCTCTTGACCGTAATCTCCTATTGTTCATTTTAAATAGATTTCCTCCTCCCCCTTGGACAACTGGCATGTTACATATGTCTATGGCTTTGAAAACTTCCTTGGCATCACTTCCTTTAGCCTGGCTACTCTTGTTAACATCATCTTTGTTATGCTTTTCAAAAAGAATTTATTTGCCATGTCGGTGGGTTTCTTGTGAAGGAAATCAAGTGAAACGTCCTGGTGTGTAGCTTCTGGAGTAATGGTCTCATTCAGAGATGTGCAACATGAAAGAATGTATTCCATAGGCAGAGAAGGGGAGGATGTGGAAGAAACTGAGAAAGGCAGAAAATGAAAGAAAGCAAAACCACCACAGTGCCTCCTGGGAGAACCATGGGGAAATAGTGTCTCCACAGGACATGAGCATGATGGTGGGAAGGGAATTGATAGTTTCATGCAAAATAGAAGTGCAATATTGGGGGGGGTGGTCACTGAGTGGCCAAAAAATGGTGTCAGAAATTAACTCTAAAATTAAGTCACCAAGAAATAACATAGGACCCAACAAGGTATTTCACACCGGTAATCCCAGCACTCAGGGGAGCAGAGGCAGGCTGATCTCTGAGTTCGAAGCCAGCCTGGTCTACAAAGTGAGTCCAAGACAGCCCAGGCTGCACAGAGAAGAAAGAAAGAAAAGAAAAGAAAGAATGTAGGAGCTGGAGAGATGATGCAACAGTTAGGAGTGCTATCTGCGCTTGCAGAGGACCCAGGCTCGTTCCCGGCTCCCACGGAGCATCTCCCAACCATCTGCAGCTCCAGTTCCAGCGGGTCCCTGCCTCCTCTGCCTCCACAGGCATCAGGCACACAGGTAGTTCACATACATGTAGGCAGACAAAACACTCACACACATAAGATAAAATACAATAAATCTTTAAGGAAAGAATTAACAGTAAAGGTATGTAGTTAATAATGACCAAAAAGCAAATAGAAGCACATTTGCCTGCCAGACACACAGGACTGACCGGTTACTTTAAGCCTTTTGATGGCATATTTTCTTTTAACCCTGGAAATATTGCCTTGATTTAATTAACTTAAAAAATAATGTAATGACCACAACATTGCTTCATATAATAGCTATGCTCCTGGCAATCTATGGAGGTTGCTTTTACAAACCAATTGTATCTTTAAGCTCTTAGCCAAATAGAGACTTAAGGCTCTATGCAGGATTACCGGAAGCCAGTTCCTTCCAAGAATCTGTGTTGTTTAAATTCCAGGAAGACGATATTACAAGGCAGCCTATTCCCAAAACCAAATAACAGCGGCAGACTGGCAGTGACCCAGCCCTCAAGAGGAAGCGCATGGGCTTCAGTTGTTGGGATAAAAGGACTGTGGAGTATGCATAGCAAACTGCTGAAGAAACAGAGGTGAGGGATGTGAAGAGGAAGGGAAGGGACCGAGAAAGCCTAGTAGGGCAGTGAGGTGGCTCAGCACGCAGAAGCCCTTATCATTGAGCCTGAGAGCCTGAGTTGGACCCTTGGATGTGGCAAACTGACTCCCACAGTTGTCCTCGGATCTCCATGTCCATTACCCTGCACACGCACCCTTGGCGCGTACGCGTGCTCACATACACATTTTAAAAATAGCAAATTCAGAGGTCCACAAGCTTCTCATCCTTGAAAACATTAGCGGTTGATGCTGATCTCCCTGGAAGTCTGTAAGCTGAATCGTCACTAGTCAGAGTAGCAGACTGGGGCCTGCTTGATATTTAAAATGTGGGCATGGAGAAAGGTGCACATTCTCCATGCTTTAGTTGATATATTATTATTGTTTGTGTGTGTGTGTGTGTGCAGTGTAGGTCAGAAGATGACCTTCCAGCATCCTCTCTGTCACCTTGCGGGTAGCGTGTGTCTTGTTTCTGCTCTGTCGACTTTCCTTCGGCAAGTGCTTTGCTTGCTGAGCCACCGTGCAGGCTCAAAGGACAGTTCTTATGAAGCACTTTTATGTGAACAAGCTGGAACAGTGCTTGGTTGTATTCCCTAAACCCCAGGGGGGCCTCCAAGCCGCACAGTGTGGCTCAGTGTGTAGGCGGGAGCTTAGCTCGGGGTGTGGGGACAGATCCGCATCACCATGACCATGACCGAAGTGAGAGCTTTCCGGGGCTCCTTGGGGCTCCTTCTGCTCAGGGTTAGCAGGACTCGGCCTCGTAGCATTTGTAAAATGTTGAAGTCATTCACAGAGCAAACAACAATCTTCTTGTTTCTCTTTTGCCTAAAGCCAACTCTTCCATCAGTAATGTGTTGCTTAAAGCAAGAAGGCTGTTATTTCTGAGTTAAACTGTGTCCGCTAAAGCCGCAACCTGGATACGTCTTCCCATGCTGGCTTCCTGGTTGCTCATTTTCTTGTTCTCCTCTGTGGCATGAGGACACACTGACAAGCATGTTGTTTCGACACTCTACGGCCACGCACATATATAAAAGTGGCTGTGTCGAGCTGCAGAGTCGCCGGAGCAATTAACACTTGTTTGCTTTGGCAGAAGACAGGTTCAGTTTCCAGTACCCACACAGCAGCTCACAATCGCCCATAGCTCCAGCCCCAGGGCACCTGACACCCTCTCCTAACTTCTGGGAGCACCAGGCACACATGGTGCACGTGAACACACGCAGGCAAAACACAAACATAAAAAAATAAGTAAAACATTATTTTTCTTTTTTTAAGTGGCTTTGTGGACTCAAGGCTTGAGTCTCTTACTCGCCATTCTAGGGCATCGTTTTGGTTCTGTAGGTCTGAAAATGGAGTGCTGCAGAGTGGTGCTGCAGAGAAGAATCAGTCGACAAAGTGTCTGCCCCCCAAGCTGAGCACCTGAATTCAAATGCTCAACGCTCATGTAAAAGCTAGATGTTGTCACACACATCTGTAACTCCACAACTTGGGGATGGGGGGGAGGAGACAGGTCTCATTAGCCAGTCACTCTGGACAATCTCTGAGTTTAGTGAGAAACTGCCTCAGAATATATCACAGACAGTGAGGGAGATGCCTGGCGTCAACCTATGGTCTCCACACGTGTGTGTACAGACACCACATATGCACACACATACTACACACACACTATGAAAAGTTTGGGACACTGACTGTGTGTTCTCAACATCCCCACTGTCTCCATAGTAACATTCATATTTTATAGCGCAAGTCAAACTGCTGGATTAGGGGCCATTTGTCATTGGCGGGAGGGAAGTGGAGGCACCGTCACACCAGCTCTGTCCTGTGCTGTTCAGGGGTATGTGCCGCACTGGTGACAACCTTCGTGCGTGTTCTCTGAAGTGTCATCGGCTCACACGCAACGTCCGCTAGCGAGCTTTCCCAGGATCCAGGTGGAACCATGTCACCAGCAAGAACACCCGGCCAAGCCAAAGCCGAGGAAGGATCCTGGACTGCTGTCCCTCTCCCCCGACAGCAGGAATGCCTTCTGTTTGGAAACAATGACAGTTCAGAGTGACGTGTGTGAGGAATGCTTTTAACATCTTGTCAGTTAGAGCCTGGGATTCTAGGATGGTGAAACGTGCCTGAAACATCCAGAACAGAAGGTTCTTAGCGTGTTTATCTGTGACAGATTAACTACTGTGTGCAAATAGAATCGCACATTCTAAATTTTATGTTTATGTTTAGGCCTGGCTGTGCTTGAGAGTTTGTTGTGGGAGTTACTGCATTACCGGGAGGCACGAGGTGAAAATAGATGTTAATTTCTTAGTATTCCTCTGATGGACAAGTTTCCAAAACCTTATGTGTCAAATTGAGGGGAGCATCTAATGCATTGGGGGCCTCTCTCATGAGCGGCTTAGCTCTGCTGCTAGGTAATTAATTACTGGGTGTTCCATGTCATGAAGATGACTGACTTAAAATTTAACCAAAGCCCTCTGTTGTTCACTAAACACACTAAAGAAGAACTAAAACCCCACATTCTAAGCAAAGGCTAACATGATCTTAAGGTGACATGAGAATGTGGTTGATCAGAAATCTTTAACAACTGTTTACCTGAATTTGTAAAAGAGAAAACCTACGTCGATCTCTTCGTGCTTGCTTAGGCACTTGTGCTCACCCTGTCGTTCAGCTGTGCTAACTGTAAAGCCAGTCTCTGAATTACCTGACAAGACGGCTAAGTAGGTCATAGTTTTATGACAGATGGAAATGGCTTTTCAGTGGCCATAGGAATGGCTGGCTTTCATGGTGAGGTCTGTGCACATGCATGTGTGTGTGCCATCCACGGACACATGGCTGAGAAACCTGGCCTTGGTGCTCTGGCTACCATCTTCCCATCAAAATCATCACTTTGCCCTCAGTCTTTCTTTTTGTCCTTTCAATCAGGAAACCAAGCAGCAGGATTTTTAAGTTCAAGAAAGCATTTTATAATACTGTAGGTACCAACGCCTTTCAAGGGAAATACAGAAGCCTCACCTAGCTCCTCGGACATTTCTTGGGTGAGGACAAAACCATGGAGGCAATGGTTTCATTTACTAATCCTGTATCCCCTTGCAGAGTGCATCCTTCAGGTGAAACAGAGCAGGCTCTGGCAAAGGGAGCTTCACCAGAGCTGAGTTTCTCTGATTGTCCTCAGGCTCTTCTTTTCTTTACCAAAGCTTTCATGATGTTTAGCACACCAGCACAAGCCAGGGGGTCCTAAACAGACGAGCCATTAGAGGAAGACATCAGAAGGAGACATAAGTCATTTGGGAATTAAAAAAATTATCCTAGTTTGTAAAATTTATTAAGAAACTTACTTATGGTGCCGGATATTTTAATGGTGTTGTCCTGGCTGTGTGCTTTCTGATTAAGTGTTAACTGTTGCCAGATACGGAATGTCTTAGATGGGACTGGATGGGTCACCAGTCAAGAGCACTGGTTGCTCTTCCAGAGAATCAGGGTTCGATTCCCAGCACCCACATTGCAGTTCACAACGGTCTGTTACTCCAGTTCTAGGGGATCCACCACCCTCTATGGCCTCCACAGACATAAATGTAGACAAAATACACACACATATAAAAGGAAAAATATGTTTTAAAAAGAATATCTTTAGCCCCAAGCCCATACGAGGATCTTAATTAACTCTTTTTATCTAGTAACTCAGTAAGGCAAAAGTCTTGCTTGCCTAACACCACACCACTGGTACAGGGCGTATAGTTTATATACAGTCAGTCTTTATGTTTCCACACACACTTACTGGGTGTTCTTACACAGGGGGGGATGTGCATAAGGAGAGGAATTATCACCTCTGCATGGTGATGAAGGAGAATGTCTCTGCATAAGACCTATGACAAAGATCAAACAGTCCACAAATATGTGCAGTTCAGTTACGCTTAGCTGTTAGAGACTTGCAATAGGATTTAAGAATTTACTGGAAAATGTGTTAAGAAATCAGTCGTGACTCACCAGCCTTTTAAGAGACAGAGGACCTAAAAATACTCTTATGAACCCATTCCTCACCGCTAGGGGCAGTAAATGCTAGGCTCGGGAGTCTCCTCCAATGCTTTCAGTGAAGGCAGCAATTAAAAGATCAAAAGGGAAGCCAGGAATGTCTGGGGAAAGGTCTTGCCCCGGTGCCAGTTCTCTATGCCACCCAAGGACAGAGTGGATTATTTGTGGACTAAGAGAGGAGCTTTGTTTGAAAGGAAAGCGTCCTGCAAACCATGGTGAATTTTATGGACGGTCTTGAAAAGTTGCTTTGTTGCATTGTAAATTCTGACAGGTCACTTGTTTTATGTGATCATCTTTGTCTCATTCCACAAAGCCAGAAGGCTGTGTTTGAAACTAGCATTTCTTTTTCTCAGACAGAAGCTTCTGCCCCTGAAGCTCCTGGCATACCATAGTAGGCATCATCTACTGTTGAACCTGGGTATCAAGTAGGATGCTTTCTCTGAAAATGTGAAGAAGCCTATTGTATTCAAGATGTGAGATCCCTGGATTCAGGAGGGAAGCTTGTCCATTCTAGTCTCTTTTAGGAAGAGGTAGACTCTTAGTTTCAGCAGTGAAAAATGGAAACAAGCAGGCTGCAGCAAAGCTACATGCTCCTCCAATGCTGTGGTCACTTCCCAGAACAGAATCAGTTATTGCTGGTGTTTAGGGTTGGAAGAATTTCTTCCGGGGGCTCAGGCTTACCTGAAAACAAAGTGGACTGAGGTTTGCCTAACAGATTATTAGCTGCAGGTAACCAAGTCAAACAGGTGAAGAACACAGAGCCAAGATGCGGTGAACGTGCTGTTTTAGAATCACACAAAATATGTATGACTTTCTACAGTGTCAAAATTTATTAAATAACAATACATTAATAAGCAATGTCATCTGTGTTGACTGTAGTTGACTAGGTAGTCCCAGTTTTTCTTGATATCTGGCCATTGGCAGATACAAGTTCTCTACTACAGTCTTAATTACTGATGTTAACTCCCAGATCACATTACATATCACACAAGAAGTGTGTGTGTGTGTGTGTGTGTGTGTGTGTGTGTGTGTGTATGTGTGTGTATGATATCTACAAAAGGTTAAAGAAGCCACAGTAGCGTTGAGTTCAGAGCCTCACTGGAAGCAGAAGACAGCTGATAGAAAAAGAGAGTCACCACTGAAACAGGTAATTAGAACATTAATAAACCTTGTTAGCCTCCTGCCACCAGAGCCTTGGATGCAGAGCCAAGCCCCAGATGTCGTAGATCTGAGGCAAACCTAAGGAAGAAGCTAAACTCAGGCCGATGGAGGCCACGGAGGCAATGTTGAAGCCCCACCAAGATAGCTAGGAATGCTCTATGTGTCAGTCCTTGGCCCCAAGATGCACACTCCATGTGGTCAGTAACAGCCTTCCCTCAGAGCATTCAGCATCCTCCTCTCTTTGTGGGGTCCTGGTGAGGGCATTGCACCCTGTTGTCGTCTTGTGCATTTGATAAGTTCTGAGCCTGAGCATTTGATAAGTTTTCCTGACACAATCTGAACACTCCTGTATGTCTCTATGTTCCCAGTAGACTTTGATGAGTTTACAGTGGCACTTTGGGGAGTGAGCAGTCTGTCTCTGGTGGTGCTGGGCAGACACTGGTGTTTACATGCGCAATCTTCCTGCCTCTGCATCTGTGCTCAGCATGGTGCCAAATGCTAAAATGGAGTAGCCCAAGGTAAGGCACAGCCTGAAAGCTATTATATTACCTAACATGGAGTAGCCCAGAGCAGGGAATAGGCTGATCGCAAAAAACAGCACATACACGTGGGTGCTTCCCTGGACGGCAGTCAGTGCATTTTCTTCTTCAGGACAACCAGCCTCACTCCTCTTCTGTTTCTCAGATCAACCACTGGCTGAAAGGTCTGCCACGTTCCCTGACCCTCAGTGGACCAGCTCTGACCCCACACGTGGCTGAATCAGCTACAGGTGTGATTGGTTGAGTGATAGATAACCAATAAAATTGCTTTTCTATGGAATCAAAATTCAACAAATAAAGCATAGGTATTCCTTTTAGACTGTATCTAATCTCTCTTTCCACTTGCTGCTTGTCAAAGCCCTAAATCAGGGGTGTCCAGACTTTTGACACTGATATTTAACACTGTCATCTACAAAAATTCTGAGCCTCATCCACAGCCATTCTAGACACATGCAGCCCTGGGCCACATGCTTGCAGACCAATAGAGTAGTGCATGACCCTGCTGGGTGAGTCACTCCGGATCCCACCAGGTCTTGGCCTCTGAAGCATCTACAGGACTGCAAAGTCTGGCTCTGTATCCCATGACTCCAAGTCATGTTCCCACTTTGCTCTTCTTTCCCTCCTCATACACTTACGGTTTGGGGGGCAAAATTGCTCAATTACCCAAAGAGGCAGTGAGTATATTTTTAACAGCCCTCCACTCTGTAATTAATTTCATTGGGCCATCCTGCTGAGAAGTTAATTGCTCTAAAACCAAGAGCAGCCTGTTTGTTTTTGAGGAGGGGAGGCTAATACCAACCCCACAGAGTGTTAGAGCTGGGAGGTAGTCAAGGAACAAGTGAGACTGGCCCTGAAGGGCTCAGAAGTTGGCAGTAACCCTCAAGCTAAAAACAAGAGGAAAGAGAAACAAGAACATGGGTTGGTTCTTCCCACAGCTATGATAGCTTAGCTTTTTAAGAGCATAAATATTGGAGAGAGAAGAACCTAAGGTCTTGTCGCAGCCGCTTTCTCCACTTGGTCTATCAGCTTCAAATGCACTTATTTTCTTGTGGCGATTAATGCTTCCCACTGTTCTGGACTCTGTGGGGATGTTCTGCAGTGAGTGCCTGGCTAGAGGAAAGCTTATAAATGTAAACACTTGTTACATACCTGAGTTCAACTGTCCCATTCTGGTGCACATACATGGTACCCACTCCCTTCAAATACATTGCCACAGGTTCCAGGGAAAGGAGTAAGCTACTCTCCAGATGGAAAGAAGGCCTTAAAATACCTTCAAGAAGAAAGAGCACACCCGAGAGGCGCCCTCACTTTCCTCACAGACAGCTTGCCTCTAAGCCTCCATTCCCTCGCCCTCCTGTTCCGCCCGTTCTTTCTTCATTTGGCTGCCCTTGCCTGTGGAAAGGCATGCTATAGCCTTGCATCCTATGACCATACCCCACACCCCCCAAACTCTACTATTGTCCCTTTGCCCCAATATTCCGAAAGCACACTGTCCCAACTCTTTTCACACTGAACTCTAGTTAATGATCTACATTGTAAGTAATTCATCAGTGACCTGCACATCCACGAAGACAAAGGCATTGCCACAGTTCATTCACTGAACTCAGTTAAATATATCCGCAGTTTAATGCTTACTTCCCTGCACATTCATCCAGCATGGGAGCAAGCTCCCTCTGTAGCTATTTGACTGTCCAAACTGATTACCCATGCCTCCAACAAAACGCTTTCATAAACGTTAAATGCTGTGTGTAAAGATTTGTGGGAAGGATAATCTCTTAGTGTTAACAACAGTGTGCACTGATTGAAAATCTGACCCCTTTCCCACCTGTCAGTGATGCCTTTCATCAGCTTGTCCTGTGCCCCTGTCAGACACATTTCCCATAGTTTTCCACTTTCCAAGCTGATCTCTTTGATTCTTCTTGATTGCCATTGACTCTTCCACATAATGAACTGACCATATTTGGCCATCATAGCCAGTCAAGAAGACAGGGACATTTATTTATTTGTGCTGGCAACAGAGCCCAAGGCTGGAGGATGTCAGGAAATGAAAGCATAAGACTGTGGGAAAGCCCAGGGGATGATGACTTCACTAGTGTGTGCCAGGCTCTGGGCTCCATCCCCAGCGCTGAGGATGATGTCATGGTGGTGATGGTAGTGATGATGATGTCATGGTGGTGATGATGGTGATAGTGAAGATGGTGATGGTGACGGTTGTGGTGGTGGTGATGGTAGTGATGATGGTAATGATAGTGATGGTGACCATGATAATGATGGTGACTGGATGAAGCATCTCAACTAAGAAAAACATTAATAATGAAGGAGAAGGAAAACAACAACCACCAATGTGTACATGAGCATGTGCACACGTGTGTGTGTGCGTGTATGTGTGTGCACGTGTGTGTGCCTGCGTGCGTGCGTGCATGTGTGTGTGTGTGTGTGTGCTTCAGACTTCAAGGGTGTTATTCAAACCTTAGGAGCATGGGAAACAACAGCCTGTAATTAGGAAAGGCTCAGTTCAAAATAAAGTTGAAATTTGGCTTTTAAGGCTTGAGCTTCTTTATTTTGCAAATTTTTTGTTTTGTTTCGGTTTTTGTTTTGTGAGACAGGGTTTCTCTTCATAGCCTTCACTGTTCTGGAACTCGATTTCTAGACCAGGCTGGCCTGTAACAGAGGCAGAGATCCGACTCTGCCTCCCTGAGTGCTGGGATTACAGGTGTGTACGACCACGCCCAGCTAATTTGTAAACTTTCTTTACAAAAGTTTAAATCTTTATCCAACAAGTTTGTAATATTTTTTAAGCCTCAAATTGCAGAAATGCTGGGAGGAAAGGGAAAATCATAAAGGGAAAAGGAACTTTAATTAAGTTAGCTTTCTGGTCGATTCAGTTTGGCATTTGGCGTCAGACAGCTCAAATGGCTCTAAGTGCAGTAAGGGGAAGTAGGAGTGCTTAGCATAGTGTCAGCCCCGGAGAGCACAGCAGCTCTTCGTCCCTTTCTCCTTTAACCTTTTCTTTACCACGATCTTCGTAAGTCTGTTAGTCATCTGGTGCTTTAACAAGGACAAAACCAACATGGATGAACCTCCCTTCCTTCACCACTATAACCTGGGACAGAACCTGTCACACAGAATGTGTCCAGTGAATACCGGGGGGCGGGGGTTGATGATGGTACGGCTACTTGCTTCACCAGCTTGATGAGCCCACAAGATCCCAACGCAGGCTCACATGTGCAGTCCCTGTAATCCCACAGAGCTGGAAGGAGGAGGGAGAATTGTCCAGAAGCTCTGGGTAGCTAGCCTGGCATACATACACAGAGCAGCAATAAAAAGCAAGAGACTGTACCTCAACATGGTGGAAGGGGACTTCTGGGGGCTGTCCTCTGACCTCCCAATGTGTTCTCTTATACATGTGTGGCTGTATACGCACATGAATATACACACACACACAGGCACACGGGCACACCTACTTTATATACAGGAAAGGAGGGAGGTTTTTCTTAGAGACAGAGTCCCACTATGTAGCCCATACTGGCCAAGAACTCCCTTTCCTCCTGCCTGGGCCCCCAAGCCCTGGATTATAGATGTGAGTAACCGCACGGAACACTCAGTACTTTCCACTGGCTCGCCAGGCAGCACTGGCAGCCGAGAGAGCTCATACTTGGATGTGGCCATAAGCACATTCAGCCCCTAGCTCGGCCACTAATGTGACCTCAGAAGGGTCCTTTCATCCTCTGAACCCCCAGTCTCGTTTTTGTTGTGCTTGATTGGCTGGTTGTTTTTTATAGTGTTGGGGATGAGCCCACAGCTTCACACACTAGGCAAGCACTCACTAGAGAGTGACATCACCTGACCGGAACTTGTTTCAGACTTGAAGATAATGGGCCGTGGTGTGAGAGGGTATTCCTGAACACACGTTCATGGAAGAGCTGTACACATTTGGAAATACATTCTAACAGTGTTGTCACAGACACTCAGTGGCTAAAGTACACAGCAAACGGCAATCGCAGTGAGGTGCCTTGTCACAGTGAGGTGATGTGATGAGTTGTAGCATCTGTGGAGTCGAGCTGGTGAAGGCTGTGAAGAGCATTCCCTGGGCTAGCCAGATTGTCTTCAGCTGCCCTTCTTCCTCAGGTTCCGATGACAAAGCAAATCAAGGTCACAATTACACTGCTAAGGCTTCAATTTAAACGAGATCTCTTTTCAGCCAGACTCGGTGGAGCATGCCTGTTATCTCCACACTAAGGGAGGCAGAAGCAGGGGGATTATTGAGAGTTCAAGGCCAGCCTGGTTACAAAGCAACTCCAGGACAGTCAAGGATACACAGAGATACCCTGTCTCAGAAAAACAAAAACAAACAAACAAACAAAAAGGTCTGTTTTTTTTACAGCATTTCCTAACTACCCTAACAGGCTCATCTGGAATCTCTTTGCTGACTTTTCCCAACAAACTGACTACGCATCTGTGTTCCCAGTAAGATAAAGGTGCACACAACGGGTCTTTAACTCTGCTGCCCACAGCTTCCACGTGCCCTGTACCCATCCTCTGCAGAGAGTCCTGCCGGAGTCTAGATCTGTCTTCTTTCCCATCTTGCCCTTATTTCCTTCTATGAAGAAATAATACTTACTACAGAGCTTGAGTCCACAGAGCTGAGCTGCAGGAATTCAAATCAAAACAGGAGGCTGCCCTGTCTCAGACACAGAGCTGTCCCTGCCCGCCCGCCCACCACTCTGTGTAGGTGTGTCTCTTCCCAGTGGATTGTGAAGCTCTGAAAACCCAACCTTGAAAATCAATTTCATTGTCCCCACATCCACCACGGATGTCTCAGGCTTCGGGGAATCCACCATGAGTCTTTAAGGATGACGGTCTTGATGCAATCTTAACATTTTTACCCAGAAAACAGAAAAGTCACCGTAATAAAAACACCAAGCAGCCTGTGACTTAGAGGGGCATTTTCAAACATGTGACAGACAGCGTGTGTGAGTGAGTGGGCATGTGTCCGTGTTCGGGTGTATGTAGGTGCACAAGGACATGTGCATGTGTGTGTGGTGGGCGGGGGGGGGGGGGAGCCAGAGGTCAACTTTAGATGCAGTTCCTCAGGAGTCATTGACTTCATTGGTGGTGGTTTATTTTATTTTATTCATTGTTATTTTATGTATGTGTGTGGGGGGGTTCTGCATGCGTGTGTATCTATGTACGACATGAGTGCAGTGCCTGTGGAAGCCAAAAAGGACATGAGATAACTCTGAACTGGAGTTACAGGGGTTAGGCGCTGTCCTATGGGTGCTTGAGCTCAAACCTGGCTCATGTGGAGGAGCAGCCAGTGCTCTATGGCACAGATCCACCCCGTTTTTATTTTTGAGAGAGCATCTTAGTGGGATGCAAGGTTCACCAGTTAGGTCAGGTTGGCAGCAAACCCCAGGAGCTGCCTTTTTCGGGCTCACAGCATATTGCCGGCGCACATATGTTCCACCATGGTCGCCCTCATGAAGCATTTGGGTGGCCAGCTTTGCAGCTGAGGGCCCTCCTGGGGCAGAGTGCTTGGTTGAAATTCCCGGTCTGAGACAAAGGAGAAGAAAACACTTCTCGAGCCTGGTTTGCCAGTTAGAGAATGGCACGCAGGGGAAATATGAAACTGAAACAATGCTAATAACACAGCCCATTTGTTTCCTTCACACTCATTCCTAAGTTTAATTAAAGGTGGACTCTCGAAGGAGGACTGAACCAGTACCTTCCCATTGAAAATGGTACATCTGGGGTGCTTGATGGCAACCGGGAGAAGGCCGGAGAAGGCCGTGTCCCTAGGGAGGTTTGTGCGGCCTGTTGACTTCAGACATCATGGCCAAACAAAGACAAAGACTTGTTTCTGCCACTGAGAATGTGGGTGGTCTAGGTCTGTTCACACTACTGTCATTTTCTTTCCTAATATAGATGTTTCCTGTGTGCTTTTGAAAGCTGAGTTTTCTTATTTTTATGTGGAAATACATGTTGTGATCAGACTAGGAAATTTGGTGAACACTTCATTTTGAAATGTCCAGTTGGCCTCTTCAGTCCTCTCACATTAAATAATGTAAAACAGCTTCTTCTATGTCCTTTGTGAGTGATGACCCTGAACAAGAAAGGGCTGCTTCAGTGGGCAGCATTTACCTCACAAGCATGAGAACTTAGGCTTGGGTCCCCAGAACCTCCACAAAGCCAGGCACACTTGTGTGCATCTGCAGCCCAGTATTTCAGTGTCAAGGAGGAGCTTGCGACGGAAGGATAACTGAATGCTCATGAGACAGTTAACCTGGAATGTGCAATAGCAAATGGGAGAACATGTCCCAAACAAGGTGGAAAATGAGGGTTTGCATCTGAAGTTGTCCTCTGACCTCTACACACATGAATATCACACGCACATATAGTAAAAATTTCAAAGAAATCCTAGACACCAAACATCAGCTTCCAGCCTCCATAAGTGTACGCACACATATGCATACACATGTGTGTATATACAACATACACACGATAGATACATAGATCGATAGATAGATAGATAGATAGATAGATAGATAGATAGATAGATAGATAGATAGATAGATGTGTGGATGACAGGAAATCTTTACCTCTGTTGTTTTTAACTATATATTTTATTTTTTATTAGAAAAACTAAAGCAGAAAGCCAGAAGTAAATTTCAATTATCTTTCGGAACTTGCTTTATATATTGAGAAAATGCTGCCCACTTCTTATGCATAGGGACTGAACATTTTCCTCCCACTGCCTTTCCCCACGAGGCCAGAGATCATGTTTAAGAACGCAGCTTCATTGACTCCTGCCTCCTGATAGTTACAGCTGAACGCTGCACGCTCACTGTATTTCAGACTCCACTCAGTCATGTGTCTCATATAGCGAAACTGTCTATCCCTGTTTCCCCCCAGTTTGATGCTGACCGAGATGAGGACGCAGTATTCTGTGACATCAGCATGGCCGTCGACAACAAATTATTTCCAAACAAAGAGGCTGCGACAGGTAAGTCTCCACATCCCTTGGCATTGGAACATCGCAAACAACTCCCAAATGAGCCAGGACTCTTGTCAGTGGCTGCATCTCTGGTACAGTGACCATAACCTTAGCTTCATTCTTTCGGATTCAAAAACAGAGATAAAAAAAACCGAACAGAAAATGGAGAAGCTCAAAATCTGTCCCTGAGTGTTTGCTGATGTTTTTCTTGTCATAGCACATACAAATCTTTGGTCGTTGTGATAAATCTGCATGGAAGAAAGAAAATCTAGCCTCTGCCATGCTTTGTGCAACCACAGCAGGTTATAGTCCTCAGGCCCCTCCAACTCACCCAGCTTTGTCTTGTCACACAGCACCCTCCTCCCTCCAACTGCTGCACCCACCCCACCCCACAGCTCTAGGGTCATTTTTCTCCTTTTTTATGCCTTCATGGAGCTCTGTCACGGGACGCTTGAAAGAAGAACCATGCCGACCTGGTTACCTTCCCCATGCTACTTTGTCTGTCTGTCTGTCTGTACCTCCTCTCTCTTTCTGAACTCATCATTTTGTATGAATCACCCTCAAGTCTCTTACTTTGGAGCCCAGAGCTTTTGGATCTTGCTTTATGAGCTCACAATTCAAAAGAATTGAGAACAAGATAATTAGGTTTAAACATGAAGGTTTGGGAGCTGAGAACATAGTTCCAGGGTATGGCCCTTGTCCAATGTGTGTGTGATCCTGGCTAAATTCCTTGTGCTGCAAATATTAGATATATGGATTCATAGATGGATATATAGATAACTGATAGGTGATAGATAATAGCTGATAAAGAGATGCTGAGAAATATGTAACAGAAAATAAATGATAAATAGATGAAAGATGAAAGAGCTATAGTAATAAGTGATAAATACATAGAGGAGTGATATAGATCTCTTGCTCTCATTCCTGCATCAGGTGGCGTTCTTCCAGTGCACCATGGAAAGCCACCATTTCTTCCCTGCATTCACAGCGTTGGTGGCCTTAACAGCTCTCATTTTGAGGCTCTTCTGCCCATCAGCAAGGAGATCCTCTAACTATCGTGCCTCCCTGATAAACAACAAAATTAAACCTGTGACTTTTCTTCAGGCTGGGTACAAGAGCCCTTGTTATATCAAAACAACCAGAATCCTCAGGCAGCATCACCTCCACCCTTAAGCCACATGATCCCTGGAGTTCTCTGATTGGCTGAGCTCCTGCCTCGCTCCAAAGCGCGCGCGCGCGCTCTCTCTCTCTCTCTCTCTCTCTCTCTCTCTCTCTCTCTCTCTCTCTCTCTCTCTCTCTCTCTCTCTCTCTCTCTCTCTCTCTCTCTCTCTCTCTCTCTCT
>CM053744.1:14777900-14810585 GCA_028658305.1 Pachyuromys duprasi | reverse complement strand
ATCAGCAAGGAGATCCTCTAACTATCGTGCCTCCCTGATAAACAACAAAATTAAACCTGTGACTTTTCTTCAGGCTGGGTACAAGAGCCCTTGTTATATCAAAACAACCAGAATCCTCAGGCAGCATCACCTCCACCCTTAAGCCACATGATCCCTGGAGTTCTCTGATTGGCTGAGCTCCTGCCTCGCTCCAAAGCGCTCTCTCTCTCTCTCTTTCTCTCTCTCTCTCTCTCTCTCTCTCTCTGTGTGTGTGTGTATGTGTGTGTGTGTGTGTGTGTGTGTGTGTGTGTGTGTGTGTGTGTGTGTGTGTAAGAGAGAGTCTCACGGGAGATAGTTTATAAAGCCTTTCTCTTCTAGCCGTCCACCTAAGCTAAGCCACTGGTCCACGCCCACACCTCACAGGTTGGCCAGATCGTCACCTGAGCCCCAGCATGCACTAGGGGCTCTTTTGTCCTTTCCTGTCTGTGCTGCTCATGACTTCTGCACCATCCCTCAGTGTCCTCCACTGTGGCGTCCACTCGTACTTGCAGCAGAGACATCTTTACATATCTATGTGTCAGTCTATCTCTGTGGGCTCGTGTTTCCTTATCAGAAAGAGACAAGAGTACCTGCCTCATACGTCATGGGTATGAGAATGTGTGGATAAATGGGTGTGTGGGTAAAGGGTGTCTATGTCCCACTGGAAAGGCTGCACATGTGCTTGTGTCTTTGCAAAGGGCTTGAAGGCTCACAGGGACAGACCATGTCTTAGACAATACATCTTGCCCTTCTTTCCGCAGATTTGTCTCTCCTCTCCTTTCCTCCTTCTTGCCCTCTCCCCATCCCTATCCCAGAGTCACTGAAGAACCAACCTCTTCTCACTCAGCAGTTTGCCTTCTCCCAGACAAATACAGTGCTGCTTCTCAGAAGAGTTCTGCCACAAAGTGTCATTAACATTCCCATGCCCGTGGCATAAGAGTGGGGTTCTCCAACTCAATGTGGACAGGACAGTGACAGGAAGTAGTCAGTGTGCACAGAAAGTGCCCAGGATCAGCAGCTGCTGAACCAAAATGCAGAAGGCCTTTGATTCATCTCCAGTCATGCCTGTGAGCAGATGCCTATAATTTCTAAACTGTGGGGCTTTATTTTACTATTTATTTACCTGCTTTCTTACTTATGTGCATTGGTGTTTTGCCTGCAAGTCTGTGTGTTTGTGAGGATGTCAGATCTCTAGGAAATGAAGTTATACACAGTTGTGAGTTGCCATGTAGGTGCTGGGAATTGAACCTGGGTCCTTTGGAAGAGCAGCCCATGCTCTTAATCACTGAGCCATCTCTCCAGCCTTTAAATTGTGCTTCTATATATTCCATCTTGAAACATAATCCTAACAGCTTAACAGAAATAGAAACAAGATATCGCTTTCCTTAAGAAAGAGACAGAAGGGTAGAAAAGTCTTGTTCACTACTGTTCTTTAGGGCTCAAGAAGCCCTATTGCCAAAGGGGTATGTTTTCCTACAAGTTTAGATTGACATCTGTGGTACTGTGCCAGAGAACAATACGGTTTGGCTCACCTCTGCTGCTCTTTAAAGCCCTTGCCTCTCGATCTCACTTAAAGACAACCTGAAGGCAAAATTTCTGAAGACCATCCTACATTAAAACAAGTGACAGCAGGAGTTCTTGGTAGGGAGCCATTTCAGCTTAGACCTTTCTGTGTTATCAAAAAAAAAAAAAGATATATTTAAATCTGAAAACAAATTGAAAAACTCAAACGAGGGAGAAATAAAAGCCATGCCACCACTCTTTCCAAATGTCTGACTTCTTTGGTCATTGCTAAGAAAAAAAGAAACACAAAACCATGACTGTTGTTTCATGTGCCTGTGTGTTGCTTGAAAGACAGCCTGAATGAGCACATCAGGATGTATCTGTCTCCCAGTTCACATGTTGAACCTTGGGCTATTAGTAAAGGCCTCATTTCCAGAAAACTGAGCAACCGGTGTCTTTCAAAATGTAAGCCGTTCAGTCGCTATGTGAGCTGTGACGATACCTTTGCCTCTCACCTGAGATGCATTAATACCACAGTTGCCGGTGGCAACAGTGTGTCAGGAAACGCCATCGCTCAGTGATACACCAAGATTTCTGTCAAAGCCCCTGATTAGGAAGGATAATTGATAGGCTCTTCCTCCTAAGCAGAAAGTTTGTCCTAATCAAAAGTCTTTTCATTCTGATGTTACTGAAAATTACTTTCTAATAATTTTGCTGCTATTTCAAGAGCTAGCACGTGGTTCCTGATCAGTGAGCTGTTTAAGGGCCCTTCAGACTGTACTTTTTGAAAACAATTGGAAGAATGGTTTCCAATTCAACCAAATAAGTAGGGCAAGGGACTCTTGGCTGCTGTGTGTTCAGTAAGACTCTGTTCCACTCCTTTGAACTCCACAGGAATCACTCAAAGGACAGCCAGAGGCTGGGAAATGCTCCCAGCCTCAAACCTTCCTCCACTTGACTAGTCAAGCAGACAGCATCTACACTGGAGACTAATGGAAGCGGAATACACTTCTGTTATTTTTAACACTGCTGTCCACAAAAGCCACCCAGGAAGGAAGCTAGCCTGTCCTGGCTTGAACTAGACCCCTCTGATGTTTCACAGCCCCCACAATGCCCTACATCTGTTGTCTCTCCTCATCTCAGAATACTAAACGGACAGCCACACCGTCCATTTCCTTGCATGCCCATGTAGCCAAGAGGCAGGAGTAGCAGAGCCCTCTGAGTTGCTTCACTTGGAATGAGTTGTCAGAAGGGTGTGGGAGAAAGAAGAGAAGGGTTCTGCCGTCACACAGCGACACCTGCTCCAAGTCTGAGGTCATCCTGGGATACCCAGTCAAACTCCGTGCCAGAAGAATAGAAAAGATTAAAACCACCGAGGCCTCCTGATGAGTACTCTGTCAGCTTGGCAGACAGTATGGTTAGTGATGATGAGAGAGGATCAGTCCCGTATCACAGCCCACACCTGCAATTCCATCAGAGCCCGGGGCTGCAGCTCAGTTCAAGGCTAGCCTGAACTAAAAAGTGAGGTCTATCTTGAAAACAAAAAGATGAAGGAAGGGTAGAGGGAAATGACAGTGGAAACACTGGTGAGAACACAGCTTGACTCTAGGCTAAGGAATGTGAAGCCATGCTTCTGGGGCTGCTCTGAATCTGAGAAGCATATGCGGTGCTCACTGTTATTTGAAAATCTACCTTCATTAAACATTCCTCATTTCATATTCTACGTCAAGGCCCAGTTCTAGTGAAACGTGAGGTGGTTTGTTCTGTCACAGAGACATAGCCTTTCCTGGGCAGCGCTGTCCTGACAGCGAGGTGTGTGTGCATCAGGAGGTGGCATGTCTGCCGTAGGAAAGAGTTGTTCGGTGAGCTGCATGGACTGTGCCACCAAAACCCCACAGTGGAAATGAACAGTTTACACCCCAGCCCTGGGGATTGATGACATGTGATTTAACGCAGGAAGTACTACCAAGAATACCAAATCTCCGTGATAGTAAGCCTCTTTTTTTTTTTCCCCTCACCTTTGGGGAATTTGATGATTAGTTTCAACTGTCAAGTTGACACAAGCTAAAATTATCAAGGAAGAAAGTCTCAGGGACTATTGAGACCTGGTGGCCGGTGGGTGTGGCTGTGGGGACTGCCTTGATTGTTTGTTGATGGGAATGCCCATCCTGAGTCTGGAACATTATGTCCTGGGCTGGGCTCTGAGCTGTGTGAGCATCCAGCCGACAATGGTGTGTCTCTGCTCTTGACTACGGGTGTGAATGACCAACCACTTGAGTGCCTGGTTTGACTTCTTCCCAGTTACAAAGTGAAACCTGGGATTGAAAGCCAAACAATCCCTTTCCTCCCTGGATATCCTTCTGTATTTGTCACATCGTGAAGTGAAACTAGAGGCTGAAGTCACCCACAGGCCCGAGGCAAAAGTCACATTTTAGAACAGGAAAAACAAAAATCTGAAGCACCAGGTTCTTCTCTGCTCTGTTCTTCATGCTCCTTGCATCTTAGTTATTCCTGAACATCCTCAAGCTGTTTCTTCTCAACCCTCATGTTCCGAGTTCAAATTCTGGACTCGGTTCCCTGAGCAGAATCTCAGTTCCACTTTGCCCTCCCTGATGTCAGATTTAGAACCTCACACCTTCTGGTGTCTGATTCTTGCTATTGATAAATTAGCCTCTCCCAGAGCTTGCTCTCCTGAGGGCAGGTCCGGGTCTAGAGCACCTGCCTCCTGTACCACTAGCCCAGACACACAGCGTGGCGGGTGGAGGAGTGTGTAAATGTGCTGAACAAACCCACACAGACAGTCTCCAGCAGCTGATTGTGTCTTTCTTAATAGATTCAAGTGAACTTGACCCTTCGATGTTTGATGCTGGAGACATTATTGACACTGGATCAGATTGGGACAACCAGGTAACGAATCCCGAAAGTATTTTCTATTTAAATGCTTTGCATTTTAGTGTTTGTGTTTTCTGAATAACCAAGAACTGAAATTTTCACTTGTGAGATCTTGACAGATCACTGATAACACGTTTCATGTTAATCCGTGGCCACCTACAGCCTTCTTCATCTCTGATTTGCTCTCTCATCCCCGCCTCCGTTCACAGACCCAAAGCCGTTAGCTAAGGAAGGGACTTACGGGGAGAATTCCTTGAGACACAAATAAGTTACTCTTGCCCAAGAATTTGTCTGTCTCTTTTGTGGTGGTTAATTTTGTCTAGTTGAATAGATTAATGAATGCTGAGGGCATGAGTGAGTCACCTTTGGGCAAGGGGGTCAACTGACAGCAAGATCCGAGTAGGGGAAACACTATTCCACAGTCTGGAGTTCCAAGGCTGAATAAAAAGAGAAAAAGAGGTCCACTGAGCAGGGCCCTCCCTCCTTCCCTCCCTCTTTTTCTCTGTGTATGTATGTATTTGTGTCTGTTTCCTCTCTATTCTGTCTTTCTGTCTCTCTCTGTCTCTGTCTCTCTGTCTCTGTGTGTTTCTCTATCTGTCTCTCTCTGTCTCTGTCTCTGTGTGTTTCTCTATCTGTCTCTCTGTGTCTCTGTCTCTCTGTCTCTGTGTGTTTCTCTATCTGTCTCTCTCTGTCTCTGTCTCTCTGTGTCTCTGTCTCTCTGTCTCTCTCTGTCTCTGTCTCTCTGTCTCTGTGTGTTTCTCTATCTGTCTCTGTCTCTCTCTGTCTCTGTGTGTTTCTCTATCTGTCTCTCTGTGTCTCCATCTCCCCACACTGTTAGCATACCCCTCTGCTGTCTCCCCTCCCTGATAGCTCTCACACCCTGGCTCAAAACAACCTTCCCCTCCCCCCCTTGGCTACATCTCTTGACATTTATCAGAGAAACAAGAAAAGTAGCGAACACACGGAACCTTCCCAGTCATAGATGAAGAGTATGGCTGAGCATGAGCCATGATGCAGAGATCTGCTAATCTATCTAACTCTTTGCAGGGAACGGTGTGCAAGGTAAGCATGGCCAAGGAGTTAAACACATGTTCCTTTTAAATAAAACTGAAGAAGTTGATCTGGGTCATATTCCTCTCAGTAGGAAAGTTCTCTACTGTTATATTTTAATGATCCAAAATTGCTGACAAATGCTATAACTCTCTAATTAGGCTTTAGGTTTTTTGTTTTGTTTTTCAAGATAATGTCTTAGACTCTGTGCACACTCTGATCAGTGCTTCTCAGAAGTGGTGGGGAACCAAGTGCTTTCTTATGATGGCTTCTGCTCCCATTTCCAACTAATTTATGTCACAACTGAAGCAAATGCATCTGACTGCTATCCAAGGTGACTGGCTGTGCGTGTGCGTTCATAAGTTAAGTTCCTTCCATCACAAAGCATGGTATTGACAGGTATATAAACACGTGATGTCACCAAGAATTGATAGTGCTAGGGAGCAGCTGTTGAGCAATTATGACATGGAAAACTGAGCCATCAGCCCTTAGCTAACTGTTGTGTTAACTCCCCACAGCATCTCACAAGCAGAATATTTCTACTTCACAGATAAGAAAATGAAGATCGAATGGGTCATTTGCCCACAGTCACACTAATTGTTTCACAACTGGGGATGTGAACATAAGATGTACTTTTATGTTCATAGTGTTTTCATTAGCATATTTCAATTATACGTATGAATGGCTTTCACTGTGTTGTTTTCATGCATGTACATAATGAAATTTGGTCACATCTCCCCATTTCTTCCTCCCATGTCTGTTGATCACCCAAGTAGTTGGTGCTTCTTTTACTTTTACTTTATTATGATGACCCAGTGAGTTTCGTTATGGTTGCTTACATAAGGGTCAGGGAATGCTTACAGTAGCATTTGCACTTACCATTTACAACACTGATGAAAGCGTCTCATCTTTGGCAACCATTAGCTGCCTACACATCCTCAGGAAGGGGTAGGGCCTTGTGAACGTTCTCCCACTCCGCGACAGGATGCTGACCTGCGCAATCTCTTCAAAGTGATCACATCTGCTAAGTTGAGGAGTGTCGTGACTATGTCATGCATGGGAACGTGTTCTATGACACCCCCCTCTTGCTCTCACATTCTGTCTTCTGTGATGATCCCTAGGCCTTGGGAGGGTGATACAGATGTCTGGTTGTAGCACACATGTTCTAAGACCCATAGTATACTACTCTGGGAAGACAGGCCAAACCTTTTCAGTTGTTGACCCTTAAGGCCTCCGCTAAGGCAGCCACGGATCACACTGTGTATCTAAAATCAGAGACCACACAAAGAAATGAGCGACAGCAAGAAAGCCAGCAGCAGTTGGGAGGCTTCACGCCCCCAAGAGCCAGTGATAATGGAAAACACTGAAAGAAGTCTGACGTACAAATATTTTAAATATTCAGAGAAATACAGGGAAGAGTGGAACCATGAGACGACTGTAAGAAATAACGGACAGAGAAAGGAAAACAAGGGCTGTGATAGGTGGGGTGGGTGATTGACAGGATCTGGAGTTATTCAGGAGACAAGCCTCCAGGCACACCTGTGAGAGACCAAGCCGGACCCTGGGGGCACCTGTGAGGGGTTAATTGAGTAGGTTAATTGAGAAGGGAAGACCCGCCATGGAGAATGGTGGCACTCTTCCCTGACCTTGGTTTTTAGACTACATAAAAAGGGGGAAGCCAACTGAACACTGGTGAGCATCTCCTCTCAGTGTCGTGACTGTGATCGGCCCCTTGTCACCTTGACTCCCATACTCTGACAGGCAGTACCCTTGAACTGTGAGCCAAATCCTTCATTCCCTGAATTGCTTTTGTCGGCTATTGCTGCAACACCAAGAAAACTAACTAAGACACTTGGCTCAAAATGTCATTGTTATTGATATAAAAATGCCATTAACAGTTTGAAAAGTTGGCTGAACACAACTAAAAATGAATGATGGCGCAGAAAAAAAAATTGCCTTGAAATAAAGCAGAAAGCTGAGCAGTTGTCTGGTATGAAGAAGCACTCAGCAGACACGGAGGATAGAATTAATGAGCTAACATATATATGCTGAACAACTCCAAAAGAAAAGAATGAAGATGAGCTGAGGATGTGCCTTAGCAGACAGTGGCTGAGAATTGTGTAGACGTGAAAAAAGCAAGTTCTCAGATTGGGAGAGCACACTTAGTCCAAAGAAGAATCAAAAATCAATCTCCTCTAGTCTTTCTTCCTGCAGTCCCTGGATAGACTTTGAGCTCTCTCATTCCAGGGTCTGTTTAGGTACTTGTAATATATGCTCATTAAACAGGTGAGGGCACTGTCTCAGGAGCTTCCGTCCTAGCAAGGAAGACACATGGTAAGACGCATATTAGCATAATGTGTTTGTAAATTCTCTAGGTTGTCAGATTCGATAAGCAAAGGGAAAGAGGAGCAGGGGAAGAGGAACATGGGGCATAAGAATGCTCAACTAAGTGGATGACCTCAGCAATGAGGTGAGACTTAGTGAAGGTGACACACAGCGGAAGGTACAAGAGAGGAAAGACAGACCTTCAATGTGACAAGGCACTTCCTGCAGAAGGAACGGCAGTGTGGTGGCAGCAGACTGAGCGATGCATTTGGACCTGCTGTCTGGAGCACACTGTGAAGCAAGTGCCAAGTCCCGAGACTAACCATGTGATGTCACTAACCCTTACAGTAAGCAAGCAGCTCTGCTCCTCCCCAACCTACAGCAGAGGAAAGTGGAGGTGAGTGATTTCCCAGGACCGCACGCTGACAAAGTTAGGAATCAAACTTTGATGTTCCAGGCACCAAAATCTGCTTCTCCTCTCTAAAGGAGCCATGGTCAAGGTTCCTGAAATCCATTGCCAGCTCCAGGTGACACATTTTAGTTATTATTCTTGACCTTGGTGTGTTTGACACTATAAAAGTCTCCAAACTGTCTTGGGTCCCATAGACCATCTGGTCTCTGCTGCAGTGACTCAGACTAAAGGCAAACTCGGCAGAGGACCAATACGGCAGTATTTATGGGGAGTAAAATCTGAATGCTGCAGAATTCTCATGTGATGTATTTAACCCTTTAAAAAGTGTGAGCCACCAAGACTATTTGAAGGTAGAGACACAAGTTGTGTTTCACCCATGTCTTCGTTTCTTTGGGAAGCATCTGAGGGAAGACAAACGTGACTTGGTTTTCAACTGAAATAAAATATATACTATTCTTTAAAAAATAAAAATAAAAACATTAAGACTGCTTACAGCTGAGAGGCTGGGTAGAAGCAGAAAGCCAGATGATCTGACCAGCGGGTTGTGCTTTGCTGTTCTCTACTATAAAAGAATCCTTGGTTCTTGATAGTCTCCTCTCTATGAGGGTCTAACATTCCTAAAATCTTCATTCTTTAACTTCTTTTAGGTGATTTCATCCTCAGGAAAGTACATGAGATAGATCTGACTTTCTAGGCCTTATTTTACTGATTTGAAAACTGAGGCACCAAGAAATTAGGTAGTCAATAAGAGACAAATCTAGAAATTCAAGAGATAGAACCAGAGTTCAAATCCAGAGAGCTGACTCCAGAGGTAGGGTCAGGAAAGACAGGCTAGGCTAGGCTGGAATGTTGAATCAAAATCAAGGGCCCTTGACCCAGAGGGCCCTTTATGGGTGACTTCCAAAGAGATCATGGGGGGCTGGAGGCTCAAGGGGACTGAACCTGGTCTTGAGGAATGAACCAGGTCTTAACTGAACATGACCTCACGCCATGTTTGGTAACATAGGGATCCTAATCCCTAACCCTAACCGTATGGGGTCACCCCTGGCCCACATAGTCAGTGGCTCTATGCAGATGATGCAAAGAGGTGGAACATGGAAAATGGACCATCCTGTGTATCCAGGGAGGACTTAGTGAGCCCCAGCCAGCCAGGACTGCAAAGCTCCTGGTCTTAGCCTGAGGCTATATGCTCTCTGCAATCTGCTTCTCCTCTCACTCATTTATCAATGCCAAACTCTTCATTGATCCATTATTCAAATATGTGTCCAGCATCATGACTGCAGCCCTTTTATAGCTGGCTGCATGCACCTCCTCTGAAGGGCTCGGCTGCAGTCATGCTTTTACACCTGGCTGCATGCACCTCCTCTGAAGGGCTCGGCTGCAGTCATGCTTTGGTTTCACCCTGAGCACCTCAGTGCACTCCTGCTGCAGGTATCTACCCACCAAGTAGCACTGGTTGGATTTCTCATGTGCATCTCAAGCTCAACATGTCCAAAACCATCCTCCCCCACAAAATCTGCTTTTCCTTCTGTTTTTCCTCTATTTCTGTGAATGATGCCACCATCTTCCCAGCTGCCCAAGCCAGAAGCAAAGGTGCCTTGCTAGTCTCTCTCCTTTCTCACCACATTGCTTCAGCCAGGTAGGTGATCAGGCGTCCTGAGCAGGGATGGTTCTGGTCCTCTCCAGCCCCACTGTCCCTGCTCAGGCACCTTGTCTGCCCAGCAGCCTGGGACAGCGGAGTAGTCTTTCTGCTCCTGCCTTCTCGTCACTCAAAATTATTATTACGACAGCAAACTCACATGGCAGTCCACTGCCTAAAGCCTTTCCTGGCTCTTCACTGCTCTCATAATCTCTTAATGCAACACATGGGAACTTAGGAATCAGAATTTGACCCCTTCGTTGCCTGTCCAACTCATCCTTGTGGCCAGTCCAGCCACACGAAGCCATTTTCAGTCATCTAAAACAGTGTCCTTTGAAGTCTCCTTCCTTCATAGAGAAGCTTCCACAGCCCATCACATCTGCCCACATGGCCTGAAGGTGCCCCACCAGCACCACACTGCTCCTGGAGGAAGCCCTTCTCTGACTACCATGCTTCGTTAGCTGGGTGTGGTGGCACACACCTCTAATCCCAGCACTGGTAGGGCAGACGCAGGCAGATCTCTGCCAGTTCAAAGCCAGCCTGGTCAAAAGAGTGAGTTCCAGGCTCAAATGTGCTACAGGCTGAGACCCTTTCTCAGAAGAAAACACTAACACAGTGCTTGGTTCATCTTTTTCAGGGGCCCATGACACCTTAAGATGTGCGATTTGCTTGCCTGTCATAGAACATGTGATGGCTGCCTCACAGCATAGGCTTCTCCAGGGGGAGTGGTGGAAGCTCTGACGAGCTCTAAGGCCTTGTTTCTGCCCTTAGACCTGATCCCATCCCGGGCCCGGGTTATAGAACACACAGAATGCTAGGATATCTGCCACCACCAGGCACTAAGCTTCTCTGACACCCCAGCCACACACGGTCAGATGAGGCTTAGTGCATCCCACACCCGTCCAGAGAAGTTCCAAGACATCAAGCCATTCACAAGCACACAGGCTTTCTTCAACATAGCCTGTCCCCAAACACTTCCATTACTCTTCCTATGACCTCGCTGTTCTCTGCTGGAGGAAAATGTGGTTTTATTGGAACAAAAGAAAATTGGAGAAGCAAAACAAGGAAACAAAAGTAAATCAGTTTTCATTAGGTGTTTTAGAAAAGCTAAGAGCTGTAGAGAATGAAACTGGAAACAGCATTTATCCACTTCCAGAGTTAAGAAATAAAACTGCACATAATGAAGGCTGATGTTGGTACCACTGTTCCAACACTGCATGGCCCAGACAAAAATGACAGAAGGCTTCTGTGCATCACTTTCTGCTCACATCGTCTGGCCTCCCAGAGGCTTCCATTGCTCTGGTGCAGTTTATTCATCCTGGATCTGTCCTCCTATTCCCACTGTCTCTAGAATACCAGAACCAGGAATGCAAGTACTTTATCTCTTTATCACTGGTCCCTAGAACAACTGGTGTGTGGCAGACAGGAGTTAAATCATTTATTGGCTATTAAATAATGTATTCTGACATGATGTAAGCATTGTTTCTTGTTATGTTTTCAGTTCCTTATAAATGCCTGTGTTGTCCATATCTGCATTCAACTTGATGTTTCTGTTCAATCTGTGTTGATAATGCAGATTGCTTGGTGAATTGTGACTGTTATACCATAACTATACAAAATTATAACACAGCTTAGTTATTACTTCTTTCTTAGTTATTACTTCTTTCTATAACATCTCAGCTTGGTATTGGCATGGATACATTCACAGAGACCAATGAAATTGAGTAAAAGACTAAAAAGAAAAAAAAAAACACCACAAAGCCACAACTACCTAACCTTTGACAGAAGTGTCAAACATACATTGGAGGAAAAGGTGGTCTCATTGACAAACCGTGGTGGGAAAACTGACTGGATAAACACAGAAGAATAAAGTTAACCATATTTTTTATTATGCACAAATATCTATTCCTATGGGCTCAAAACTCTTCATATAAGATCTGAAACTCTAAAAGTGCTAGAGAAAACATAGGAAGAATATGTCAAGATAGAGACAAAGACAAGAACTTTCTGGAAAGGACTATGACAGCACAGGACACAAGGACTGACAAGTGGAGTTACCTGTAATTTAAAATTTTCTGCACAATCGAAGAAACCATTACAAGAATGAAAAGACGGCTAAAGACTGGGCAAAACATTTTTGCTAACCATGCATCAATAGATACAGGGTTATTACTTGGAATACATTTTTAAAATGTAACAAAAGAATTAAACACCAGAAAAACCAACCTGCCACTCAGATAAATAAGTTAATGAACTGAATAGACAATCTTCAAAAAAAAGAAAACAAATTGTCAGTAAATATTTGGAAACGTGCTCAAAATGTTTACATATAAGTAAAATGCAAGTGAAAATGGCTAACATCCAGAAAATAAACACAACAGCCTCCAGGGGGGATGAGGGGACGATGCTGAGGATGAGGGATGATGCTGAGGATGAGGGATGATCTGAGGATGAGGGATGATGCTGAGGATGAGGGATGATGCTGAGGATGAGGGATGATGTTTCACTCACAGCTGCTTGGAATGTAAACATGTGCAGCCACCATAGAAATTGGTGTGGAGGTCCCTCAGAAACATTAGAAAACAGAGCTAATACCCTTGGTTATATAGATACAGGAAGGACTCTACGTCACCAGGCCTCAGAGACACTTGTATGTCCATGTTTATTTCCACATTATTCTCAATAGACAAACATGAAAGCAGAATAGATGGCCATCCACAGGTGTAGAGATAAATAAATATGGTACACAATGTAATTTTATTCCGCTGTAAAGAAAAGTGACATCTGTAGAAAGAAAAGCAATGAACCTGGAAAGCACTGGGCTAAACAAAAGGAGTTAGACTCAGAAAGACACATATGCGGTATTTTTATCACATGTAGATCTTAGATTTTAATTTGTGTGTTTACATATGTGGGTTGTAGGTGAGTCATGAAGCTAGAAGGGAAATCAAGAAAGGTAAAGAGGAGACCTGAAGGGCTGGTGGGGAGAAAGCGATGGCGGGGTGTGACATGAGAGCGGTGGCGGGTGTGCCGTGAGAGCAGGAGGGGAAAGCAGCAGCGGGAAGGGAGATGACAAAGGAGTCAGTGAGTGTGTAGGAAAATGCCAGTGGCTCTGTAAGATAACTTACAAAGGAAAGTAAGTAGCGAAGGTGGGATCACAGCACACCTGCTACCCGTTACCTCTCTGTTCACACAATATGCCATGAACCTCTTTCAGTATTAAGAAGCATGCTTTCTCACTCCTTCTTCTTCCTTTTCTTCCTCTTCTTCTTGATTTACTTATTTCAGCACTCTACCTGCATGTACACTTGCATGCCAGAAGAAAGCATCAGATCTCATTATAGATGGTTGTGAGCCACCATGTGGTTTGCTGGGGATTGAACTCAGGACCTCTGGAAGACTAGTCAATGCTCCTAACTGCTGAGCCATCTCTCCAGCGCCTTTCTTTGAAAGGCACAGAAGATGATGGAGTTTTTAAGTTTGCTTCAGAGTTGTATTTGATTAATATAGCAACATTATTCTCTGGATTTAAATTAAAAACCTGAATTTGATGAAGATATTCTTGAGAGGGGCTGATATGATTGCTGCTAAGAGCATGGACCTGTTTTAATGAAGGAAAATGAACTTTATCTTTGCAAGGTGGGAGGTTTTCTTAATTTTTTGTCACTGGTTTATTTGTGCTCCTTTATTTACAGCTGACTGCTAAATCCTTCTCTTCATGGTTCATGGAATCCATATTCTAATGGGGTGATCGCAAGCATGGGTTGGATATGAACTGACAAAGCATTTCAGCTAAGTTATAAAAGTTCTTGTTGCTGAAAGGGAACCATCTTCATTTCTTTTTATATCAAAAGGGGGTCAACATCCAGTACTTTCTCCCTGCCTTCTCCTGAATGAGCCACCCCCATGGCTGCTCTCTTTCCTTGAGAACTGAATGAGGGGCAGAGCTCAACACTCTCAGTCCAACAGTAGGCCTTGCTCACATTGGTTGCTTTATGATTTTGGTAAGCCACCCCCTTGTTCTGAAATCACAATTAGGGCAAAAAGAGATGCTGAGGCAGGTCAGAAGCTGAAGGAAGAAGAAGAGACAGGTTCTGGAGAACAATGCTTTGCAGGGCTCTCTGTCCCTCTAATACCAGAATTCGGTTCTGGAGATGGTATCTGGAAACTCTTTTTCCAAGAAAGGAAGCTTCTGGAGGGATGGTGCTGCCTCCTCCAATGTTGGCTGGCTGGAGATCTGAAACCTGATGACACTTCCAACCTTTTCTTACCCAGGAAAATAAAACGCTGCCATTTCTGTGTCTTGTAGTGAGGGAACGCTGACAGATGAAAAAAAAAATTGTATCCACAATTCATTGAAGGCACTGAGTAGTCAGTTCTCAAGTTACCATGGCAACCGCCTAATTAAGTGAGAAAAAATAAGTGTGCTTATTATGCTTACCGTTGAGCTTAACGTTCTTTTTTAAAATGGTGATGATGGAGAGGAGGGGAAAAGTAATCTGTTTAGTGGATTGCTTTCCCCAGACCTTTGCTAGGTTGTTTCTTCTGCATTTTAACCAGCAACTCTCCTTCACACACTTTGTGCGGAGCTGAATGCTAGAGTTGTCATGGAGGTTAGGAACAAGAGCACCGGATGCTGCCTCAGAATGTCCTAGCTTCCACTGAAGTATCCTCCCACAGAATCCTAGGGTGGCTCAGGAGAGCCTTCAGGTCAGGAGTAGATGGAGACAGCAACTGACGGGTTCTGACTCTCAGTTTGAGCCCATACCTGTAACCCTCACTAAGAGGTGTGAGTTTTCTGAATAACAGCTCTGCCTTGAGACAGGATGCAGTGGTGCCCTCTATTTGTGCAAGGATTTGCTGCTTACAGGATAATCTCATGTCTCACTTCTGAGCAACCAAGTACCCCATGGTCATGTTGCTGTTCGCTAAACCTCCAATGCTTGCTTCTCAGAGAAAAGTCTCTGTAAATTCCCCAGACCGGACCTGTCACTCTCAGTTTGCTGTCTACCCTTGGGTTCTTTCTCTCTGTTGCTTATGTTCAGTGACACCCCTCACCCTCCACTTTCCTAGATGTGCCACGTACCCCTGCCTGCCCACATCCCAATTCTGAGCGCTCGCCCCCCGGGGGTTCCTTTGCCCCGGAGTGCTCCTCCTGGATGTCTGTGTTTCTCCTACAACCTGCCCTTCTCTTCAGCTTTTGGCCAACTGAGTTCACTCTCCAACCCCAGCTCACATGGGGACTTTAAATTTCATATTCCTAGAGAGCGGCATCTACCATACCTTCATTTGAAATGCATTCACTGATTATTAAGCTGTCTCACTCTTCAGACAGACACCAAATTCCATGAGGACAAGAGTCATGAGTGCCTGGCTGTGCGTCTGCAGTTTTCCCCACCCCTGGCTAGGATTTGACAGACAACTCTTCAGTGTTAGATGGAGGTTCTCTTGCCTTACCAAAGAGCACTTGGCAGAGTTTGGACCCAAACCAGCATTTTCCCTAACATACCACAGTGTTGCAGATCATAGAAATGAAACTACTCTCTATTGTGTAAAGACCTAAAATACAAAGCACGTACATTTAGAGAGGAAAACTACCAGTTTCTGTCAGCCACACCGACTTAGCTGTCAGCATACAGCAAACTGAAGCCCTTTCTGTAGAGTCACACACTCCAGCCTGAAAAATAGCATCCAGATTTCTCAGTTATTTATTCACGCATACAGCAGAGTACATTGAATCTCTAGAGTGCAAACCCCGGGTAACAGTACCCTTCTAACTGCCAGTGGTGTAGCCGTGGACGGGTCCCATTCGCAACAATGACATCCCACCCCATCTCTGGAGCCTCTGTGTCCTGCCTCTGTTCCTCTCTACCTTCCCAGCCTTGAGGATCCCCTTGCACCCCTGCGATCTGCCCTTCGCAGGGCAGGACTGGGAAAGCACTCTGGGAGCCCAAGGCCAGTGACTTATTCAGTGGAAACTGTAGAGCTGGTGTTCAGGAGCAAAACTTGGAGCCCAGGGAGATGTCTCAGTGGGTAAAGTGTTTGCCACTCACACATGAGCTCTGAGTTCAGTCTCCAAGTGAAAAGCTGGGCAGAATGACACCTGTAGTCATAGCTCGTGAGGTGAAGGCAGGCATATCCTGGGCTCACTGGCCAGCCAGCAAGCCTGACTGGCAAATTCCAGGCCAGCGAAAGACTGTCTCAAAAAAAAGGTGGATGGGACCTAAAGAACAACACTGGAGGCTGACCTCTGGTTTTCTTATGCTCACATGCAGAAATGTGCATATGCACGCACACACCTGAATATATACATACATGCACACACATGCATACATGAATATATACACACATGCATGCATACATCTGTATGTTTATAAAAAGTAAAAATTGTTTTTTAAAAGAATGTGTTTTATATGTTATCTAGTTTCCATATGGTAATTCTATTCTTGGTATTTTTCCTAAAATAAATGCTGCTGCGTTAAATCCACAGCATAATCCCCTCCATGTTTACTTCTGTTCAGGGCTCTTAATTCTCTAGTTTTAGTAGCTCTGGGGAAAAGTCATGAAGGGGCATTGATGGGAGGGATTGATCCCAGCCTCGTGGACATTCCCATTGTCCAGTAAACACCTTCGGGGTGAGCTGAATGGGGTGGCTGTGCCTGAAAGGTGGGCCTCTGGCTGCTAGCCCCAAGGAAAAGGATGCCTTCTCCTCACAGCAGGGATCCAGCCTTCCACGGACCCCTCCAACTCTGAATTCACAGGCCACTTCTAAGCACATCATCCTACCCTCCCCAATCTTTCATCGCACCATCCTTTTCTTCACATCCAGAGAAGCCACACCACAGCCATCACCGCAGGAGGAAAGGAGTGATGGTCTTCTGTTAACCACCGACAAAGAAGGCAGGGAGCAGCGGCTGCCACTCTAGAATGTGTTCAGGGAAGCAGCAAAAGTGCTGGGCTGTGTCAGAAAAGGCTAAGCAGCTGGACATGGTGTCTCATGCCTATGTGATTGCAGTTTCAGCATTCAGGAGGCAGAAGGATCCCAAGTTCAAGGTCAGCCTAGGCTGTACAGCAAGACCTTGTCTTTACAGAAGGAGGGAGAGAACCAATCTGAGCCAGGCTAGCCAGCAAGTCCTCACTGGGAAATGGAGGGTGCATTCAGACTCTCACAGGGAGAGATGGCCTCTGCAACATCGGACAGGTACCGATGGATGCGTGCTTGCAAAATCTGTAAGATTTCACTTACTCTCATCCCCATATTTTCTTCTTGTTAGATTCTGAATATTTAAAATTAAAAGGATTGCTACCTCAATTTTACATCAACTAGGGGCACACACATTGGTTCGTGCAGCCAACTCCTGCACAGCCCCTGAGCCAAGAATGTTTGTGTAGTGCACAGCTGTGGGGAGAAATGGGGTGGCCATGCCAAAGGGCGTGCCTTGGGTCTCTAGCCATAGAAAAGGGACATCTTCCCTCTTCATTAGGGATCCTGCTTTCCTGGCAAAGTCCCGACTGCGGCACAAGCTCCACCTCATCTTGTTCCCCTTTCTCTCCTTCATGGTGTGTCTTTGTTGTATTCAGTGCTGTCTGTGAGAAAGTTGTTGTGGTAGACAGGGACAGGCCAGTTTCCTGGACTTCTGCATCTGTTGGTGTTTGGGTAGTGGTTGAATGTGCACAGCTCCTGGTGATGCCTTTTAAATGTTCCCAAAATACTCTTCCCCAAAGGCTTTTCAAAAGACAGTTTCTCCTTGCCGCCTGTGGAGTTCTGTGCCAGCATCTGAAGAAAAAGAGGCGTTCTCAAGGCTTGCTTCCCAGCCCAGCACGTGGCCAGGAGCACACAACCAGGCGAGGTCATGCCACAAACCACGCTGAGAGATGATCTCTGTGCTGTCCTGAGAAAAATGTATATAGCAGAGCAGGAAAAGAAAGGGCAGTTATCCTTGGGCTGAGGGATTTTCAAATATAATTTCAAAAGAGGAAGCTGAGATTCTGTTAACTGTTGCCATACCACTGCCTAGAACTTTTGGACCTAAGCCAGCATCCACTGATGACTTCTCCAGATGTGGGTTGGACATGAGGCTTGGCTGGGCGAGTCCTCTGGATTCCACCAGGTTAGCTGATGTCGGCTGGCTCCTCCGTTTACAGTGTGTGGTGGTCAGACTCACATGCCAGTCACTGTTGAGTGACTTTTCCAGAGGAAATGTCATCAAGTCCAAAGGAGCACTGACAACAGACCAAAGAAACTATCCCTGCCACATCTAGTTTCATGACTCAAGAAAGGTGAGGGGTTCCTTAAAAGGGAGTTGGCCCTCGGCTGCATTGCTTTGACTGAGAGAGCTTTTTGTAGGTATTGCCCGCGGTCAGCTGACTCTCACTAAAAGTACTATGCTCTAGAATTTGTGGCCTTATCCAGTCAGTGAAAGGTCCCCCAAAGAAGAGGAAGGTCATGGACTGTTCCAGTGCCACCCCTGGGCTCTAGACTGGCAGCTGCCTGTGAGGGCCAGGCTGGTTTCTTACACAAGGCCCAGGTGAAGACGTGGCTGTGGGCATAGGAGTAAACAGACAAGCCTGTTTCTCAGCTTGTGTCTGACTGGTGTGGGGGCCAGCAGCTGGCAGGAGCAGCTATGTGGGATGGTCTGCAGTACTGGAGGTTCGACTTCCCTCCCCGTGTCCCCTCAGGCTCGTGCAGGCCAGCTCAGGTCTCACCATTGGTGGTGACAGGAGGAGGGGACAGAGCTCAGGAGCTGCTGAGAAACTCCCTGGAGTCAGTTCAGCCCCTCCCCAGCTCACCATGGCTTGGGTGAGAGACTCTCTGGGGAGGGATAAGAACATGATGTGGCCCTGAGGGGCCAGGAAGAGGTTGGTACCGTGGAACAGATGGCAGGATTTTAAAAGCCAGACATGGTAGCACAGGGCTCAGGAGGCTCACGGGTGTGAGGCCAGCCTGGGCTGTGTGATGGGTTCTCAGCTGGCCTCAGCTCTAAGGAAGATCCTGTGTGAAAATACAAGAGTTGGGTGTGCAGCTTAGTGGAAGGATACTTGTCAAGCGTGGTCACATCTCTGATTTTGATCACCAGATACCAAACACACACACACTATACATGTACTCACATTATGAATGCACTCACATATAACATACATACCATATACACATACTATACAAACACACAAATACTATACACACATACACACTGTATACACACACTATACAAACAAATACACACACATACACTATTCACACACTATACAGACACATACACATGTTATAAACAATATGCATACCCACTACACACTATACATATGCACTCTACACACATTATACACACTATGCACACACAATACACACACACAAACTGCATCTCCCAAATAGTGAGATTATAGAATGTGTGTCTCTTTTGCTCATTGATCAAAAATACTACGAAAGTTTAGACATCCTCTTGGCTAATCTAGAAAACATCTTCTCGTAATTTCACTTCAACAGCAGGCTGGCTGAAGGGGTGGCCTGAAATTCACTTTCAGAATGAGCCTTCCTTGGAGAGAGCCTCATAACTATGGGCGGCCGCTGTGCTCAGCTTGCAGGGGCCCTGAAGGGACAAGCAGACCCTTTAGTTCCAGAGGAAAAGGAGGTTCTGACTCAGGTGAGAGGTGCTCCACACCTCATGACATAGCGTGACTTAGCATGACTTAGCATGGCTTAGGCTACATGTCAAGGAGCAGGTGCTAAGTGGGGCCATAGGCTTGTCCTACAGCTAAATGGTGAGGAAGCATGCATTCTTTTTAAAATTTTTATTAATTACACTTTATTCTCTTTGTATCCCCCCATAAATCTCTCCCTCCTCCCCTCCCAATCCCATCTTCCCTTCCCCAAGTCCACTGATAGGGGAGGTCTTCCTTTCCTTCCTTCTGATCCTAGCCTATCAGCTCTCATCAGGAGTGGTTGCATTGTCTTCCTCTGTGGCCTGGTAAGGCTGCTCCCCCATCAGGGTGAGGTGATCAAAGAGCAGGCCAATCAGTTCATGTCAGAGGCAGGGTTTGTTACAGAGGGCCCCTGAAAGGCTCTGCCCTGCAGAATATCAAAGCAGATGCTGAGACTTATGGCCAACTGTTGGGCAGAGTGCATGGAATCTTACGAAAGATGTGGGAAATAGTAAGATAGGGAGAGGACAGGAGCTCCACAAGGAGAACAACAGAACCAAAAAATCCGAGCACAGGGGTCTTTCCTGAGGTTGATACTCCAACCAAGTACCATGCATGGAGAAAACCTAGAACCCCTGCACAGATGTAGGCCATGGCAGTTCAGTATCCAAGTGGGTTCCATAGTAATGGGAACAGGGACTGCCTCTGACATGAACTTATTGGAAGCATGCATTCTTATCAACTCTCCGTCCCAGAGAAAGAGAGCTGCAAGGGAGCCCAGCCTGAGTTCCAGGAGAAATGGCTAAAAGGACAGTGCTCTAGTGCTCTGACTCTCCCTTTGATCACCAATCGGAACCCGGGTATCATCTCCCACATCTCCTTGGCTCTCTGCCCCACAGTCACTATTTCTGTGCCATTCTTTGCTCAACCTTACTCTTAGGCTCTCGGGGAACTGAAACTACAATACAGTTGAAGAATAATGAAAGCGGAAGACGTTGGTGCATGGTAGCAGCTAGGCTGCAGATGGTTTTGACGTGGTCTTTGGAGCTGTGCACAATGGTGATGACCGAGACATGGTCAGGACTACAATGTCTTGAGTTTGCTGTGGTCAGCAAAGCACCCAGGAAAAGACTGTTGGGGGATGTGCTGTGTGGAGGCCAGATACCAACACACAATGTCTTCCTCAATTGTGCTCCGTATTCTTTTTTTGAAACAGAGTCTCTTACTGAATCTAGAAATCACCAATTCTCCAAGACTAGCTGGCAAACAAGCCCAGGACTCCTCCTGTCCCTCTGTCCCTTGCTAACTAGTGCTAGGATTACAGGTGCTCGCCTAGCTTGTTGCATAGATCTTAAGGAGTGAACGCAGATCCTCCTGTATAGCAAACACTTAGCCAAGTCAGCGGCCTCCCCAAATCCCAACTTTTACTCTAAGTGTGAAAAATAAACCAAAATGGAAATGTTGACCTGTTGGAGAGATGGCTCAGCAGCTAAGAACACTCACTGCTCTTGTAGAGGCCCAGGTCCTAGCACTGATGTCAGGCACCTCACAGCCACCTGTCACTCCAGCCCCAGCACCCACCCACACACGGCAAACAGTCAAACAGCCATCAGACATATGAAGAAAAATAACGCATCTTTAAGAAGAACCAGAAGTTCCACCTGTCCCCTTAGCCCACCAGCCTCCCAGTGCCCTCCTTCCGAGAACCACCATGCACAGGTGTGAGGAAAGTGAAACACCCGTTCGCCACCACCTGGAAGACAGGTGAGCAGACATGAACACACAAGGATGAAATCAGGAACCTATAGACTACCGGGAAAGTGCTTTCCTTCAAACTGCTGATTAGAAATGTCAGCACTCCCACGCATTAAAAAAGAAAAGGCCTCCCCTAGAGAGGGCAGCCTGGGCACCTCTGAATGCGGCTCGCAGGGCCTGCTGCGTGGCTGGGAGGGCTTTGCCACAGCACTGTTCACTCAGTTATACAGCAGCCTCCCGCAGCAGCCCTCTGATCATGTACACTTCTGTAAAGGATAAAGACTTGCCACACACTAAATTTGTGAGTGTAACTACATTATATGCCATTTCCCATGCATTTCTGGGTTTGGTGTTTTGTTTTGTTTTTTTACCTCCTGCTGGAGATAAAAGAGATTTCAATTTTTTCGTTCAGCAGCCTAGCAAAGCTTCATAGTTAGATCACTTGATGGAGTCAAGGTTGGTGGCACACGCCTTGGATCCAGCGCTCCAGAGGCAGAGGCAGGCGAGTCTCCATGAGTTCCAAGGCAAGACTGGTCTACATAGTGAGTTCTGGGTCAGCTAGGACTATACAGAGAGGCCCAACATGGTGGCGTCTAGTCATCCAGACCTGCAGTGGACACAGCATTCCTGTGGCGTGCAGACACGCATGCAGGCAAAACACCCATATACATAAAAATAAGTAAGTCTTGGTTTAACCCGATGCATGCGTTCCACCTTCAGTTGGTCCCCTAGCAAGCAAATCCATCCTCATTCTGAAGACACTCTGTGAGGTCTCCATGCTGGCTAAGCCGGGTCCTCTGCACTTCACAGGTCAGCTCCCTCCACGTGGGGTGGCAGGAGGGAGGCAGCCTGATGCTCACTGACCTCACCCCCTGCTCCCACCTGTCACACCTCCGTCTAAGACCACGATTCTGCTTCCTTGTCTCTCAGTCAGAAAACCCCAGCTTGCCAGCCGCCTACAAACGTTGAGCTCACAGATCACACATGCTAAAAGCCTCTGGGAATATCAAAGTCCCGCCTTCGCTGTTATTTTATTTTGTGCGAGTATGTGTCATACATAAACATTGTGTGTGTGTGTGTGTGTGTGATGTTTACACACGTATATGGGCAGGTGTGGGTGCCTCCCGTGCACTGTGAGGCTGCAGGAGGGTGGCAGGTGTCCTGCTCTATTGTTCTCTGGTTTCTTCCTGTCAAACAGCCTCTCCCCGAATCTGGAGTCGGGGCTATGTCACCCCATGACCCTGGGGAAGCAGGGGCTAGCATCTGGGAGCTGAATGCAGCACCCCTCCCCTCCTGAAATGCTGGGTAACCAAGCCTACTCCATTCAGGGCTTCCCACCACTGTAGGCATTCCACCCTCACCCTCAGGGCTGCCTCGCCGGGAAGGTGAGACCAGTGCTGCACATGCCTTCTCGGCACCCTGAGGATCCGTGAGTGTTGGCTTCCTGTCACGATGTGACTCTGTCATGGTAACACAGTGTGAACTGGTCCCTAGTCTTAAGTATACACTGTGCTGTCATCAGCGTAGGATGCCGGTTAAATTGCAGAAGCCATCAGTGCCCTGAGTTGCTCGGTTCTGTCTTCTCGGCAACCCAGGGAACTAATAGTGACAAGACCTTGCTTGTTGAATTGGTGACGACAGACACTGTGATGGTGAATGCTCACTGCCAGTTTGATGGGATTTTGAATCACCTAGGAGACACACCTGTAGGGTGTCAGAAGCTGTGTCTTGAGATGTTAAAGGGAGAAGAATCGCTCTGTGCATGGGTGGCAACACTGTGTGGTTGAATAGAAGAGGGCAAAACCTGATGAATACCACACGCATCCTTCTCGGCTGCTTGGTCAGCCCTGTGGACAAGCAGTGTCATGTTCCCACTCCTGTGGATACGCCTTTCCACCAGGATGAGCCACACACTCAAACCAAAATATCCCTTCAGTTTTCTTGTTAGGCATGTGGTCTTGAGAGCACATGAAGAGAAGTAGCTAACATGGGCCTCCTCTCCAGAGGAAGGCACCACACAGCCGTCAGCTGAGCGCCCTGCAGATAACTCCACCCTGGTGCAACAGTGACCTGCCTGCGTGGCCACACAGGGGCAGGGCGTGTAGAACTGGCTGACCAGAGAAGGGCAGCTAGAGCCCTGACCACCTAAGCATTCACACCAGGTGCTGGCTGGTCCTTCGGTTGAGTGAATGTCTTCCCAGCAGTCATCAGTGCAGCACTCCATGGGGAGAGGCAAACGTGTACAGTGAGCAGAGCTGTCAGCAGCGTCACAGCCCACACTCAGGCCACCCTCTCCCGGCATCTACTGCATCACGTCTGTGAGTCACAAATGACATTTACATAAACTCTGCCTGTAGGTATGCTGTCTCTGTCTGATCGTGAAACTGGCTACCCCAGAGCATGTCCCCTCAAACTTTAGGGCTATGGGAAGTCACCTGGGCCTCACTGTCCCTATAAAGTCTGAGTCCTCCATGCAGACTCAGAGTGACAAATGGCTGACTGTGAGGGACCTACACAGCCAAAAGCTATGACACTAGAAGTGTCTGCAGCACTTGGTAGAGTTTGGTGTTTAGAGCACTGGGATTTCTCAAGTCTCGCCTCAGATGAAACCTCCGTGCAACTGTGGAAAAACAGTGCAGCATAAGGTCCAGGATGATACTACACCTGCCCTCTTTGTCCAGCAGGTAGCCCTAAATTAGCACCTTCCATGTGGAACATTCCTAGCATGGGGAGGGACCAGATGCACCTCCAGAGCCTTCTAGCATCTTGTTTACCAAAGCAAGTGTTTACTTTTCAGTCTCTGTGTGTGTGTTAAGAGGCCAGATTTCTTTCCCTTTTCCTTTCCCTCCTTCTTCCTCTTCCCTTATTTTCTCCCTCCATTCCTCCCTCTCTACCTTCATTTCCCCTTTTTCAGTACCAGGGACCAAACCCATGGCCTTGGGGCATGCTAGAAAAGAACTCTATCATAGAAGTATATCCCCAAGCCAAATAAACATTATTTGTGCAATGCTGAGACTCTAGGCTGAGGGCCACCTGCATGCCAGGAGAATACTGGACCACTAAGCTACAGCCCTAGCCCTTGGTTGGTCAGGCAATTGGCTGGCTGGCTGGGTTTGCTGTAAGTGGAACTGTGGCTTCACAAATTCCAGGCAAGAGGTTGTTTTTATTTTACAGGGCTGAGAATAAAACCCATCGCCTTGGGTATTCTCGGCAAGCATCCTGCCACTGAACTATCATTTGATTTACAGAATATTTACCCTAGAAGTGTGAGGTATCCTGAGAGTTTCTGGAACACAGTATTCTCAATCAAACATTTCCTTCATCGGGGTTTTCACGTCTGTGCCTGGCATTCCTAAGAACAATGACAGTTCCTTCTATGCCCCAGAAACCTATTCCTGAGAGAAATAAAGTGGGGATCAGTTAAAGCCTCGGGAAAACAGATAAATGACTGTGAATAACAGCTGGGGTTAAACAGATCAGACTCCAGAATCCAGCAAGCAGTGGGGAAGGCCCTTTTGCGATGTGGCCCATTATTTTAGGAACCCAGATCAACTGTCATCAAACTCCCAGGACATGCTACCACAAACAGGAAAGGCGAGACCATGGCAGCCTGTCGGTGTCTCATCCTATAGTCTAACAATTCTGAAGGGTGAGGGGTGAACTCAGCTTCCCCTTGACGTCACCTGGATGTGTTTAACACCTGACCCGTGGAGGACAGGTTCTGATTCGCAGCCATTCCCTAACCACTGTTAGTGCCTCTTCCTGTGTGTGCATTCAGACAAGCACACTCATTGCTCCAGGAGAGCCCATAAGCTGGCTTCCCTAGACGCTGCGCCTGAGTTGGGAATTCCTATGCCAGGGTGTAAGGAGTTTGGCAGGACAGTGCAGGAGTGAAAGCTCAGAACTGTGGTCCTGCTCCATCCGAGCTCTCTTGACCCTGGAAGGAGCTCTAGAGAACCACGTGTAATGTGGAGTCATGCCCACTCACAGGCACAGACTGATCAATGCTGAGCACCATGGGACAGGGGACGGGGGCGGGGGCGATGAGAGATCACCAGTGCCCGCCATGGTTGCTCTGCTGGTGGGGCTAAGTCTTTGGAGCTGCTCCAGGTGGTGAAAGGCCTGACCCTCACTCCACCGCTGACTTCACCAAGGGCATGGTGGCATGGCCACTTTCTCCATCTTCAGAATGGGAAGGAGGAAGGGCAGCACTGGGTGGACTCACGCCCAGTCCCCACACTGTGAAAGTGCCACTGTCAATAAGGGAAGTAGCAGGAGCAAGCGCCCCGCCCCACGAGCCCTGAGGTCCTTCCCTTCGCAGAGGGGATTAATTAACATGAAGGTGCCCTGGATGGCCAGTGCATTAAGCATCTCCAGAGCAAGGGCAAATGTAAGAAGAAGCAGTAAAGGAGCCTGAAGACTCTTCTTCTCATGGGTGGCAAGGCTCCTGCTTCCGACGGAGCACTTTCCATGCAGGTGGCCAAGGGGAAGCCATGTAACCAGCAGACCTCATTTCACAGACTTTAGCAGGCAAGAGAATTAAAGGCAAAAGCCTAGGGAAGGTGCCCTGGAGGCTGTCCTTGCACAACCCTGCCGCCTCTGTGGAGACCCACTTGGCAAAATCAATCAAAATTACAAATACAGTTAATGTGTGGCCACATTAAAGTTGCCATCCTAGAATTCTCCCAGCAGGAATGTGTGTGAAGCGGTATTTATATGAACTTAGTCACTGGGCCACCTTCCCTAAAACAGTAAAGAGTGAGAACAGCTCAGCCCATCAATAGAGCGCAGGTTAAAAATGAACTGTAGTAGCAACAACACAACAGGAATGCTGTGCAACCAAGAACGCTATGCGGAGAGCATTCGGAACTGACAGAAATTTCTCCGGAATATACTGACAGGTGCAGAAACAGAAGACCCTCACACACACACACACACACACACACATTTAAGTTAGTGTATATCCTTGGATATCTGGAAACCACTTTTTTGTCTCCCTGGAAAGGAGCGTCTGTATGTGGTGCTCTGTGGCTGTGATAAAGCACCCTGACTGAAAGAAACTTTGGAGAGGAACGTGCTCTTTCAGCTCACAGCTCCAGGCTTCAGTCCACTGAGGAGACTTCAACATCACATCCACAGTCAAGAACAGGGAGGAACGGATGCCACGAGGCGCCCCGCTGGCTAGCTAGCCAGCCTTCTTCATTCTTAGATAGCTCAGAGTTCCGCCTAGAAAGTGGTGCCGCCCACAGCAGACTAAACTTTACTGGTCAATTAAGAATCAAGGCAGTTCCACATACAGATGTCCACAGGCCAATCCCATCTAGACGAATTCTGTTACAATTCTTTCCAGAGATGATTCTCGGCTGTGTCAAGTTGACAGTTAAAACTAGCCTGCACGAATGGTAACCTGTGGGTGAGAAAGCAGGAAAATAAGACAGATGGTAGGTGGTGATGAAAGTTCTCAACAGATGAATCTTGATAAGCCCCCCCCCAATACAATGGGCTACTATATATGAAAAAGACCACCTAACTAAATGTAAAATATGAGTTTTAAAGAATAAACTTGGGGCGGGATCCCCAAGTTTTTTTCACATTAACAACGAGTAAAACATGTAACTATGAGGAAACTCACACTACCTGACCATTTACTGAAAACTTTGCCAACCTCAAAGTTGAACGGGGTGTTCATAAAAGAGCTATGACCATGCCTGCCCATTAGCTCCTACCATTGAAGGCATCTGTCTTCTTGAAGCAGGCTTTCCAGCCCAAAAATAATTTATGCACCAAAAGAACAAGACTGGATTCTGTACCAGTTACCCAGAGTCTGAGGGCAGATGGCCCAAGTTTACCCTTGAACTTTGTGCCTAATCACGGCTTGGCTTTCAACACTGTAACTCCTGAAATTCTCTGTTACTCAACTGTACAAAAGTGATTGGGAGTTCTTCCTTTAATGGAGTTGTTTCAAATGTCAAGCACTTAATGTAAGCAAGGAGCTTAGCCATATCTGTTAATGTTACCATCTAATGCTGTCATTATTTTAAAACAGGGTGAGGACCAGCTAGATATTTTTGGAGAGGACACTGTGGGAGGTAAGTTTCTTTTGCTAATCAGACTACATAGCTTCTAACATGCCTGCTTGGTTTAACACCAACAAAGAAGATTAAACACAACAGCAACAGAGTCCCTTCCCCTGGCCAGCAAACATGGAACTCTGGCTCACTGCCTTCTTGGTCCCGATGAGGAACCAAGGGGAATCATTACGAAGATATGTTTCCTAACTGCCTGGAGACCCCGACTCCTAAGACCCTCAGTGGGGATCAGAAGCTCTGGTCAAGACGTTCTGGACGCATTCACTGTGCCATCTCCCTGGAAGCTGCATGTGTTACAGTGTAGCAAGGCCTCAGGGCAAAGAACAATGTTCTTCGGCTCAATATTTGTCAAACTTAATTGGAACATAAAAGCCTCACAGTGGAGATAACGGAGCCAATGGGGTTCATCTGAGGAGCAATTATTGTTAATTGAGTTGGAAACAGAATTCTTTCTCTGAAATAGCAATAGCTGTACTACAGTGTCCCATTGGGAGCTGACCCAACACTATCCTATTTTATCATTTTGATCATGTTAAAAGTTCCTCAAAGGACTACTGAGTGCTTGCCTAACGTGCACATAGCCCTGGGTTCAGCATCTAGGCTTTCATAACCTCACTGTGATGGCGCACACTGTAATCGCAGCATTCAGCATGTAAAAGCAGAAGAATTAGGAGTTCCAGATTATCCTTAGCTACATAGTAAGTTTGAGGCTAGCCTGTGGTACATAAGACACTGTCTTAAAAACAGTCACTTAAAAACTAAAATATCCACTCCATACTAGCTATATGTAGAACTAAAAATAAATCAAACGCTGTGGATCTAAGTGTTTATAAAAGATGAGTTTCATAATTGCCTAGGTTAATACATTCTGTCCTGTGTACTTAGTTTTAAAAAGAAGTTGCTATGGTTTGTGGAAATAGGTTTTTGGTATTGGCTGTAACTCACACAAGTGATTAGGCTTCTTAAATAACCCCAGCTCCTAATTCCCCATTGATCCATGAAGGGCTGGATAAAGTGTTATCCAATGAGAACAGAAACAGCAGTACATGAAAATAACAGTCACCAAATGGTCGTGGTGATCTGCAGGGAAGGCAGCGAAGCCAGAGCGGTAACATAGCGGCCTCACAGCCCCACCATCACCAGCTCTGTGTCATCTGGATGTGGGATGATGGCTGCTGCGTTGATTCCAGGTTAGAAAATCAGTGCACTCACTCAGAAGTATTTTAAGGCAGAAAACCAGAACCTTCTAAACTCCATGACCTATCTACCCCCATGGCTAACGACCCTGTCTTTACCCAGCTAAGAACTTGTGGGTATACGAACATCATCACGCTTTCTGACATATTGTTATATCAGCATGTTCCCAAGTCACTAAAAATTATTTATACACCTTGCTAATTATTACATTGTATTAATAGGATTACCAACTAAAAAATAATTAGTTTTAAACTGAAATTGGATATAACCATTTTACCTCTCCTGAAAACAGAGAAAATGACCACAGCGAATGCAGCCACCTTCTTAAACTGCAAATTCATTCAGAGTTGCCCAGAAAAGCTGCAGAGCGTGTGAGGAATAATGTGAATCTGACTTTAACAGGAAACTCCAGACACCAGCTGGGCCCATGGCATAGGCCTATAACCCAGCCGCTCAGCGGGGCAAGTCAGGAATATCCATAGTTCAATGCCAGCCTGGACTACAGAGTGAGTTCAAGGCTAACCTACACGACTTAGTGACACCCCACCCCAAATTAAAAAGTAAAAACAAAAGGACCGGGGTAGGCTGGAGAAACGGTTCCGCAGGTCAGAGTACTGGCTGCTCTTCCAGAGAATTCGGGTTCAGCCCCCAGCATCCTCACGGAGGCTCCCAGCCATCAGTAACTCCAGTTCCAGTAGATTGACACCCTTTTCTGGCCTCTGTGGGCACCATGCACACACATGGTGCACAGACATACAAGCAGGAAAAACACGTAAAGTAAAAAATGATGTGACTTTCAAGGGCTGGGAATATAGCTGAGTGGTGGATCTTTTGCTTAGCATGTGTGAAACCTGGAGTTCCATACCCCAGTGTAGACACAATCCCAGTCCAGCTCTCTCCCTCTCTCTCTCTTTCTCTCTCTCTCACACACTTCTCCTGTTGCTTATGGGACTAGAAAGGTACAAAACCCTTTAGGATCCCACTAACTCCAAATGGTTTCAGACTTTTCCCTACCATTGATCATTTTTCCTTAAAGCAGTGGTTCCAAAACTTCAGACCTTCCTTGTTTTCACTGTCACGATTACTGCGATGTACTATCGATTATCTTCATTACGCATTTAGTCTTGTTCCACAAACTGAATTGTGATTATTAAATAGAGATATTTTAAAGGCAATTTTACATCACAACTTAAAACAAAGTGCCATTGTCTGCTGTAGCTATAAATTATTTTTGTCTTCTAGACAGCTTACTTGTGTGTCAATCTCTCCTTTATTAAACTAGATGGTTGCAAATGCAAAATATTGGGTCAGGGTGGGTGGATCTAGGAGGATCAGGGAGAGGAATGGAGTGAATTCGATCAATATATGTGCATTTATTCCTTAAAAAATAAAAGTACTACATTTTAAAATTAAAAATAAAGCTATTTAAGAAAACTTAAATACAAATTTTAAGATTGGCTTTCTAGCCAGATGTGATGTACATGTGTAATCCCAGCAATTCAGGAACTGAGGCAAAAGGGGTGGAGAGTTTGAAACCCAGCTGGCTTTGAGGCCAGCGTGGGGCATACAGTAAGACCCTCTTTCAAATTTTAAAAAAGAGAAAAAAACTACAGACAAAAGAGCTGGTTCTCTTGGTGAGTGACACTATTTGATGGCGTCAGCTTTACACTTAAAATTGGTATTAGATTAGACTGTGCTGCCTCGGTGCAGGGAAAAGGCCGAAGCAGTCATTGCCATCTGCTTATCACAGCCTGTCTGCTCCTTGTGGACTCGACTCATCTTACTAAGCCAAGCCAGAAGTCTAGATCTACAGAATAGGATAGAGCCTGGACTTTGGGGCAGTATTTCTTGCCAATAACTTAAATTATTCTTCTTTTAAAGGCTTCGTGGAGGATTTGAAAAAATGTAAAATTATTTTCCTGATGGGTGAGTAACAGCTCTCAACTTTTCTAATATAGTTGCTAATAATATTGTAATAGCAGAAAAATTATATTCATCTCGTTCTGTCCTGCTTTAAAATCATGTTTCTCTTTTTGATCAGAATAATACACCTGAGGTTTCCAGATGGTTGCGTGCATAAATATGCAATTTAATTTTTTTTCCTTGTTGCTTGCTGGTGTAGAAGAGGCGGGGCTGTAGGGCACTCAGTAGTGCAGTACAAAGCCCAGGGGATGCTGTGTGTTAATGCCCACCACTCGCTTTAGCTATTTGATTGCCAACCCTCTTCATGTGTGGTGATCACAAGTGAAAATACACCTCCTCGACAAACACTCTACCCTGCACAGCTCACAGTAAAAGCAGGCTAGTTTGGGACTGGGTGTGCAGATCAAGTGCAGAGCACTTGCTTAATATGTGTGAGGCCTTGGATTTGATTCCCAACAGCACACACACACACACACACACCATTTCTTTAATGTCCTAGTAGAGCACTTGCCATGCTCCAAGCTGCCTCAGATAATCCTTAAACAATGCCATAGTTTAGTGGCCCAGCCCTATTCCATCTCTCTCATATGACAAGAAAGCCAACATTCAGACAAGTTAAGGGACTTAACCAAGGTCATGATGTAGACATTAGCTGTACTTTGTGGACAGGGCTGAACTGATCACTCAACAGTTTAAAATGTGGGAGATGGTGGGGCTGTGGCTTGGTGCCAGCAATGTTCAAGGTCTTCAATCACCAGCCCTCTCCAAAACATGTCATATGGTCAGAATACTTCCCAAATGTTATGCTTTTCTTTTACCATTCAAATGTATAGTCAGCAAGTACCCACACCTTGTCGCTTCCCATAGAAGTATCTATTTATAATTAGAAACTCCTTCATGAATGGGAAAACAAGGGCATCATCCCCAGAGAAACACAACCAGATCAACTTCTCATCGTGTACGCAGATTTTAGGGCACGTCCCTGGGACCTTCTAGGTGAACCTCTCTCACTCTCAGGTGGGAGAGTGAAGCCCAGGGAAGCGGAGAAGCCGGTCAAAGCCATTCAGGTACCTAGTGGCCCGCTGGAGACAAAGTTCTCGGACTACAAGTGCCAGACTCTCCCGTTCCAGCATGCGGCTACAGGCACTGTTACCCTGAGCTCCTGACCTCACACATTAGCTATTTGAGTAGACTGTGCTGGGAACGAGCCAAGGACACCCATCCTAAGGAAGAGAGCAATTAACAGATCACATTCCCTGAGAAATGTTACAAAGGGTTAAAGAGCCTTAGGAGATCAAATGGGTAATGACTACAGGAACACTCCCTGGGGGGGCTATGTTGAAGAAGAGATCTAGGAGCTGCTGAAGGGCTTCATGGGAGGTGACCAAAGAAAAGCTCTAGCTGAGAACAGTAGGTGTCCATGAGGCTTCCGGAGCCTTCCTGTCTTGCTAGATCTTTTTGCTTGCCTCTGGTAGCCCTTAGCCATGCACACAGTCCTCTCTTCCCACACCTGCTTTGTATTTTTCTCAGGAAGTAAAAGTGTGTTTCTTAACCCTTACTGGTTATCATAATTTAGAAGCTTATGGCTTACTAAAATTCTAATAATCTGTTTTCTAGGCATGAAATCTTCTAGGTACGTATATATTCTAGTCTCTGTTCAGATTTTATATTAGAGACCAAATTAGGGAACTGAGAGCTCCTTAGATTTGGTGTCTAGAAGCTCAGAATAGGAACCCTTCATTATCATACTGTTTTAATAATGTGACAATAGCAATAATACAGCACAGTTTCTGGTTGTCATTACCAACTCTGGTAATAGTATTTCCAGTTCCCGACTGCTACGACTCACAGCTTACGACTGTGTCAAATATCGCCTCTGTGGTGCAGCCATGGCTAGAGACCTCAGCTCACCTGCTGCGGAGCCCCGTGCCCTTTAGAGAGTCCAAGAGCCCAGTGTGGAAGCCTAGGCCGCCACTCAGAGCCCGGGACCCTCAGAGGGCCACAGGGAACACTCGGACCTGCCTTCTCTTAACAGAACAATTTTCTTAGAGCTGGCCAAACTCTCTTGGATTTTTTTGCCTTCTTGGTCAGCCACTGCTCTGCTTTGGAAAAAAAAATTACTAGAATAGCTAAGATCAAAAACTCTAGTGACAACGCATGTTGGAGAGGCTGTGGAGAAAGAGGAACCCTCCTCCATTGCTGGTGGGAATGCAAACTTGTACAACCACTCTGGAAATCAATTTGGC
>CM053744.1:14706729-14777400 GCA_028658305.1 Pachyuromys duprasi | reverse complement strand
CAGACCAGCATGTGCTCAACGATATAACTCAGGACAGAGATGAGGGATGGAGTTTTGTTGGAAATGTCAGGAGCCAAGTATCACGGTTTTTCCTGAGAGAAAAGATATGGAACATTTATAGTACAATTACAGACTACAGACAGATCTCAAAGGCTTTATCAAATGTAGACTCAAGAGCTGGACAACCAGTCAAGTCCTGTGACTGTGGAGGGAACAGTCACAGACGGAGGGAGGCAGAAGGCTGACTGTGTCTCCCCAAGTAGAAGGCAAAGGTCAGGAACACTAAGTGGCCAGTCCATAGTCACAGGAGTGCAGAGTTGCAGAGTCAGGGCTTGCTGGCAGACGTCTCTGCTCTGGGCCCTTCACAATAAGTCACTCTTCCCTGGGCCATTGTCTGCAGAAAACTTTTGCTTTCCACATCCTCCACACGACAAAGGACTCCACGCTATGTTAGATTCTTCCCTTAATATCACTTGTGTTAGTCAATAATTACTAACCCTTGCTTCTGAATCGGTGCTCACGGGCCCTGACCCCAACCCAGCACACAGCTGAAATGGTGGGTCTCCTGCCACCCTCCCCAAAGTCTGATGCTTCCCAGGTAGGAATATTCAGCTCCAAGGATGTTTATACTGGGGCTTATCAGTGTCATAGTAGTGAGAATTGGACAATGTACCTCTAATGAAGAGCTGTGTGAATAGGCCTCATGCTAAATCCCCGGGAATCCCCAGCATGGACAATAAAATGTCAGCAGAGGACATTGCAGGTTGGGCTGTAGTTCAGTTCGTAGTACTACAGAGGGCATGAAGCCATGTGCTCAACCCTCAGCACCGAACAAACTGGATGTTAGGGCAAATCCTTGATCACTTGTAATCACATCACTTGGGAAGTAGAGGCAAGAGGACCAGAAGTTCAAAAATCATCCTTGGCTACATCAAGTTCAAGGCTACCTGGACTACATGCTATCTTCATGCTCAAAATCTACAATAGCAACCTATGTCGGCTATATGTGTGTGTGTGTGTGTGTGTGTGTGTGAATATATAATAGTGTGAATTTGAAGTTCTTCCTAAAAGATTAACTTCATAATACCATTAGGTTAAACACTTTCTATCATTTATTTCCACTTATTGGAGAAAAAAAAAGTTACTCTGGTTTGTGGAAATGTGATTCTAACATTGGTTGTGAACTCACACAAATACGAGGCTTGGCTTTTTAAATGACGCCTGCTCTGCTTGCTCAGTGATGCCTGAGGTGGTAGATGAAGTGTCGGGCAGGGAGACTAGAAACAGCAGTACATGCCCAGCTCAGCACCATGGCTGCGGAAAACAGCATCAAGTGTCTTCCAGATGGAAGTGCAGGCACTCGCTGGTGTTTGGGATGGTCTTCATCTGCCCGTGCATCCTAGCACTGAACCAAAATGTGCTACACCATCTCCTGCCATCCTTCCCAAAGCCAGGCAACTGTGATAATTGCCTAGGGTATAGGTTCTCACCTTGAAGGACCCAGGCTGAGAAACCAGGAGCTGCATTTAAGGTGGGATTATGAAACTGGTGCAAGTCTGACCCACAGAATGCCAGGTCAGGAAGAACAGCACTCGCTCAGCTGGGCTTCTGGGGACAGACAGGCTGAGTGGAAAGCCAGGCTTGTTCCAAACAGTGCAACTTCAGGTTCACTTGGAAGGTTCAATGGACCTATCTTTTAAAATATCATTTGATATTGAAAGTAAGGATCTTTAGCCAGGTGTAGTAGTGTTCACCTTCAGTCCCAGCACTCAGGAGACAGAGATAGGTGGATCTGTGTGAGTTCGAGGCCAGCCTGGTCTACAAAGTGAGTTCCAGGACAGCCAGACACAGAAAAACCCTGTCTGGAAGGAGAAAGGAAGGAAGGAAGGAAGGAAGGAAGGAAGGAAGGAAGGAAGGAAGGAAGGAAGGAAGAAAGGAAGGAAGGAAGGAAAAAGGAAAGAATGTAAGGAAGGAAAGAAAGAAAGAAAAGAAAAAAGAAAGGAAGAAAAAGATGTTTCCCTCTTTTTTCCATGAGGACTTTGACAGACCCCATCAATGTGAACTCTCCTCTAGACCCTGAGTCATACCACGCAGGGCTGTGCACAGGTCTGCCAAGGGTGCGAGCCTAAACATGAGTGAGGTGGCAGCAGCTGTGGCAGCCCTGGCCTTCACCGGGCACGTGGCCATCAGAGAGCACAGACCCTTCGGTCTGAGATGGGCTTATTCAGAAGAATTTGGTCCCATGTATCAAATAATCCTAACGGGATCTCAGGCCCCCTTCCTATTTAAAAGGGCTAACCTGGGATCCTGGTGATGTGTTAGAAATAGGATGAAAAGCTATGCAGCCACCGGAAGCTTTCAGGCTTTTTACAGTAAGAAAATCGAACTTGCTCCCCACTTTGGAGCCAGGGGAAGAATCATGCCATTGTACAGGTTACTTAAAATTCCACACCGCCTGCACCACTGGCCCCAGAGTGCTGAGAATCTGCAGCTGTTGCTTCTAACCAGCAGCAGTGCTGTCCCACACAGCTGTTGTCAATTTGAGACGGAGAGTTTTAATTGCCTTTGTGTCGAGACTTATTAAATAACATTTCAGAGGGGCAAGCCTATAATTGTTACATTAGTAGGAGGCTGAAGGAAAGAAAGAACTGGAGCACAGCATCTTTGCCTTGGAAGCCAAGTTGGAAAATATCTTTTTCACATGGCCAGCCACCAGCCATCCCAGGAAAAGAGTTTCCAGGTAAACACAAGCCGCAGAAGTCCCATGGCATCCCAGAGCTCAGCTGTGACCCCTCTTAGTCATTTACCTAGAAGCACTTCTTCCTCTGAGTGTCCTTCTCTTGTCCCTGTTCTCTCCCTTCCTATTACAGCTGGAAGCAAGGGTCACTGCTCCAAGCAAAGATGCATTAGTGGACAGGGCTGCTCCTGTGCTGGTCTGCCTTGTCTCTGCTAGCCTCTGTAATTGCTGTTCTCCTATTGTGTTTGGCCCATCCATGCAATACTGTGGGGAGTCTGAAGCTCCTCATTCGGCTTAACGAATCTCTATGGTTAAGCAGATAATGAACACGTGTATCCTTCCTGGCTTGCCTGCCACAGCAAGAAGCCTGAGAGGCCCTTCGGCTAAAGTGGGTCAGGAGCTGACGCCCCTTAACAGCATGCTCCACTGCCCAAAAGAGTTGTGGTGCAGGCTAGAATCTCAACTGTGGTTTGCATTTTTTATTTCAGATATTCCCTTTACAGGAAGCTGTAGTTAAGAGGCATGAGCAAGCGCACACATGAGTGCACATACATGCACACCCCCACACACAGATAACACACACAATCTCAAAGGACACCTCTGGCCACTTGGGAGCTGGAGAGCCGAGTGGCCTCAGGTAGATCATCACAGCAGCAGGACTGGAGCCTCACTCGGCACTGGGGGGGGGGGGGGGGCGGGGGAGGGGGCAGTGAGCGGGCCTGAGCAGAGCACATGATAAATGTGTCACCGTGAAATCCATTATTTCACACAGTGAATATCCATGAGAAGAAATAATTACTGTGCCCCCCCCCAAAAGAAGGCAGTGGTCTCTAGATGCTTGTCTGATGTGTCCCAAGGTGGTCCCGGCTCTGGCAAAGGCACCCAGTGCGAGAAACTGGTGGAAAAGTATGGATTCACCCATCTCTCTACTGGTGAGCTCCTGCGCCAGGAACTGGCCTCAGAGTCAGAAAGAAGCAAACTGATCCGTGACATCATGGAGCGTGGAGACCTGGTGCCCTCGGTAAGCAGAGACACCCTCCCCCTCCCCCACTGGCAGCCAAGCTGCTGAGCGCTGTGGCAGGCTGGCTCACCAAGACAAGGCACCCTGAGGGCCCAGACACAGGTGTGCTTTCTCTCCTGAGCCAGGCTGGTCCATGCTGACGGCCACCTGCCCTCCCCCCCCCCCCCCCGCCCAGCTGTTCCTCAGGCAGTCCCTGAGATGCCAGCCTGGTTCATGTGCTTCCAGCTCCACCTTAGAGTAAAAATCCTCAAAACAGGTATGGAAAGCTAAAATCAGAAACCTCCAGGAAACAGAAAGTGTCCTTGGAGAGGGAGAGAGAGAGAGAGAGAGGCGTTTTGTGCTGATTGTCCACATGACCGACTCTAGAATCACCTAGGAGACAGGCCTCTGAGCATTGCCTTCGGGAGAGTATCTTGGTCAGGTTCATTGACGGTGCATGGGGCTGTTGTCTGGGCGGGGGACCCTTGTGCTAGTCACTTTTCTGTTGCTGTGATATACACCAGGACCAAAAGCAGCTTACAGGGGGAAACAGATCAGCTGGTTTACGGGCTGCGGTCCAGTACTGAGGAAGCAAAGGCAGGAGGAGCTCAAGGCAGGAACCTAGAGGCAGGAACTGAAGCAGAGGCCAAAGAAAGCTGCTGGCTAACTTACTCCCCTGGCTTGCTCAAGCCTGCTTTCCTGTATGGCCCAGGCCCACCTGCCAGGAATAAGTGCCCTCTGCTTTGGGTTGGGCTCCCCACATCAACTTACAATCAAGAAAATGCCCAAGACTTGCCCACAGGTCAATCTGATGGAGGTAGTTTCCTCAGTTAAGGCTCCCTCATCCCAGGTCTGTGTGGGTTTATGTCAAGTTGACAAAGAGCAACCAGCACAGTTGCGGACTGTAGAAGACAAAGAAAACAAGCAAAGTAGAAGCAGTATGCCCCTCTCTCTGCTTATACTGATTCATTATGACGTGTGTGTGTATGTGTGTGTTTCAAGGCCAGAGGAGGATGTTAGGTGCTCTCTCTGTTGTTCCCTACCTTACTTTTTGAGGTAGGGTTGCTCACGACTGCAGCTCACCTTTCGCTCAGGCTGGGAGGTTGGGAGCTCTTGGGATCCACCTGTCTCTGCCCCCCCAATGCTGTGGGTCCAGGAACGTGCTGCTGTGCCTAGATTTTTAACGTGGGTCCTAGGTCTCTGAACTCAGGTCCTGCACTTTCATGGCAAGCACTCCTACCCACTGAGCCATGTGTCTGTCCCCCACAGACACACAGATCTTTATTCCTTAAAGATCTGTACCGCATCGCACCATTCCTGCCCTCACTGTGCTGCCTCCCGCGCAGCTTCTCCCTCGGGTCAGGCTGTGGCTGCCTCAGGCTCTCTGTGATGGCTCTTTCATCTCAGTGTTTGTTCTTCATCCTGCTTTCTCTAGTGAGCATATTTACATCCCACAGAGCCTAAGTGTCTCGCCTCGACAATCAGGCCACCTTGTGGCAAACAGCACCCTGGTGTGCTCTGGCCCCTTGCCCTGCCTTGTGTGCCTGTGATCTTTAGTTATCATGCATTCCTGTGTGTGTCGTTCTGTAGAATGTCTCCTGGGGGAGCACAGGTACTGGTGTGCGCTCTAAGCAATGTTTTGGTTGCCCCTAACCTGCCGTGACGCCTTGTTCATTCAGCTGCTACTGTGTGAGACAGGGCTAGCATGTCTTTTGGGCCGTAAGATGCTGTGTTTGAAGACTTCCTAGTTAGAGAACAGCAGAAAGGACAGACCCGTAAAGAAACCCTCACTCGTGGAACGGTGACTGAAAGACCAAACCTACGCTGGGGACATTAGGGTGGGGACAGGGGTTAGGAGGCAGGCCTCATGAAGGTTGGCCGGAGAGATCTGCTGTTAACCTTACCCAATCCTTCCCTCACAGAAGAACGTGATTTGGGAGTACAGAGGGTGCTGCTGGGCCTCATGCTGACCACTCTCTCTGCTGTAGGGTATCATCCTGGAGCTGCTGAAGGAGGCCATGGTGGCCAGCCTGGGCAACACCACGGGCTTCCTAATTGACGGCTACCCCCGGGAAGTGAAGCAAGGCCAAGAGTTTGGACGAAGGGTGAGCTGATGTTAACAGTGTCCATCCAGAAGAGAAAAAGGCATTACTCAGCTTAGGGGATACATTCAAAGCCTTCTCTTTCCTGGTAACACTAACCAGGTCTTTCCATTACAAAAACTGGAAACTTACACATTGTTTTTTCCAAAAATGACCTATAAAGACCTATAAAGATAAGGCAGGAATGTAGTGAGGAAGTAGTGGTCAGGCTTGCTAGGTCTCGGGCTTGCCGGGTTTCGGGTACAGAGCTGCTCTTTGCTTCATTCATTCTCTCCATCTTTGGGTTTCCCCACTTTGTGCTGGTCTATTCTTTTCTTCTTCCTGGCTTATCTTCTCCCATTTCAGTGACCTCACAGAAAACTCATTCTGTTTTGGGGTGTCAGGATGTCCCACAAAAAAACCCAAGGTTTCCTTTTCACCCTTCATCACCGAATCACTGTCGAAAGGGAAGAAAACAGAATCTGCTGGTACACCCAGCTAGAGAAGCCAGTGGGGTTCCTCCTGAGCCACTCAGACTGAGAGGAAAGGCAGTCACCTGGAGGAAGAGGGACTTGTATCCACGGAAGACAGGGAAAGGGATGCTGCAAGGGCAGGCTCCAGAATGCACGCCACTCCCTCCCTCCCCTGTGTCATCCCAACTTCATGCCCTCCTAGTGCCGTAAGTGGCTCAGGGCCAGTGGGCATCACAGGAACACAGGAACTAACCATTGTCAGAGCTGCCAGATGGTGACCTGCTTGGCCAGGCCCTGGTACACCCAATTCCCCAAGTCCAGCCAAGTGGGGGCAGTGATCATATTTATTACACTAAGACTGACTCCAGAACCTACAGGAAAGTCGGGCCGATGTGGCTACCATTTCATTCTACAGCATTTTCATCTGATTATGATGTGAAGTGACTTTATAGGTGGGTAGGAAAGAGGAAAAGCCATCCCCAGGGCTCAGTGGGCCAGCTCCTGGCCACACCTCCAGTGTGGAGCACGTAATGAAGGTCCTTACTGTGCCCTCACCCCAGCCACACAGATGGTGACAACTGAAGAAAGGACAAAGATCTGAGGTTACCCCGTTCCATCCTCTGCTAGCACTGCTGCATACATGACGGGGACTAGAGATGGCTCAGTGGTTAAGAACACTGGCTGCTTCTGCAGATGACCAAAATTTGGCTCCCAGCACCCACACGGTGACCCACAACTACCAGTAACTGCAGACACCAGGTACCTGACTTTTCCCTGACCTCCATGGGCACCAGGATGCCCATGAAGCTCATCATGTAAGCAGACACATCTACATAGAACAGGCACACACATATACATACATACAGGTAGAACAGGCACATGCATACACATACTACATAGAACAGGCACACACATACACAAACATTTACATAGAACAGGCACACGCATACGCATACCACACAGAATGGAAGCAAGCAAACGTGGGCAGGTGACCGTGAGTGGCGTCTGAATGGCAGGCACCCTGAGCAGAGGGTGTCACAGCTGCCTTTGCTGTGGGCAGAGAATGGCAGCACAGTTCATGCCCTGGCTTGGGTGTGCAGGGTTCAGAAGTCGTTTCTTGAAATTGCTCTGAGAGGTGTTAGAATAATCGTGAGGCCCCCGTGTTGTCAAAGATAAGTATGGTAAATATAGGGGTCTCTTATCCCCATCCCTGTCTAGGGAAAAGTAACAGCAAAATTACCATCTGAGTTCTTCATTTGGAGTTTTTAAAGCTAGGTCTGATGGCAAATCTCGGGATAAATGCCCATGGAGTTCCAGAGCATGCTCAGTCATGAGAGGCACCACTAGGAATTGGAGAGATGCAGGCACAGCCAAGTGACAGCCCCCTGGCCACATGCATCCCAGGATGGCTACAGACGTAGCCCAACAACATGGTGACATTATGTCACAATGTCAGGAGGTTGGATGCCCCTGGGTTTCTTCTCACGTTGGCATCTTACAGCCTGGCGTGGGCTGCTGCAGAGGAGCATGGACAAGACACTAAACATTCCCTCACCTTCCCACACAACTCAATGTTCCTGCACAATCATTTCTTTCTCCTCTGCCCAGAACCCAGGCAGTGTGGGCTTGAGGCTCCCCGGCAGAGCTCCCTCCCACTGTGACCCCCACTGTGGTCTGAAGCCACTTCAGTCCTGGAAGCATCTCACTGGTGGGTGGACAGTTTCAGTGCCCATCCCTACTGAGCCAGGGACCTCTAAGCGAGACGTCTATTTCTTCACAAAGTCAGTCTTTACCTACCGCTTCAGGAGATGCCAATGGCCGTTGCCTCCAAAGGGAGTGCCCGCCTCAAATTAAAAGGAACAAAGACACTGCCCACACACGAAGGTGCTTGACATGAGGACCATAAAAAAGCAATTTCCTCAAATACTGAAAAATAAAAAAAAAGCTAGTTGTAGAAGTGCACACCTTTAAACCCAGCCCTTGGGAGGCAGGCAGATCTCTGTGAGTTCAAGGACAGCTTGGTCTATAGCGTGAGCTCCAGAATAGCTAGGGCTGCTCTAAAACCCTGTCTTGAAAAAAAAAGTTTAGGAGGCTGGATCAAGGGGGCTGGGTCTTCTTGCAGAGGTGCACAGTTCAGTTAGCAGCACTCACATCAAACAGCTCACAACCACTCGTAACTTCGGCTCCAGGGTATCTGACGCCCTCTTCTGGCCTCTGAAAGCACCCACACCACATGTGGCCTACAGGTGCATACACATAATAAAATGAAACTTTAAATGTTCAGGTATTAATTAAAATGTTACTATATAATGAAAACTCAGTGTATACACAACTTTCAAAAAACTATCAAATTTTTAAGAAAAAAATACAAAAGTGATTTGGGTCATTTCAAGATGTAATTACTGTGTGCTGGCTGTGTTCATGGATCCAAGAGAGCCCAAGGAACCAACTTGGCACAGAAGCCTCTTAGACATTCTGGGTGTGAAAGCTGTCCTGTGCTTGCTGGAAACATGCAGAGACTGGTGTGATGACAGGCGTGATGCCTGAGATCCCATTCCTAACAAGCCCCAGGTTGTGGGCTGGTGATCATGCCCAAGCTTTGGGTGTTGAAACAAAGTCTCCACCTGCTCAGATGGTCTTTCAGGGCCGGCTCCAGTTTAGCTACAAAGACCCTCTGTTTGTGACTAAGTGAATCCTGAGCTATCTTTTCTGTTCCCAAGAGTGGCCTGGAAATGGTCCATGCAGGACAGGTAGACATTGTTTCGGAGCTAACAGAACCACCAACTGCCTCCCAAGCTTGCCCTCTGCTGGTGAACAAAGGTTGTTTTCTTCATGCACAGATGCTCCTCAGAAAAGCAGGGCCTGTTCCAGGGTGAGTTAGGCTGCAGAGGCCAGACTTTAGAGAATGTCCTGCTCTGCTCCTCACGCCCTGTGCCTCCCCCTCAGGGAGCGCAGATCAGTGTCTAGTCAGCACTTTCTACAGAATCAGGCTTCAGTGTGTGACATGATTCTCTGGAAACCATTGCTATTGCTTTCAACCCCACAGGCACTTTCCCCAGGGGGGTGGCATGCCCCCTTTTGCCCATGCCCTGAACGAGCCATTCTGGTAGGTGCAGGGGATGGGGATGGCAGGGGGAAGTACAGCTGGTACATCCCAGTGATAGCAAGGACAAAAGGACATTTTAGGAGATTCCTGGGGAGACAGAGAGCCTGCACTTACCAGGGTCACCATCACCCGTTTGTGGGGACATTTCTTAATCTCCTTCTGTATGTAAGACTTGGGACTAGCAGACCCATAACCCCTACATGCTGAGGCTCCAAGGCAGGAAGGAAACAGAGCGGCTATCACTTTGAACACCATGCTCCTTGCCAACAGCACGAGTGCACTGTCCTGCTTAACCTTCCTGGGGTCTCCTCACGGGCAGCATGGAATTTAAGATGCAGTGATGTTAGGAGGGAATTCTAGTGAGTGATCCAGTCAGGCAGTTTAAAAGAACAATTTGTTTTGGTCTCTCTTAGTTCTGCAGTTCAATGGGCTCTGCTGCTGGGTTCTCCCATGAGGTCCCCACTGTTGTAGTGGTTGGGTACTGGTTATGGCTGACATGTGTCTCTGGAGCAGGGCTGGAGCTGGCTAGCCTGGCATTTCTACCCACTGGCCTCTCCCACTGCTAGCTGAGACCTTCTCACTACTTGGCAATGTCAGAGGAGTTTTACTGCATAGAAAGTAGCTGTTTCCCCTTATAATAAGTATTATATAAGACCAAGCAAAAAATGGAGTTTCTTGTGGTAAAATTATATGTATACCAAATGTTTAAGAATTAGTTCCTTTTATAATTTATTATCGGCAAATGTTTACTTTATATGGCTATTCTATATATTTGTCCATGAGAGGTAGTGTAAAAATTACTCAGGCAAACCAGGAAAAAGTGTGAGTGGAAAAAGTTTAAGAAGCCCTTAACTCACCTCTAAGAGCAGGTAGCCTCATCCCCACTGTATTCCATTGCTCAAGAACTGTAGGGCAAGAGCAGGCCAAGCTCGGCCTCCCAATGGAAGAACAGCGTTCGGGTGAAAGGTGGCACAGGGTTAACAAAGTCCACTCTGAAAGTAGCTACAACAGACCTCTCTCCTGTCTGTGCATGCCTGGCTGCTGTGCTCCCCAGCTCTGTAACCTGCACACCGGGAACAGGGTGTTCTGGGTAGCAGGAGGAAGATGGTGGCACAGAGGCAGGAACTGCCAGCTTTGCTTCAGTAGGACAGGGAGGACTTCGCATAGGATCAACATACACATACTTGCAAGTACTTGTGTGCACATAAACATCACCCACACATGCACTTGCATACACACATGTACATATATACACACAGGCATGTGCACACACCCTTGCCCTGAGTATGAAAGACAGACTGACTGCATTCGGTAAGTTAATAATGGCTTCGTCATGTGAACTGACCAGAAAGCTGAGCAGGCCATGGCTGGGAGGCAGCAGGCGGTGAGGTCCCCTCAGGAAATCCAGCCTCACGTCTACCACCATGCAGTGCCGGGCACTTGAAAGGAACCCGCAGCCCCTGGCATGGCAGGGGTCCCGGCCTGTGTCTGGCCCCCTGCTGACCTGCTCTGCTCCTCCTCCTCCCCAGATTGGAGAGCCCCACTTGGTGATCTGCATGGACTGCTCGGCAGACACCATGACCAGCCGCCTCCTGCAGAGAGAGCAGAGCGGCCGGGGTGGGGAGGACACTGCCAAGACCATCGCCAGGCGTCTGGAGGCCTACCACCGCGCAAACATCCCGGTTGTCGCCTACTATGAGATGAAAACGCAGCTACGGAAGGTGAGCACGTTCTCCTGTCCAGCGGCTGGCTCTCTTCTCTCCCAAAGAGAGAGAGCAGAGGCAAGCTTTCTTGTGAGTTCTGGGAAAGCTATGCGCAGTTCCAGGACGGAGACCAAAATCTGAATTGCTTGCTTCCGTCACTACAGTGCCGGTAAACGTGACACATATGAACATAAAGGGGGGAGGTGTGAGCACGGTGGCTCAGAACTACTATCCCAGCACTTCGGAGACAGAGGCAGCAGATCTCCGTGAGCCCAAGGCCAGCCTTGTCTACACAGCAAGTTCCAGGCCAGTCAGGGCTACACAGGGAGCTCCTGTCTTTAAAAACAGGTACAAAAAAAAAAAAAAAGTTGAATATCTGTTGTCAGGTGACCATAAGAACATGGTCATTGATTTGTAGCTGGTGCCATGGTAGCTGCTTAAACCTCTTTTTCCAAAACAAAGACAACAAGTTCAGGGCCTGAAAAGCGAGCGTGTAATCCCAGCTGGTGGGGAGGCTGAGACAGGAACACCTCATGTTCAAGGCCTGCCTAGGCAACTCACTGAGCCTCGGTCTCAAGAGAAGGAGCCTGGGAAGCAGGGGCACAGTTCAGTGCCAGCGTGCTCACCTAACACGCATAAGGCAAAACGTTCACTACTTGTCTGTGACATTAAAAGCCGGGGGGTAGGGTGCAGGAAGTGGGTAGAGAGGCATGGAGGAATACATCAAAATGGAGCCAACGTGCCCATGGTGGCTGAGGAAGCCTGGGGCTTCCTCACCCCATTGTCTGAGGAGAAAGGATCCCAGAAGGTAAGGTAAAGGGAAGCTACTGGGAAGCTGCAGAGGTGACTGAGGGCCAATGCTGGGGTGACACAACAAAGGGGTACAAGGGCCCAGTCTGCTTCCTGCTATTCCCAGGATAGCAGGCACCAGTCAGCCATAACAAAACTCATCTCCAAGGCTACATCATCGATTGCTTGGGTTAAACTACTGTGCCTCTTGGTATAATCCCAGAATGCCGAACTCTTTCTGGAGTTGTTCCTGCACCCGTTATTTGCCATTTAAGATCAAAACAAGATATCCACAAAGATTTATACCTTTTAAAAATAAGCAGGCTGGAGGGTGGCTAAATGGGTTAAGGCATCTGCCACCAAGCCTGGACCTCTGAGCTCAGGTCCCCGGACCCTCTCAGTAGAAGGAAGGGACCAACTCCTGCAGTCCTCCCTCTCAGCTCTGCACCCAGCCATGAATAAGAAAAATAAAATAAAATGTGCATTTGCATGCATGGGCTAAAGGGTTCTGGGCCAGAGCTAGAGGCCCACACCCCATGAAAGAGCACCGGCCTGCTCCTCCAGAGCAGCTCAATTGCCAGCACCAACACGGTGACTCAGCCATCCATTCATTTGAGTCCCAGGAGATATGACGCCATCTTCTGACCTCCATGGGTACTGCATGTACATGGTACACAGCAAGAAACGCAGGAAATACAACCATACACATAAAAATTAAAAAAAAAAAGACATTCAGGGCTGCATGAACATTTGTTAGGCTGAATCATCTTGGAGGTTTTCCATTTTGTGCTGCGAGGAAGAGCCAAGAGATTGTGCGGGTAGAAGGGAACTTGTACCTCAATCTTGAGACTGCGGTAAGCAAGGCATAATTTAGAGTTTATCCCATTTCAGAATCAGAAAAACCCCTTCTCTCTCTTAATTATCTAAACTTAAACCTACAGACTCACAGGGGGAGTTCTCAGAGAAATCTAACTTCTACAGTCCTTACAATCCTCTGTCACTCTCCAAGAAATCCTCTGGCTCATCTCTTGGGCTTCCCCTTCTTGGGGATGCTGGTCACTGGATCCACAGAGAAGTGACATTTATGGTTTACTTTGTCAGCATTGAAAATGGACTCCAGAGAACAGAGGGGAGACGGCACTTGCTTCCACCGCCTCGCCAGGTCCTCTGTACACACACGATATGCTCCAAGCCTAGGTGTATGTGTGGCCAGGGCCATGCATGGCGTCTGCTTCCCGTCTCAGAAAGCAATGCGGGGAACCACACAGCCGGTTTCTCCCTTCCAGCCGGTTTCAGCTGCCATCAATCCTCACACTCTTCTTCCTGGGGTGAACTAACCCAGGGAAGGGAGAGTTTGTCCACGTGGGTGAATGTACTGCTACATAAGTAGCTGGACATGAAGCACTTGGGGGTGAAAAGTGCCAATGCTGACCAGATATTGCTGAAACACTGCTCTGGAAAGTCCTAGCCCAGGCTTGAAAGGCCTGGCGAGCAATGTTGCTTACAGCTCTTTCTGATATAAAGTGGGCTGATAGGAGCCCCTGGAATTCTTCCAGTCTGTTCGTCTCTGACTCTCAGAGGGAGGAAAAGCTTTCCCCACAAGTTGTAAAGGAATACATGCTTATTCTTGAAAATATAGAAGACCCGTCTCTGAGGCCCACCACCCCAGGGCAAGCTCTCTGGAGCACTTACTACACAGAACACAGCCTGCACACGCAGGGGGTGTGGTCACTCGTAGCTGGCCTAGGCACACAGCACAGAAGGTGGTGGTACCAACACTAGCCCCAGTCCACTCTGACAGTTGGGTTGGTTCCAGAAGCCCACATCAAGCACACATCACCAAGACATGAGAACCAAAGATGTAGCTCAGGAAGCCCAGCTTCAGGACCAAATGTCTGCAGTCAAGGAAGAGCAGAGGAAACGAGCAGCCACTGGCGTCGCCCCCCTCACTTCCCACATGTTGACCTATAAAAGATGGCTTTCTCTTCACTCATCAGGGCATCCTCACTACAGGATTCCTATCCAGTCTCAGGCCCCACGAAGGCCAATTCTTCATCAGAAGCCAACCTGCTCACCTCATTCTCCTCTAAACACACCAAGACACGCGGTTTATCAGGACCAGAGTCCTTGTGGGGAAGAAAATCCTGAAACTCCTGTGCTCACATGCAGTGGAAGCCAGCCCACTCTCCCACCTGCTCACAGGGTGTCTTGTTCTCCCTCTACTAATCCCGTGAACTGCTCTCAGAGGACATGTCTGCTCTCAGAGGACATGGAACGTGGGCATCTTGTTAGCTCGCTGTTTTAAGCATCCTAAGCCTAGCATTGGACAAGTATGCTGGGCCTGGCGAGGCATGCCTGTAGTCCCAGCACTCAGAAGCAAGCGTGGTTCAAGGCCAGCCTGGGCTGCATAGCAGGTTCAAGACTACCCTGGGTGATATGACTCCTTGTGTCAGAGCAAAACAAAGTACCCCACAGAGCTTAGCTCTGTATATGGAAACTGTTTCTGTCTCCTTTCTGTGCAGCTATAAACAGAGAAAAGCTACTTATTTTTCTTTTAAAATTCTCTGTGGGAACCGAAATGAACAGGGACATCTTCAGGACAAAGGGAAGTGTTAACATAACATGGGAAGAACCACAGGAGACAGAAGTGCTCCGGCTGAACCTGTTCCTCTGGCTTCTCTCACTCTGTAAAACTGCACTGCTGAAATCCCTGCCTGCTGACAGAAAAAGAGGCTGACTGTGTGCCAACAGACTTCGACCGGTGGACTGCTAATGGGTTTCCCTCGCCCTAGCCAAACGGCTGCTTTCCACCGGGAAAGCCGACAATCTCAATTTGTTTTTAAACTTCCAGGCATTTGGACTTCACAGAAGCAAACGCCACAGCACGAGTCTCTGAGGAGCAGTTTTCTTTAATTAAAAACGAGAACAAAAAGAGAGAATAATCCCCATATTTAGGTCATGATACAAAATGAAGGAGGCATTACATGGAAAGTGAACTGGGCAGGGGTACTGTGAAAACTCTAAGGTACAGTGCCAGCTAGGCCTCCCACCCATACCCCCCCACACCAGCTTGAGTCTGGTTGGTCAGAAAAATCCCAAGGATTTCCCTTCAGAGCTGGTCCTCAATGGCTTTCTCTGTGGAAAGAGGGTCACCTGGTTTATCCTCATGCGGTGCCCAGGATACCCCACCAGAAACGGGCTGCCCTGCAATGGCCCCTGGGCTGAAGGGAAACTGCTGCCCAGGGCACAGTCTTTCAGCCAACTGGTCTATTTTGTTTTGAGCCTCTCAGCCTGACTTTATGGACGCGATGCTGAGAAATGACATTGTCCTCAAGAACAGCTGTCCAAGCAGGGAAGGATGATGGGCCTCTGTTCTGCTGGCCAAGCTGGAGAACCTGTGAGCTACCTACACAGATCAGTTTGAGCAAAGACTGCTGAATCAGCACCCCCATCCCCACCATGAATAATTCCTCACCCCCACCATCTCTCAGGGGGTGGCTCATGACCCCGGCTTGTCCTGTTAGTGACAGGATAAAGGTTGAGCTTACATTTCCTATATGGGGGGAACTGGTTTTGAACTCCAGATCTTTCTGTATAGGCATGGGCCACCACATCTGGCTTTCACCTAGCTTATCTTCTGCAGAAATTGTTAGGTGGGTCAGGTAGCAAACATCCCTTGCCAGTGCCCACTCCCCCTTAGTAATACTGTAGTCACTGGACCCCAGCCTGCTCCTTGATTGTACGTTCCTACCTGCCTATGCTATGTTCAGAACTGACCTCTGTCCTTTTGCAAGATCCTCTTGCCAAGATCCCTATCTTACTGGCTCTGAACAAAGATGGGCATAGGGGACAACGGGCTTGGGTGTGTGACTAGGACTCTCAGCTCTACTTCCGCTGTTGGCAGGTCTTTGTGCAGCTTTGCTACCTTTCCTGCATCCCACAGGAACCTTTACAGAACAGGTGCATACATTTATAGCTTCCCCTCCACTTCCCATTTCACCATCATTCCTTGACCCACGCCCAACCATCCAGACATTTTAAACTAGCTGATTGATAATGACATAGTTGACAAGTGTCAGGCTTTAATTTGGGATCTGATCCAAGTCCTGCATTCCCTTGGCTAAGTGTGCTTGGGCAATGTGGATCATCTTTGAGTCACGTGTCCTTCAGGCCACTGTTATACTCAGTTACCTAAGTTCACTAGTGTCATTGTAGCCACGCTTACACTCTCAGAGGTGTCTCTGTGGTCCCAAGCCCTGCGCTTACTTCCTAACGGCGTGACCTCCCACTGAATTTCCCTCCCAAAGAGCTTCGGGCTTGTAAACTGTTGTCTCTTGTCCGCAGGCGTGCTCTCAGCATGGACTATGCTGGCACTCAGCAAATCCCAGGCTCCCCACAAGGATAAGCAGAAGGTGACAGGGGCAAGGAGGTGGCCGGGTCCTGTGAGGGACCTGAACATGGGGGAGGCAACCCCTGGTCCCAGGGCAGAGCCTCTGGCTCAGACGGTGAGCACTGAGCACACAGTACTTCTGTTGAGGCTCTGGAAGAGATTAAGCATTAAGTTCACTGAGGGACTTTTACAATGTGTACACTTAAAAGAGTAAGGTGAACCCGAACAGGCTAGGACACAGACTCAGAAACCCCGCCACCTTGCCCCACTCCTTGGAGACCATTCTCTTCCACAAGAACAACAACCATAATCCCTGCCTCTGATGAGCCATCTGTCTTTAAGCTTTGATCACCTATGTACGGATCAATGTAACCTCACTTTGTTTCTGATCATATATATGCAATAACAATCCCTAGTCCTGTATAAACTCATTGCAGATCTGTGATGCCAGTACGTGTCAGGCACAAGGAAGTCAAGTTCAAGGTCACCCTCTGTTACATGAGGCTAACCTGGGATAGTTGAGACTGTCTCAAAAAGGAGAGAAAAGAGAAATAAAGTTTAATAAATAAAAATATTGCTAGATATATTTCTTGGGGCATTAAAAATGTAAAATTGATTTCTGGTTTGGAAAATTGAAACTAATAAAGGTAGACAATAAGAGTTAAAAAAAATGAAGTGTTTCTCAAAGTTGCCCCAATCGGCCCTCAAGAAAATTGTCTCCTGTGTACCCATGTTTGCCAAGGTACTGTCCACAACATTCAAGTTACAGAATTAGCTGGGGGGCCCACTAATGAATGGATAAAGAAAATGTACTTTATTCAAGCAGAAAGAAAGAAGTACCATTTGCATACAGGGAAATGAAAGAACTGGAGATCAGGCTCAGTACTCTTGTATGTACAATCAAGATTCTAAAAATAAGACATTAAAAGGGGCCTATTATTTGGAAGAAGGAGGGGCCGGCGGGAGAGGGGGTGAGGGAAGAGAGCTGTCTGTGACTGAGGTGTGCCACACGCAATTGTAAAGATGCCATGGCCAAACCCATTATTTAGCACAAATCACCTGACAAAGGTGTTGACTGTGCACGGAGCCTCTAGCAAGGCACTGGCAGCTGTTTTGCTATACAGAGCTCCGACTTAAACTCGGGCCCTTGTGTGTAATGATTTCTCCCCCTCCCCCAGTCACCTGCTGGAAATGAGATCACCTTCTGTTAGCATCTCTGCCCCATGGCTTCAAGCCATCAAAGCATACTGCTCTCTAGCCACAATCCGCCCAAATTTGACCACAGCAGCCTTTAGAAACTTCGAGTTCCACAGCCCAGTGGCAGCACACAACAGGTGGCTCCAGCTCGTACCTGCCTGCTCCCTGACCAACCCGCGCTTTCATCAAGTATTCCTCGTTATGCGGCAATGCCCACATCCATTCTCCTAAAGGAAGCAGGGCTGTGTCTAAGGCATGCTCCCAGCATCTCCAGACTCAGCCTTTGAAAGATCCCAGCGGCTGGCTGGCTGTCCAGGAAACCACACCCTTCCTGCTCCATCTGTTGCTGGCTTCCTCCACTGGTGCTCAAGAACTCAGCCCAGAGCATATCTGCACATTGTGGGCCCAGGTCTGCTTTCTCCTCTACATCCCTGCTCCCTACATCCCGGCCCCCTAACTCAGGTTATGTTCCCAGCCTGGTCTAAGTGCTTTAATACATTCAGAGTAACACCAAAGTGTTCATTGCTTTCTAACAATACTTAGAACACAACCTTCACTTTGCTTTTTCGATGTTTTAGAGCACTTAAAGGCTCAAAGGAAAATAGAGGAACACCCGACACCCTATACCCAAATACAACCACTTCAACTATCAATGCTGCCAACAGGCCATCTGTCACACTAGATGAACCTATACATACCCAAAGGCAATGGCTGACAGCAACACCTGTGTTGTGTACTGTGTGTTTGGACAACTTTGGAATGTGAAGCAACTACGCCGATTCCCCTCTCCCATGTGCTGTAACTGCTCCTCCTTTCACTGTCATGGCTGAACTATACAGTATATGTCCCTTTCAGAATGGCTTAACACACATTTAAGTCTCTTCATGACTTTATTCTAGTTCATTTCACTTTAATGCTGAGTGACCTAGAATACTCACCTATGTAACTTGGTAATGTTCAAGTTTTGCCAATCATGGAGAAAGCTGTGCACACATGTGTACACACATGTGCAGGTCCTGGGGTATTTGATGTTAACTGTGAAGAAAGCTTCTGGAGGGGGTATTTGAAGTGCAGTGCCTTCCAAGTGGATATACCAGTTCTTCTCTATTGTCAGAAATCCAGTTCAAGTTCTTTCACATCCTAGTAAGGATTTGGTGATGTCAGCTTGGAATTTTGGCCATTTTAATAAATGTTCCAGCAATGCCCTCTCATTTTAATCTTGGGATATACATCTTATTTATTCTGGAGATAGGGTCTCATTGGGTAGTGTTGGCTGGCCTAGAGCTCCTCATGTAGATCTTGAACTCACAGAGACGCGCCCTCCTGAGTGCTGTGACTAAAGGTAAACTCCACCACACAGGCACCTGCTTTTTAAGCAATCATTTTTCACTCTGTGGGTCTAGGGGGTGGGCACTGTTTTAAATTTGCTGAGCAAAAGCAGGTAATTGTGTTTCATTATTTTTTTAAAAAATGATCACATTTAAAAGAAGGCCAAAAGGTAACTCTCTCTTCCTTTCAAATACAGGTGAACGCAGAGGGAACACCAGATCAAGTTTTTCTCCAGCTCTGCACAGCTATTGAGTCAGTTTTCTGAAGGAGAAGATGAACAACTTTTAAGTGGACACAAAGGAGCGCGAAACTCACCCCTTAATACATTCCTCTGTCCCCGCTCCCACCCTCCTTAGCCGTTATCCTTTGCAGCGAACATGGGAGAAGTAACTGGAAATTGTGCATGGTATACTCGGACTGTCCACCTTTCTCCTCCATTCTGGCAGGCTTGTTCTTCTGTCACCAGGCTGTACCTCAGAGCACAGTCCAGATGTTTTGCAGGGCAGGGCCTATGCCAGTTGTGCCCCAGGGCCAGCTGATGTCTGATGTGTACAGGGAGAACACATCCCTAATTCTCCATCACAGCTTCTTCTTCTCACTGATGTATTTGTTCCTCCTGGATGTGGGTCAATAGCATGGGGACAGGCTTGGATACCTCCTCTGGTACTGACTGCTTCCCCAGTTCCCAGGGGGCGCAGAGCCCTGGTGGGACTTTTAAATGCCCTGTGGAGCATTTGCAAGGCATCAAGCCAGCAGTACCTGACAGAAATGTTTCAAAATATGGCGTTATCCAGCTCCTCCTGGAGAGCAACACAGGGCAATCAGTGCCATCCATTTTGGGGACACTAGCTGCTTGGAACAGTGACCTAAAAAGCTAAAAACGCCGGCCAACAGTACAAGCCACTCTCCACTCCATCAGCAGGGTGCCTCAGCAGTTATGTAAATTAGCACCGGAGACCGGTCAGAATGTAAAAGTACGAAAGATGATTTGTTACTTCACATACTGGACAAAACCACCTTGTAGTTTTGATTTGAGATAATTACTCCCTGACATACTGCCAAATAAAAAGGAAGGACAGTATCACAGCTCATGCTGGGAGGGCACACCAGCGCACGGGTGCCCGACAGCTCCTGTGTTGTTTCTGTTTCATGGGTCCCCTCCGTGGGTTAGCACTACCACACCAGTGAGGCGTGCGTGTTTCGTGCTGAGTTGTTGAACTGGAGCTGCTTGTGTCTTCTGAAATACCTGCATCTTGTGCTCAATCATTACACGCAGTTCAGTTTGCATGATTCTTTTCCTCAATGAGTGAGCAAATATCAGACGTTTCCAGAACAGAACTGTATTTTTAAAATCATTTCCCCCCTCAAAAGTTATGTATAAATGAAATAAATGGAAGCCAGGATAACTCTTTCTCTATTTATTTGTAACTCACATCATTCTGGAAAGCATTTGAAAGCTTTCATTCAAACAGAAGCAAACACAGTAATAGTTTAAAATTATGATCCACTTATATGATTTGAACTTTGGACATAGACCAGATCTGAGCTATTACAGAGAAATTGTTAATGTATTCATGATACATGGTCCGTTTCAAATTTCTTTTTCTCTAGCACTGGTTCCTAAATAGAAATATCATTGTGTGCTAGACAAGAAATTAAGTTTCTTTGGTTATGATTAGGCCTCTACTACCAGAAAGGGTGTGTCATGTTCCCAAACTCACACAGCTGTCAAATGCTTACACTACCCCAAGCTGTCACATCTGACAGGGGAATATCCAAGTATCTGAGCAAAGATGAGAAGTGCTGTTACAGGATCAAAACTTAATCAAGTGACTCTAGGGGTTAAGAGTCTCCAAACACACACACACCCTGGCAAACACTGTGCCCACAGCTCCATGTGAGGAAACAAGGCAGCAGACAGGCAGGGGAACCAGCCTGGGGCTCCACAAGATAGCTGGCAGCTACTTTGAAAAACTTCAGCAGAAAGCAGTACCTGGGAATGCGAATCAGTTTTCTACAAAACAGCTGAGCACACATTGCTTGTGCGAATAGCTCCAAGTGATACCACAAAGTCACAGATTTTAAAACATGAGTGGACCTTAGCAGTTTCTGCCTAGCAAACTGCTGTGTGTGTGGCCCACCTCAGAAGACAAATGCAAACTGCCTGGCTATGACCCATGCTCAAGGCTGCACATGACCTGGTACTGTGCTCTCCCCGAGGACATCAACTGGACCCTTCTCATTCATTTGGTTCAGGCCACACCCACCGCCTGTCTTCAAAGCTGCCTGAGGAGGCCCAGCTCTTCCACGGCCCCAAGTCTTAGCACTGGCATCCTCTTGCCTCTTCCCTACAGAGGATCCACACAGCTAGTTCCCACACTCCAGGCCAATTACGCTTGCCATTCAAGGTTGCTCAGCCCGTTCACTCTAAAACGACACAGCTCCTCAGACTCCTGTATTACTTCATTTTTCTTCAGATATTTTACTTAATGAGGGGACTTTAGGCCTATTTGCACATCACTGTCTCCTGTTAGTCTATAAGCTCCACAAAAGCCTGGCTTTTCTGTTGTCCCCACACATCTGTTACTACAGAGAACTCACATGCTTTACTTCTTGGTGCCTTCACGGTTCCCAATGAACAATGAACAATGCTGCAAATCAGTAGCTAGTTTCTAGAACCCAGTTACAGGTGCTTCACTTCCCCAACAGGGACCAGGACCCAAAATGTCACTGCAAACATGACTGAGTCCTAGCCATGATGCATGATCTGACTAGCTAAGCATGCCCTCCAAGTAAAGCTGAATGCCATCAGCTTTGAAGGCATGTCAAGAAGCCTCTTGTGACAGGCTTTCCAAGAATCATGGCACGTCATATACTGGGTCCCACCACCCTCTACAGAAAGAGTGTAACTTACCAAACACTGGGTCACACAACCAGCAAATAGTTATAGAGTCTGTTAAAAAGTCAGAGCCTAGAGACACACGTAAACTGCTCTCATGAAGCTTAACATGACACAACTCACAAATCAACCCATTTAACAGATGGATAAACTGTGGGATCATATGAAAACTAAAACTCTACAGGTTTAAAAAGGGTAATGCAATGGAAATGAGCAGTTTCCTCCACTATACCCAGACTAGCGGGTTGTAAACCTGGCTCTCCAGATTTACACAGCTGTTTAAGGGAACTTTTACAGAACAAGACATCTATTACAGCACTGTGCCATTATCCACCGACCTTTAAAACAGTCCTACCACCTTTTCTGTGATCTGACCGACGTGAGGCGTCGGATGAGAGGTGAGAGAGAGGCACGTTTGCTCCTGTGAGTCAGGGCTGGGGCACTCACTCTGGTGCTCTCCCCGGCCACCCACACGCCCCTCCGTCCCTTGTGTTACAAAGGTGGGCACAGGAACAGGTTTGTACTCTAGCAATGCATGAGAAAAAAAGCACGAGAAACCACAGATTGCCTCACAGCAGCAGTGCTCTTGCTTGGGAAACCAAGCAGGACAAAGGGAGCAGCCCTGTTCAGACAAGTCTCATCACCTCACTAACAATATGACCCTGGGAGAGTCAGTTCATTTCGTTCTGGGTAGCTCTCTCGTGAGAACAGGGCACTCAAGGTACCTGCTTCATTGGGTTGAGAATCCAAGGAGCCACCACCTGCTGGCTTGTGTGCAGCAGGGGCCTCATGAGCATTTGCTATCGGGGCATCATATTAAAGGGAAACTCTTCTCTCTCCCTTACAGCAGCGGCTTCGGGTGTTATTAAACGTTCCTTCTACAGTAGTGAACAACTTGAACATTTTAACTGACCCACGGAGATACTAACACTGCTTCTCAAGCACGGCCATCAGCCGCCGTCAGCAACCAGTACTCCTTGGTAGACAGATGGAGGGTCTCCTAGTGCAAAGAACAAGCCTGCCCACTTCTGTAACCCTCAAGTAAAAGCACAAGAAAACACATTCCCACCAAGCCATGGCAATGATGTGCTTAGAGCCAAAAATTCCAAAAATCCAAAACAAACACATCTTCTGTTCAAACAGGGAAAACCTACAATACTACCTCAAAATCTTTGCCTGCAAGTGTGTCTGTCTGCTCTGTTGACGCTTCAATCGTTATCACTCACTTCCCCTTCCAGGGTGTATTTCAGCCTTTTATGGGATGTTTGGATCTGAACTGCTCTCCAAAACTGTCTGCATGTTAGGAATGAGGAAAGGCCCTGGCACCTGCAGTGTGACTGCTGCTCCTTCACTAGCAGCCCAGAGATAAAGGCCTGCTGGCTTTTCTTTCTGTAACAATAGACTGCATCAATATGACCAGTAATAATCAATATATTACTTACATTTCTCTTTTCCGTATTTAAAATTCTATATCTTTCTTAATCAAAAAATTCAGGGTAGATTTTAATACCTTGCTGAGTACTGAAGAGAATTAGTAAATAATGTTCCCTGAACGTAAAAATAGAAAAGCAAAGATAAAAACTTGACTAGTATCAATACTCAACCTACCATCAAATATACTATCTTTCTTTGCTGATAATTTTTGGAAATCAACTATTTCAATACATGGGAACTTAATCTTATTAAGAAAAAAAGCTACTAGAATAAAAATGCTGACATATATTTAGGTTCCACATCTGGACATTGGCCAGCATCCCTAATGCGCAGTGTTTCAGCACACTAAATAAGAACACTAACACCTTTAACAGGTCTCAAGCTCACACTCTTCCACAATACACCTTCACCCTTCATAAAGAACAGAAAGCAAATACAGATGGAAAACAGACTTTTAAATAATAAATTCTAGTTAAACACTTGAAGAAAAAAAATCCAAATTTGACCCAAAGGAATCCACAACAAGTATTCTATAATATAAACAAACATATCCACATACTTTATTTCTCACAGTTCTCCTGACAAATGAACATTATTCAAGAACATACTGTATACACAGATAAGAAACATACAAAATGTTTTAATTGATGCACAACAAAATCCAGCAGTATAAAAGAATGCTTGTGAACTCTTGCTCACTGTGCAGACTACATTTAATCACTCGTTAAATAGTAATAAAAATACAATCTTTTATGGATCTTGTGCAGACTACAAAAGAGGAAAAATTATCACCATATATATGATTTTTATATTAGGCAGTTTTCTTTGACGAGCTGCACTGACAACTCGAAATACAGAGGCAGAGGCTGTGTATTTTAAAGGGATTAATGTTGTGAATCAGAGTTTACACAGTTACTACCACTGGCACTGTTCACCATAGTCTGTACACATCACATGATCATCTTATATAACATGACATTTAAAAAATATATCTGCGTGACAACTTTATGACATTCACACCCCTTGAGCTGGTTAAAGGAGCAAAGCCACAGCTACCTCGTGCTTTGCTCTCGGTAAGGACAGTTCATCGTGATTAAAAGTTAGGTACCAAACCACTAAGCAGCTCCTGTCCACTGAAGGCCACGCATGGCCACCAGACAGTGAGCTCTTTAGAGTACACATCCTAGAAGCAAACACCATCATTGGTTAAAACTTTGTAAGTCTGTTCTGCGCTGAAAACTATCCTCACAAACTGAAAGCTACTAAACTGATTTAATATAAATACTTTGTCTGTCATTATCATGTGTGAGCGAGGTCTTTAAAACCTTTGGAATTCACTCTGGCATTAATGTGAGCTCTCGTTCCCATCTCACCCACGTAAGCCCACCACCTACAGGGCTTTGAGGTGTTGGTGAAAACCTCAGCGGGAAACGCTCAGCTCAGCAGGAATGCTCAGCTGCTCACCCACAGCACCCGGTGCAGAGCTGTACTTGATGAGAACACTCGGGGAGCGCTCACGCTGCGAGTGTGCGGACTGCGCACACCACCAACAATGACGTCACTGCGGAGTTGACCAGGACTAGTGGCGACGCTCTTCCATGTCATCTGTTGGCTGGGAAGTAGTTGGGGTCCAGATAATTATAACTGGTGCCTTGGGACACACAGTAGTCTCTGTCTAAGAATGTCTCTGACTTATAAACAGGTTCTAACTGGTGATCTTCCTTGTGAACATCTGTTTCATGCGGGCTGCAAGTAGAAAACACAGACTCGTCAGCACATGACTCCACATGCATTTTCATCTGCCCCTCCCAAAGTCTTCCCAGTTAAATTACTCTCTCAGAATGCTTTAATAGAAAGCTGCCAGAGATCTGATGTGATTTAAGGAAGATTGTAATTGCTTAGAACAGAATCTAATGCATAGAAGTAGAGCTACCCTTTAAAGTACACTGCTTCAGGTTCTTGTCTTACCAGTCTGAACAAGAGTCACAGAAATCCAAAGACATTTCTGGAGGACAATCCTGGCAGTGCCACCGGACCCCCTGGATAGGTTCCACACCACAGTTATCACACTGCAACAGATGCACAAGAGTACGCACTTGGTTTCTTTTCTACTAGGAAGCACATGATCTAACACGGACACATCCTGCCCTGTAAGCGGTCCAGTTATATAACACACTGGTGTAAGTTCAGCAGAATTCCCAGAGAAGTAGATAAAGGTTCATCCACTCAACAACAGACTACTGGATAATAGGAAATAACCCCTGCATTTATCCAAGTTCTTAAGTCAATCAACTCAAACTTGGGTATTTTACCATTAGTCAACATTCACTTGAAACCAGTGTTGAGTGTGAACACCTGACTCATTTCCAGAGCCAGAGCCACCCAGACACGTAGTAGCAGACACCCAGACAGTGCCACATTCCTGTCTGGACACTCACTAGGCTGAACCCCTAAAAACAAAGCCTGTAATGACAAGAGGGCAGACACAGCTTGTTCTCCATAGAGAGACTCTGCCAAGAGCCCCTCAGTGTAGAATTTTTGGAAAATAAGTAGGGTGATTCGAATGAGAATGGCCCCTTTAAGCTCAGATATTTGAATGCTTGGTCACTGACTGGTGGAACTGTTTGGGAAGGATTGGGAGAGGTGTCACTGGAGGTGAAACTTGAGTGCCCTTGTCTCTTTCTGCCCACTGCCTGCAGATCAGGATACAGAACTACTGCTCTGGCACCAGCCTGCTTGCCTCCCACCATGATGGTCACAGACTCACACTCTAAAACTGTAAGCAGGACCCCAATTAAATGCTTTCAAAGAGTTTCCTTATGGTGTCTCTTCATGGCAATAGAACAGTGACTAAGCCACAAAGTAAATCCCATTCCTATAGTCTCTGATAACACACTGCCCAATAAGCCATGGCTAAGACTATAACCTAATTATGAGAAGACTGAGTTTCCTCTCAAAAAACCAGAAGCCAGTTATGAAAATTCCTTACAGAGGAGAAAGGTCTCTGAAGGGTCAAGCATGTATCTGCCCTTTCATGCACATACCAACAGCAACACCACATTGTGGTCTTACTGCAACGTTCAACAATCTAATTAACTAAGTGCAGCCATTTCTAGTGCCTACAGAGACACAAACCTGCGGGTCTCTCTCTTCCCACTACCAGACTTGCAGCCAGGACACGTGTGTGTGAAATACTAAGACGACTCCCCAAGATGCCAGCTGTCTCTTTCTAACCTTCTTTTAATCCTGTCCTCACACTACAGTCAGAATGACCTACAGTCCCGCTTCACTTATAAGTACATCATTCCATTAAATTCCATTTTAATTCCATTGGGTGAATAAACTGCTATACAAAATTTTGTAACAGTAAACAAGTAGGGCTGTTGAGTCTAAATCTGGTGCTTTCCTAAAAGTCAGCAAACCCATTTTCTTGAATGTCCTAGAATCTTGCAATTCTTCCCTAAACTCTTAGGATTCTTTAAACTCCTTGGCAAAACCAGTTGTGCACAGGTTCTTCTTTAAAGCATGCACTTTTTTTTTTAGGTGTACTCAGCTCTTTTACTTGTTTAACATCTTTAGGATTTATTTTAAGACACAGAGGCTCACTACATAGCCCCAGCTGACCACCAACTCACATGATCACCAACTGCATGTGCTCTTCTCCATAAGGAACATTAGACTATGTGACACCCACTTGTGGGCACAGCTTTGCATGTGTGTCTAAAAGAATTACAGAGAAACTTAGTGTCCTTCCCCTGAAGGCTTAGAGATTCCAGAAGTGAACAATCTAGAAGCCACTAACAGTACCTTTTCACCTTTTTAAGCTTACCTTAAAGCCCACATGTTGCACAAACCCACTTTCTGCTTGCATTTGCTGAAGTTTCTGCTTTTTTAACTTTTTAAACTGTAATAGTTCTTTATATTCAGGTAAACTCCTATACATGATAGGAATGCTTTCTTCATCCTGTTAAAAAGAACAAAATATTAAAATGTTAGTTCAATAATTAAAATGGACTAAGTGTAAGAAATATAATCCTTATTATTTTTCTACTGAACATTTCTCGCTTTTAAAGACTCAGAAACTTAGTGCTATTCAGCAGGGGTGGCTGGCCAACAGCTCTACTAACCTCCTCTCTGCTTCCCCAGCGCTTATGGACGGGCCATCATGCTCATGGATTCACATGGGTGCTGGGGACCCAAACTGCACCAAGTACTTTACAAGCTGACTAGCTCTACGGCCCACTTTACACGACTTTAAATGCTTTTCTAAGGCTCTGATGAACTCTACCCCCATCATACAATAACAAAAATATACTGTCACCATGGCTACTTCAGAAGCCTCATATCTGACCTCTCCCTGCTCTGCAGTAATTTCACACTTTCCTTTGTAAACATGATATTTTTTTCACCCCAGCAAACTCTGTTTTACATTCTGTATTTGCAAAGACTAATCAAAACGGTGTATTTTTTTACTCTAGGGGATGAACTGAATCATACTATCTACTTAGAAAACAATGTAGACTGTATTAACACTGCAAGAGTCTCAGAAACACTGCACTACAAGATGTAAAACCCAGTAAGGGTTCCTCCAACCCTGAAACTGACATTTCATAACTAATAGGCAAAGTCTATGTCCTCACAGTATGAGACGACCATTCCCTACACTGGGCAGTGCTAAGACCCTCAGTGTCCCGCCTCTGTTTGTGATCTTTGATGCCAGTTCCACCACAGCGATTCCACCTGCAATCTTTCTCTGGCTCCCATCCTAACAGCTACATCCTGGACCTTGCCTTCAGCTACATGTCTGCTCCAAAACAGCATGTCAGCCTCTCACAGTGCTGCTTGCCGCTGCTCTCGAAGTCTGACCTCAGACTGGTTTAAAAGCCTACTGAGATTGCTAATGGCTTTACTGGCTTTCTGTTTTCCCAGTCTTGCCCTGCTGCCCAGGATCTTTTGCAACCGAATGGCTAACCCCATGGTCACGAGCTTTCTAAATGAACCCTCAATCTAACGCCCTGAGTCCCATAAATTCTCAATCCTGGATGAGATAACATCTCATCCCCCTCATCCCTCTGTCAGATTAGGTGTCATTAACTATTGTGTTTATACTCCCATCAAGGAAATGGGTGCTTATAAAAATTGTAACAACTGCCTCAGATCATATAAATAGCTAGTGAGATTAATTAATGAGCAGATGACTTGAATCCTTATTTTCCTGATGTACACAGCTGCCTAAGACAGAATTCTAAGTTTTTTCTCATGCATATCAAATTCTGCCATGATGTAACATTCCTCTCAAATCCATTCTCTACTACCCAGTCTCTCCACTGTTCCCACCATTACTTTAAATTTTCTGCAGCTTCCTATATAAGTGTCAAGTCCAAGATCTTCAGACAGATAAAACTCTTCAGTTTCACATTCCACTACCATATCTTTCATCCATTTTAAAGTTTTATCAACTATTATTAAAAGTCTACTCATTTTTGGTACAGATACTTTTTCCCTAAATAGTTCAGTCAGCAGATGGGTGAATCAACAGACACAGAAAGACCCTACAGGTATGGAAAGCAGAGCACCTGTGTGCTCTTTGTAGTCACATGTGCATACAAAAAGGGGCAGTGGGCACTAAGAGCTGTAAAGACATGGTTTCATAGACAATTTCAGGTAGTGGGTAGAGGGGATCTGAGACTACTATACAGTAACACAACTGGCTTGTTAGCATAGGAAACTGCGTACTCAACAGCTTTCTGAGTTTTGCTATTTCAGATAAGGCTATGGTGGAATATGGATTTTTCAAACTAAAAAGCAAATTGTGCACATCTAATTTCTTTAGCTACTGCTGTTTTGGAAAGAGCAGCCTTCTGCTATCAGAAGATTCACAGATACTCATTTTCAACAACTATGTGGATCAGAGGGCATGGTGATACACACTTCACTTTTAGCTCTGAGGGTGCTGAGGAAGGAGAATTAGCATTTGAAGACTGTCCCAGACTACAGAGGGACACTGCATCTCAAAACGTAATCAGTATGATTTACACTGGTGCTATTTAAAAATAAATACCAAGGAAAAGTTAAATGTAATTTAATTTATAACATTATGTTTTAAAACAATTCTTCTAGTGGGAAATGAAGTGAGGGCCTTGCATATACTAGGCATGTGATCACCACTGAATGCTTGTTTCCAGTGTTCTGCCGCCCTACACACACGGCTAATGTGTAACAGTTTGCAAGTACTGTCCTCACAGCCACTTTCTTATATCTTCCTCGTAAGCTTCCTCCACTAGGTTCCTCCTAAATGACCACAAGAGCACCTTCTATTCCCCTGAATGGCTGTAACAACTGTTTATTAAGTAATAAGCAACATACAAGCCCAAGAATCAGAAGAACAAAAACATGTATTTTTACAACCCCCTATCAAATACCTAGCAGTCTGTTACATGTTTAACTAAGTAGTTCCTCAAATGAATCCTTCTAACAATTACAAAGGACAAAATTACACACAAAGGCTGTATTGTGAAACACAGTGTGAACATTTCCAGGAAATATTTAAAGAGAAAATGATAATAGAATCACTATATGGTTAGTTAAGAGACAAAGTTACGGGTGGGAGGGAGTGAGGGGGGGGGACTGCGCATGGGATGCAAAGTACCTAACCTGTGATTGATAACAAAAAAAAAAAAAAAAAAAAAAGAGACAAAGTTACTTTTTTTCTCTAATTTCCCCTACAATCTCCTGCTCTAATTGTGTAAATCAGAGTCTTAGCATACATTCTTCAAGCAAGGGACTAATCACTTTACAGAAACTCAGCAGAAAAACAATGTAAATGACAAAGATACAGGCAGTATAGTCTGGACGGAGGCAAACCTGTGGACAAACAACCCAGCTTTCATGCAAGTGGTGTGGATGAGGAAAATGAAAGCAGAGGCTCCCCACCCCCCACTGCCTTTCTCTGGATCCAAATAAGTAAAAAAATAACTGCAATTGTGAGTATGGCTCAGCTGGTAGAGTGCTTGCCTAGTGTGCACAGGGCCCCAGTAAGTGTACACATACACACACGCACGCATGCGCACACACACATGCACACACACCTCTTAAAAAGACTGGGGCAGCCAAATAATCCATTACATAAAGTTACCTTCTCAGGAAGAACCTGAGTTTGTGTCTGAAACTCCAGCCAAAATAATCTGCAGTGGAGCTGGGTTGTTCTCACTACTTACGCGTATACTGAACTTTTCATGGAAAACACTTAAAGCATATTAAAGGGGACATGTCAGCACTCTCTGGAGAGCAGGATAATCAGAAGATCACATAGTCCGGTGTGTGCGAACAGGTGGGACTTACCGACGCCTCCTCAGCAGCAGCGCTCATGTGGCTGTGGAAACAGGATCTGTCATCATCCTCATCCATATACACTGGCGGTTCATGCGAAGTCATGAAAGTGGAAGGTTTAAAGAGGTGCTTATTAAGGGGGTGCTGCCGTCTGCTTGTTGAGGACTGCGAGAAAAAAACAAGTGTTTTACTGGGACAGTGGAAAATCATCAACAGAATCAAAAGTATGAAACCATACATGTACCCCAGCATTAAAAGCCTTCAATGCTGGCTGTACTGAACTCTTACAATTAACTTAAAGTCAAAGATAATAAAATGACTTAAGCTAGAGAACTTAACGAGCCAGAAGTTTCCGTAAAAACAAGCACCCAACACTGAGTGGCTACTTGCTTTATAACAAGATATGTAAGTTATACATCACTTAACCCCACAGCACTCCCACAGAGCAGCCGTCTCCTTTGGCTCAGAGATGAGGACTGCTAACTCTGTTTTGGTTGGACCTTTCACTGCATGCCCTCTAAGGGGTGGGGTGGAGCAAAAGGCTCTCTGGCACTAAATGTGAAATCAGCACAGCAGCAGCAGCTGCGACCCCAGGACTTGCTTCCCAGCAGGGGCAGAACCACCACAAGCATCCACACAGCAAGGTCTAGGTCGGCTAGGGCTACACAGTGACACTGCCTCCGAAACAATGGCTCTCAGCATACTAGTTTGTCACTAGACAGTTTACACGTCACTATGGCCTGGCATGCCTATGCACGAAGAGGGCTGTGCATGGTTCAGAAATAACAGTCACCTGTCAATGTTCGTACCATAAAATGGAAGGGAGGAAAAAAAAACAAAAACCTGTATTTACAGATTCAGAGCTGCGGTTAGGGTTAAAAATTTCACTAACATTTCCAGTCTAGGCAACGGAGCATAGAGAGAGCTGGCCTACGTTTCAGAGACTCCACACCTCACAAAGTTTTAACATCACTAAGACATTCCTAACGTGGTGGCATAAAAGCCCTTCAAATTGTACTCATTCATATTTCCCTCAAGAAAACAATGAAGAACTGCTAAAACCCAGCGCACTTTTCTAAGCAGCAACAATGGAATCTTTCTGCATTTATAGCCAACATAGTAAAATGTCAGAAAGAGAAGTGTGGCTTAACAAACTCACATCTGTGCAAGAGCTCTGAATTCAATGCACTGCAGCCAAGGTTTGCTTCCACCCCACTCCTCACCTTTCTGGAGTATATGTATAAGTTAGGTGTTCGGCCTGGAACTGGAATACCGGCTTTAGTTAGCTTTATGAAATACTTCTGTACACGACTGGCGACCTAAGGAGACATGACAACTCTCAATGCAATGAAACGATGTGAAACTTTAGTACCAATTAAACCAAGAAATAACTTGAACTGTCATCAAAGACACTTATATTTTAAAATCTAGACAAAACCAATTCAAGTAAATTTAAGTCTGTTCGATTCCAAAGCTAACCACTCCTCTTCACCTGGTAAGCTCTGCTGAGACAGCATGAAACCCCATCTGCTAGTCACACAGATGGAGCATGAAGAAGGAAGCTGCTGTGTCCATCCTCAGAAAAATCAGGGATCACATTAATGAAATGCCACAAAATCAGCTAGCACAATCTGACCAAAGAGGACCCTGTCAGCATACCCTCTAAGCACTCAGGAGCAGGGAAGTCTACTACATACTCCTTTAATGTTTTGCACTGATGCAAAGCAGGGTGACTTATGCTGTTTCTGCAATCAAAAGAAAAATAAGCAGTGCTAATCAATTTAACATCAGCACACACTACAACTAGCAATGCAATGAGTTGTGCTGGTGTGGCTACAGAACTGTCCTCCAGAAACAATCTACCACGCATGGCCTGCAGCCACTCCCATCACCTGTTTGGCTGTCCGATTGCCCAGCTCATCTGCAATCTTCTGCCACCGCCGAGATTCTACTTCTTCAGGAGGGTACTTCAGGAGTAGTTGCTCAAGTTTTTTCTGCACCAAACCCAAGACCAAAGTTTAAGGGAAAAAAGTATTCCATTTAAAATACTGGATTTCTGAACAGACACATTCACACTTCATCCAAAGCACAGAACTGCTCTGCCAACTCTGTACATCACTAACTAGAGAACTATCACAAGGCAGAGAACAGTTTCAATTAGGAACATAAGATGCCATAGGCAAACAGTTTAGAGGAAATACCTATGAAAGCTAGTACAAGAAAATAAGAGAAATAGATTGCAGTTGTATACATCTTAGTGAACATAGCTTCCCAACTATCTTTTCTTGCCAGAATGTGGCTCCCTTACAGCTTTAACAAAAACGTGAAAATTCACTAGATTTAAAATATAAGAGACTCTTTCCTCTGTTTTGTGCAGCATCCAAGTGAATATTAAAACTCAGCTTCTAAAACATAAATCCTAGACACACAACCATTTATACATGAAATCAAGCTTTCCTAAGGCTTTTAATATAACACTCAGTTACAACCGAGAGTGACAGCAGACTGTAGCACAGGCAATTCAAACAGAAACGTTCCAAGCATGCCAATCTGACTTCTCAGCTCCACACAACAGAATTAAATCAACTGGAAACAGCTTTTACTTATCTTTTATCTATCACAGCTGCTTGTAAGAATATCTACCCATTTCTTGCCTCCTTCCCAAACCAAGTTGTTTTTCTTTAAGAATTATTTTCAAACAGTTCACACATCTTCAAAATCCAAAATTCATAAAATAAGCAATAAGGTATACAAAACTAAGTCTAAATATTTTAAACTCATGATTTAAAAGAAATTAAATGTAACAGTTAACACCTGCCTGGTAGTGTTAATTCTACTATTAACAGTTTACATTTTCTTTCAACCCAAAGAAGCTAGAAATATGTGTCACCTGTTCTTCAACAGTCCATAGCTGGTTGAATGTTTCAGGTTTGGTGTCATCACATAGGCGACCTCTTATCATCTACAAATATAAAGGCTTATTATAAATGGAAGACATCAAGGGTATAAGCAAATGGCACACAAAGAATGTTTTAGAATTTAATGTATCTTAATATTTATTAATATATACACCATCTATTTACTGATTATAAACTTTTTTCATATTCTTGTACTAAAGACCGTGGGAAGCTGAGCGCCCGGCATGTGGGTGGGCTCGGGAGCTGGTGGAGGCGCGTAGGGCAGCCTTCTTCATAGCCTGGAAAAAATGACAGATCTTGTAGGGGTTTGGGACGTTGCGTTAAGTGATGGAGTCCACAAGATTGAATTTGAGCATGGGACCACGTCAGGCAAATGAGTTGTGTACGTGGATGGGAAGGAAGAGATAAGAAAAGAGTGGATATTCAAATTGGTGGGCAAAGAAATGTCTTCATCAGAGCCGCAAAAACCAAAGCCACCATAAATATAGACGCTGTCAGTGATTTTGTGTAATCCCTGGAAATTGATAGGAAAAGTCTCAAGAAGTACATGGAGAACAAAGTACATGGAGAATCAAAGACCACCAAACACCTGGGTATTGCATTTGGACGGAAAGGACATGAGAGTTGTTTTGGAAAAAGACACTATGGATGTATGGTGCAATGGTCAAAAAATGGAGACAGCAGGCAGGTTTGTAGAAGACGAGACTAAAACACACTTCAGTGTTGGGAGCCATGAGTGTTACATAACAGCTGTCAGCAGCGGGAAGAAGAAAGAAGGCATCATCCATACGCTCACTGTGGACGACAGGGAAGTCCCAGAGCTCCCTCTGTGACTGCTTGGGAGTGAGGTTCCGAACCGAGGAGGTGACATCAGGACTTGCTAATGGCCGTGGTCATTAAACGTGTTCAGTATGTACATATTGGTAGATTTAGTCTTCGATGTTTTTATTTTTATCTTTTGTTACTTGAAATTGTAATGTTCCAATGGTCAAGAAAAAATGTGGACTCAGACTCATAAAAATTTATTTTTAACTAATGTAAAATGTTTCTAATTCTGACGGAAAATAAAATACAGACCAAAACAAAACAAAGTAACTCCTTTCTAAAGACAGGAAAGGTGTTCAAAATAGAAAACTAGCAAGTGCAACAGAGACAAGGCCACGTTTGAAATCATGGCCGCACTCTACAGTGCACTAGCACTGGATACAGCACCTACAACGCCCATTTAAAAATCCATACAAACCCTACAGCATGATCAACACCAGTTACATATTTTTACATTAATTTGTTTATGTAACCATTTATAGCCTGATCACAAGGCCCCTCCCACCCACTCGCCCCTTTACATCCCACCCCCCCTCATTTTATAAGAAGCTGCACCTTGAAGACTGGGACATAAAACAACAACAGAAAACATCACGGCCAGCAGCTGGGAGGCAGATTTGGGTTTCCTCTTGAAAGCTCATGTTCCCATTATTTTTCAAATCTCCATTTTAAAAACACAAATCAGCAAAGTGTTCAAACAGTTTTGTGGTAGGCAGGCACGTCCTGAGGACGGTCACTCACCTGAGGACGGCTATGGGAGCCTTCTGGGCCGTCACTCAAAGGCAGCATGGGGTACGAGAGGGGCTCGCCTTCCTTCTTAGGGTGCAAAGGACTTTTTGGTCTGGCAGGCAAGCCTACTAAAAATAAAACCACACAGAATTATCCAAGCAAGACACTGTAAGGCATTTTCCTCATTCAAGTCTTATCTCGTGAGTTCTTACCTTTATCAAAAACTAACTTAACTCTCCTAGTATGTCTTTTGCGATTTTTAAATTCTCTTTCAAAGTTCCCAAGGCTATTGGTATACTGGTCCCATACAATCTCAGGCAACTGAACAACTCTCTGTGGGTATGGAAGCCCTATATCGGCCTGGGAAAAGACAAAACAAAATAAAAATATCAATGACAATGTACATTTAACTCAGAGGATAACTGATCAAATAAAAATGCAATAGGCATACTGTAAATATCACTCAAAGGGTACTAAACTAGAACATATTAACACACTATACAGAGATACTGTACTGCATCAGCAGCAACTTTACACATAAACACCACAACACTATTAGCTCTAAGAACAAGCACAGAGAGTGTGCTGGATGCAACAATGCGACACACAAAACTTGACATTGAGCCTCAAGGCTATCTGTAACATAGTAAAACAATGAATTCACAATCTATAAACCCTTGCCACATATGAAAGTCACGACATGCCATTCTTTCCTGCAATGCTAGGATCAAACTCGGGTCTCGTACAAAGCATGCACCTGCACCACAACTACACCCCTTACTCCAAAATTACCACTTCCTAAAAATGAAACTTCTAAATTAAATAAATCTAGGACAAAGAATTCTTCCTGGGCAATGTAAACCTTGCCTCTTTCTTGCTATCTAGATTTAATTAATACACCTGTTTATCTTTATAAGCTAAGAGGCTCAGTAAGTAAAAACTTCTAAATTAAACCTAGAAATTAAAAACAAGCAAATAGCCAACTGCATATAAACCTACTATGCCTAAATGCATGTTTTTTGTTTACAAAACTACAAATAAAATGGGATTAAAGTTAATACATTATTATTTATTTCTCTAACAGTTTTAAACTGCCAATACTTGCCATTTTAAGAACCTCTTTGTGCTCAAGCAAACCATTAAATACTGATAAAAGATGGATTTTTTTTCAGTTATTTATTAATGGATTTTAGGTTTGCTGTTTAGGGTTGTTTTTTGGTCTTTTGTTTCTTGAAAGTGTCTTTTATAGCCCAGGATGATCTCAAATCTGATCAATTGGTAGGTAAACATGACCTTCAACTCCTGATCCTCCAGCTTCAGGAAAGTGCTAGAGTCTAAGTTTGCACCAGCATACTAAACTTAGGGGAAAACCCCATTTTAACAGAGAAAGTACAACACAGCTCTAAAAGCCAGCTTTTAACAAGCCAATATATAGATTGTGTAGGTATTATGAAACGCACTGTTTTCTGAAACCAGGGGAAGGAACAGTCAACTGATTAATCAAATGACATCTCAGTTAACCGGTATACAGAGGTACTTGTAGGTTTTGTTTTAAATGTTTTCACACAATGCTGATACTGAGTCTTTCAAGTATACTGAGCCAGAAATCAGTGGTAGTAGAGCACTTACTTGCACAAGGTCCTGGTTCCATCCCCAGTACCAGAGAACAACACCCCCCATCTCAAAAACCACACACACTCACAGACACTCAGTGTATTTGTGTGTATATATATATTGATCAATTAGGAACTCCCTAATTTGAGGCAATCAGAGTACATATGAATGGCTCACTGTTACACATTAGCTTCAAAAAAGAGAGAAAACTAAGGGGTAAAAAAGCCTTTTTAAAATTAAATAAAATCCAATTTCTCTTCATGGACTTCGTTCTCATAACCTTAAACATGTTTAAACAAATGTGTGCTGTGTTCATAAACATTTGCTTTTTTACTTGGTAGCACACACAACCCAAACAGAAGCGGGTAATAATTCACAGGCCTCTGTACAGGCCTCAGAGCTCCACCACCCTGAGTCCTGAAAGCAGGAGGAAGAGAGGTCACAGGGTGGCAGGCAGACACCGAAGCAGCAAAAGCACTCTTGCCAAAGAGCCAATTAGAGTTTATTTCTCTTCATTTGGGAAAATTTCACTGTGTTAGGAGAGGAAGACAATATTATCCTCGGTAATAAGGTTAACCTGAAGAGGGGTGTGGAATCATTTTTAAAGCAAAGACTCAAAGAGATAAAAAAAAAAAAAAACCAACGTAATTATCTTAAATTATCAAGTATGGCATAACCTTTAAAAGTAGCAAAGTGCATCTTTTTGGTACCTTCTTCTGAAGTTTCTCCACAAATCCAATTGGATTTTTTAGCGCTTCTCTCTGGTGTTTGCCTAAGCTTTCCAGGTCTCGCACTGCTTGAGAGCGCTGAGCCTCAAGTACAGCAATGGTCTGTAGCAGTCTCTGATAACTAGAGACAAAGAGAGCTCTCTCACTTAACGTTTTCTACGAGCAACAACAAAACTTAGTTCAAGGTATCATCTACTGCGCATTAAGTCACACAGTCTTTTAAAAGTTACCTGAAAGAGTTTAGTAAAACATATTACTGGGATTAAATGAGGTCTTCCTGAGTTACGAAGTACCTAGTCAGAAAACATCAGTTAGAGAAAGCAAAGCCTTCTTTCCCATCTTAAAGCTTCTAATTCTTGAACCTTGAACAAGTTCAGAAAACAAGAAAGCATTTTGATGTTCCAGCAACCAAAGTTTTAAGAAACTTCTTAATAAAAGAACTAAAATCACATAATTTCACACAATGAGACAAGTCACCAAATCCAGCCCTCTGGCTACACTCTGTGGGAACATAACATCTAAGGCATTTTCTCCCCAAAGGCACAGGACAGTGCGCGGAGTCTTGATACAGTAGCAGGTGTCAGTTCTCAGTAATCTACCTTACCCAAGCCTCACTATTTTTCCAGCATTCAAAATGTACTGAACATACACAAAGAAAAAGGCTGAGGGCATTTTTATTTCCCTGCCTGCAAACACAAAGCCTCATCTACATCCATCTACTTATTTGTCATCATCCTGGAGTCTCACTATAGCAGAGATACACTAATTATCTCATTCTTCTTCAGTGTCTTTTGGCGAACACTGTCCTGAGTCTGGAATACCTGGCTTCCCACAGAAATGCAGTAACCCCAAAGCCTCAAATGCTCACACAAATAATTCACAGAAATAATTAAATAGTCACTCGAAATTCACTGTAAAGGAAAAAGCTATGTCTGTCAAGTATCAACAGAGCAGCTTTACTTTATGGTCCAAACACATTTTGTTTCTCAATAGACTATGAATTCATAATGGAAAATATCTGTTATTTGCTTTATTTATTTTTATTTAGTGAAGGCATAACATAAAAAACAACTTCCCAGCATACAAAAGCACAATAAATACCTCTTGAACAAAAAATTATTATCTCATGTTTTGTCTAATCAGAAGCACAGTAAGTTTTGTAAGTTAGAAGCCAGGAAAGCAATGAGACCCATCACCACAGTGATGCTCAAACTGTCTCATCTGTTTTCAGGCCTCTGTAAGTAAAGCTGACGACACACTGAATATTAACATAAAGCTGTATGGGCTGTGTACATAGCCAATCTGAGGCCAGACCAGGGTACAAGAGATGCTGTCACAAGGCGGAGAGGGGGCAATAAAAACATAACTTTTCAACTTTAATTTTGCTTGATTCTGACAAGATGACAAGAAGGTGGAAGGGAACACTTAAAAAGTCCAGAATAATGAAAACCTGTAGAAGAACAGTGAGTTCAAGGCTTCTACCCCAATTTAAATCATTTCTCAGATTAGTCAGAGATTTGTGCCAGTCAGGACTATCACATCTATCCCTGGGTAGACATGAAGGAAAAAAAAAATTAAAAACTGGAATGACACCCAAATAGTATGACATATACAGATCTATTTTCAGTCCTACCTACGGCTCTCTCCACATTCAAAAGCAAACTGAACAAGCATTTACCAATGAATCCAAGATAAGACTCAGGTGTTCATTAACCAAACCATTGTTCTCTACACAGCTCTAACAATTACCACCATAAACTAGACATGGAGACTAGGTTTAACAAGGGAGCTACAATGGCAGGAGGGAAGGAAGCCGAAGTGGATGTGCATGAGTCAACAGCATTGGCTATCGTCCTGGAGATGGAAGAGGCTTGGAGCTGGGGAAGTCACAGTGGTCCACCTACTTCCTGTTTGAAGTTCTCTAAAGTGAATTTTAAAGAAGGCGGCTGAGTGTGGTGGCATACATCCTTAATTCCAGCAATTGAGAGACAGGGGCAGGTGGGCCTCTTGGGTTTGGAGCCAAGCACACTGAGTTCCAGGGCAGCTAGAGCTACCTAGTATGATCCCATTTCCACACAGTAAGTGGCACTGTGACCCTCCTGTCAGATCACAGCAGCCAATGCTTTCAGCAATGCTTGGGGGATAACAAGGCTGGGACCAAACAAGATACATGAACAACTATGTAGTAAGATGTAAGTTAACCATTCAGGGGGAGAAGGCAGAAGGATGGGAAATCTGAGAACATCCTAGCCTACAGGGTGTCTCAAAACACAACAAAAATATAAGGTCTCACATACATTTTGTATACTACATGCTAGACACTGGTGTATTTTAAGATTCATAAATTTCAAACAGGGAGCATTCATTATTCAAGGCATACTACAAAGAAAACCCTTGCCTCAAATACAAAATGGTAGAATAGTATTTACTCACCACAGATACCCAAATTTAAAACAAACACAACAACAACAAAAACCTCCAAACTCCAAAGAGCCAATAAAACACTTTCACTTTTGGCTCCTCCTGACTGCCAAGCTAACAGTATAACTTGGGAAGATGGCATGTACTTCCTGTGTGAAAAACAGTTGGAGCTTTCAAACAAGACAGCTGTGCACACTCTACAGCTGATCCTTACAGGATGCCAACAGTTCAGATGCAGCAAAGAGTTCTCATTTCACTTTATGTATGACCTTGACGTGTAAACATTTAGGTTTCAGGCTAGGGGATGGCATTTGACTACAGTACCTATTTCTAAGTTATTTTCACTACCCTTCCCTGCCAAGCTTTATTGACTTCTATGAACATAAACACTTATACAAAATAGTCTACAGGTAAAAATCCTTATGTCAAAAAGACTTTATTGTCCATTTTGTGGGCAGTATTATTGCTTGTAGAGCCATTATGGAGAAGAGGAGGGAAAATTTTACTTTTAGTGCACCAGCATCTTTTTCTAGGGGCTAGGTTTCCAGTTCTACGGTGGAAAGAATCCTTAAGAGCTCACTTGGACATTTTTAACCTTAAGAAATAATGTGGAAACTTAAAAAAAAAAATCTAGCTTAAGACATTTTGACAAGAAGGTTGGTCTGATTCTTCAAAATAATAGTTGTCTAGCAAGAAGAGCCCTGGTTCTATTGTCAGTTTCAGCACCAGATAGTAGGAGGAGGAGGAAGAGGAGAAGGAGGAAGAGGAGGAAGAAGAAGAGGACAAAACTGCTCCTGAGTATGGTGGAGGAGGCTCACTGCGGATAAAAGAACATAGCTGGAGGCAGGAAAAGGACCTATCTCCATTGAGGAGACAGGAGAGGGAAGAGGGAGGCCAGGAAAGTAAAGGGTGGACAAAAGGGCAGGCAACCAAAGGGACGGATTATAGAAGGAAGGCCAACTGCTGGAAGACAACCCAGGCCCGGAGGTAGTGAAGTTTAGGGAAGGGGTGAGGCATAGCAGCCATACTCTGTACCAGGTAAGGACTGAGGGATGCTGGGAAAACCTGACAACCTCAGACATTTGTCCTGGGTTAGAGGTCTAACAATAATCAGAGGAAAAAGAAAGAGATGGAAATCTAGTCAAGATCAGGACACAAACATTGTTTGCCTGAATGCATAAATCCAGCCTCCCACAGCCCCACACTTTTGTTTACCTACAGAGCAGCACTGGTTCTCAACCTTCCTGATGCTGTAATCCTTTAATGCAGTCCCTAATGCTGTGGTGAGCCTTCATCATAAATTTACTTGTTACTACTTCATCATTGTTAACTTTGTTACTGTTATGAATTGTGACATAAATATCTGTGTTTTCTAATGGTCTTAGGCGACCCCTGTAAAAGTGTCATTCACAACCTCAAAGGGGGCGTGACCCAGAGTTTGAGAACCACTGGAATGACCGCAACAGAAAGTACATCATCCACAAAGCCCATTTGCCATGGGTTCCACGCAGAAGTCTGCCACAGCTTCCCTGCTCTACATGCCTGTAAGGATACAAAGGCATGCTAAGCCAATGCAATACACAATGTTGATTAGACCCCACAGGGGGGGAAAAAACACCTGTTAAAAAGAACTGAGGGAATAATTAAAATGTTTAAATACAGACTGTGATAGAAAACACATTATATTAAAGCCTGTGGTTCAATCGTCAACACAAGAAAACACACACAATGGCAAAAGAAAACAAAAACTCAAGCAAGATGAACTGATGAGTTATTTCCTCCCAGATTGAGCATGCAAGGGCTCTACACTTAGGAAAAAAGGGAGCTGACTGTGGAACGTGTGTGTGTGTGTGTGTGTGTGTGTGTGTTCGCACCGATGCACAGAAGGTGGGGTGGGGGGGGTTAACAAGCATTGTTAGTAACTGGTGGATGTGGGTAAACAGAACAAGATGCAGGCCACACATGCACACATCCTAAGTAATGAAAAAGTGAAAGGCGCCTCCCTATCTTCTGCTGCTGCAAAACAAGGATGATGCATCTCTTCCCACACAAAGGACATAGTTACTGAAGCCCCGACACTGGCAACACAACCATGGCCAGCCCCGAGCCTGCACACACTCCATACACAGCAGAGACTGGCGCAGTAAGAACAGAGCAACGGGAGACCACAGGGTCAGCCCCAGCCTAGTAAGTATTTAAAATTCTGGAGATGAAGTTAACAAAACGACAAACCCTACAACGAAAACTATAAAATAATTCCATCATTTCCTCAAGATGTGGAGGTAGCTTTGACAGTGTCCACACTACTTATGAACTCCAGAGTTAATACAACTTTTATGAAACAGAAGCAAGCTGTTGTATGTAAACAAAACACAACAGTACTGACATAAAACATTGCACAGGTAAATGAACAGAAAGCCAAAAGAAATTCAAACTCCAGGAGTAATCGATCTTTGACAAAGGTGCAAACAACAGATTATTAGAAGGGCAATCTCTTTAAATAAAAGCATGCAGAAGGACTAAAACATAAATGTAAGGCCTGAGATCTCCTATACAGCAAAGAAAACGATTAAGAAATTTCACACTATACACATTATGATTAGTCGCAAAAATATATGAAGGTTAGCTCAGAAACAAGAAATCACATTAAGAAATAAGCAAATGACCTGACTGCATATGTTCCTTAAGGAAAACATACAAACAGCCAACCAGTAACTAGAAGAAAAAGTCAACAGCAACTAATCATTAGAGACATGTAAATCAAAACCACAATGAACATTCCATTCCACTAGGAATGGCACCTGACCTGTGAGACAGGCCAGAAGCAGAGCATGACACCTTGGAAATGTCACACAAAATTACCTTCTGTCAGTATGTGTCATCTAGACATGAAACATGTAAAATTAACTTTACATTTAGACTTGAACTGCACACATCTTTAATATGCTTCATTATCTAAGTGCAAATATCACCAAATCTGAAACCCTTTAGTCTGAGTAATCCCAGTAAGGAATATTCAAGCTTTATGTAAACTCAGAAAGGAGATTTTATGGAGGCACAGTGGTTATCAGGAATAGGTGGACAAGAGAATAAGGAATTGTCAGTCAGGAAATGAATAACTTTCATTACAGAGCAAATGAGATCAAAAGATATTCTGCATAACCTGTATATTTTAAAGGCCATACTTCAAAACACCATGCTGTAAATCAAAACTACATATGATATTACTGTCGGCTAAAAATAAGCTTAAGGGCTGGAGAGATGGGTCAGCAGTTTAGAGCACCTGTTACTCTTGCAGAGGACTGGGTTGGATTCCCAGCACCCACATGGTTGCTCACAGTCATCTGTAACTCCCTCTTCTGGCTTCTGTAGGCACTAAGCATGTAGGTAAAACAACCAATATACATAAAATCTTAAAAATAAGTAAATAAAATATAAAAATTATACTTTTCATACCTAGGTTTCCTTTTTCTTTTACTTTTATATATGCCAAAATAAATAGATAGATAGATAAATAAATAAAAGGCCTCAACAATTGTTTTAAATGTGCCCTTACATAAATTAAAGCATCTAATGATTTCTCGCCAATTCTGTGAACCAGACTTAACACATTTTTCCTTAAATCATTAAGACACTTGGCTGCTCTGTGCCCATTAAATACAGGATACCTCTTCCATTTCCAGAAAAAGAAGGCAGTTTTCAACTTGGTCAACTGTTGTTTTCAAATCTTAAACACAGAACAGGCTTGTCAACAGCTGACAGGATGTAGTAAGTACCTGGAGTTTATCAGAACTAAGGTTCATTACTCTGTATACTCCAGCACCATTCAGTGTCCTTTAAAAGGGGGGTGTTGAGGAGATGACTGCCACCCAGCTTAAGGAACTGAGTTCTGGGCCCTGGGCCCACATGTGGAAGGGGAGAATCTACCTCTACACCGACACCAAGGCAAGTGCATTCACAAAACATATTGATACATAAACAAATAAATAAATGGAGTAAAAATAAATTTAAGCAGCAAGTTGGCTTGAGGACATCCTAGCACTTGGAAAGCAGAGGGAAGACCATGATTTGGAGGCCAACCTGGGCTACAAGGTGAGACCCTATCTCCAAAGGCCAAAAGTAAACAGAGGAAAACAAAACACCTAGGATCTTTTCCAGCACACTTTATAATCCATCTTAATACTTTGAAATTTTCAAAAGACTTAGCATATCAGTCAAAGTAAACAGTTAAAGCTCTCAAGTGTAACCATCGACTATATGACACATTTTCTAGCCAGTTCTACAGCTGCTCTAACCACAAATTATGTTACACACACCTCTTAACTGCGGTCTTCCATCAGTGGCAGGAGTAACACATAGCATTCTGCAATACAATAGTTCACCAGCTGAGGCTAGTTCAGGCTACACACATGGTGAGAAAGCAAGATCCTGAAGGCGGGCTGTTCTCAAACACAGGCGCGAGAAAGACCTAAGCACACCTCTGGCTACACATTTACACACACACTGCTGTAAAAGGAGCTCTACTTTGCACTTTAAGAGAAAACTGTTAGGCAAATATAACAAAATAACAGCTACAGCAACCACACAAACACTGACAATTAGAGTTAGAAAGAAGCTGCCACTTCAAGGATAAACACTGACTTGGGGCGACTCGGACTGTGACCATTTCTGTGCACAAGACCCTTGGCTCAATTCCCAGCATCACAAAAAGAGCAGAGATTTCTGTTACATTATTAAAACGTTTTAATAATAGAATACAAACTCAGAGCAAAAGTGTGAAAGATGAAAATAAAATACTCATGGTTCCAGTATAATGAAATAAAGTTGTCACATTTTAACCTAGTGAGAAAAAAATACTTCAATGTTTTTACAAAATACAGGAGATTATGAAATGCTAAATTATTTTTGTACAAAGTAAGTTACAAAATAGATTTTTACTCAAAGAACAGAGGAGTAAGAATTTCTGCTTAGATAAGTTTGTACTTTAGAAATTACCAACACTAGTCTTAAGTATTACCAAATACCTGCAAAATTAAAGATTAGGCCTAAAAATCAAGGAACCTGTAGGAAAGAATGCCCATTACTAATAATGTATCGTCAGCTCAAAATTGTAGCAAGTGCCCCATTCTAAATAACATACTTAAGAGAGGTGCAGGGCATCTGGGAAATCTGCAATGCATCCTAATTAATCTGCAAACTGACAACTACACTTGTAAAAGTCCCTTTTAAGCTAATGACATAGCTCTTAAGAATTCTGGGGGTAGGGAAGGAAAGGCAGGGCTTTCTCCCAGGGTGGAAATTCTCATTAACTGATGAGACACAGTCTCCTTCACCACCATTTTCTTTTAAAGAACCAGTATTTGTTTTTTTAAATTATCATTAAAATTACACTACTTTTGCAATTTAAAGAACACTCGCAAGTCTGTAATTCCCAAGACCACTTTGGTGTCCTACTTAAGAAAACAAAAAAATCGTACTTAAGATGTTTTAGTATATTCCATAATTTGGCTAAAGACAACTCAAGCTGCTTTCAAGTTTGCTGGCCAGCAGCTGAATCCTCATGTTGATAGGCTATTTCAATATATATATAACACCTATCTCACAATATCTGCAGTTATCTTTAAATTTTTCCCCTATTAAGGGCAATAAAACATCAATGATTATGGCTTTTCCCTGTGAAAAAGAGATTTTTGCTCTAGCACGGCCATTCCTAAAACAGAGGCATGTTCCCAACATACACCTTACTGTAAGTCACTACTTATAAACACTAGCAACAGAACAAAACTCAACATACAATAAGTCTTTCTTCCTATCTCCCAGATTATCTCAAACATATCATGATATGATTATAATCTACTACAATATTTTGGGCATTTTTATAGTAACTTGTGTAAGTGAGTCAGCCTTTAACAACAACTTCACTGACTTTACGCTAACCATCATGATGACCCTGTCCCCAAACTTTCCACCAACAACGAATTCTCATTGTCCCACTGCCCAGACCCTGAAACAATCTGCTTTAATCTCTTTACATTTACCATTTCGGGCTAATACATATAAATAGTTATAAGACCTGCTGTGTCCAGCTTATTTACCATTTTCAAGATTCATAGTACTCCTGTTTGGTTGTTTTTTTTTTTTTTTTTGTATGTGTGAGTGTATTACCTGTATGTTGCACGCTGGTGCCCACAGAGGTCAATCAGGCGTCAGACTGCCTGTAACTAGAGTGGTAGACGGCTGTGAGGGCCTTGTGAGTGCCGGGAGTCAGATCTGGGCCTGCCAGAGCAGCAAGTGCCCTCAACTGCTGAGCCACTGCCCCAGCCACTCCTCCCGCTTCCTAAGGCCAAAAAAGACTCCACTGTAGTCACATTCAGAACAGCTGACCCAGGGGATCCGATCTATTCCATAATCAGGAACTAAGGTACTCTTTTCAGAGACTGTACACAGATCCAGGGCTAAGGGTCCTACGAACAGTCCTGGCACTGTAACAAGCACAACATGTGTCATCAGTATATGCAAATGAACTGCCAGCGCAGAGGAAATGGGAAGAGTAAAAAAAACTGAGTACAATGAGAAAACGCACCAAGAAGTGGAAGGGCACATATAGTCTTCAATACTGAAAGGTGAGGAACAACTGGACAGTAACTCCTGAGCTTGGGTAGTCAGAAGACTGTCTCTCTTTACTTAGCCTACACCACTAGTATTCAATTATCACACACAAATAAAAGAACTAAAATAAATCAACCTCTTTAAAACATGTTAATAAAGAATATATCTATGTACTCTCCATGCATGCCAGGCATCCATGGAAAATAAAAGAGGGAGTCAAGAATCCCCTGGAATCAGAGTTGCTGGTGGTTGTGAGCCCCCTAATGTGGGCACTTCGCACCAAATCTGGGCCCTCTGCAAAAGCAGCAAGTGCTCTTTACTGCCCCAGCCCATCAAGCTCTTTCTATTGATTAAATATTTATTTTTATTATAGTTATTAGTCTGTGTGTGATTTGTGTGAGCATGTGCATGAGTGCTGGGACCTGAACTTGAGTCCTTAGCAAGAACAATATGCACTCAACCACAGGTGTGTTTCTGAAGATATTTCTGAGCGGGTTTCTCACTACCATGTAATAAAGTGTGTTCCAATCACCTTAGCGTCGTTTCCCGTGCTGGTTTAACATCTGAGGGCACTGCTTACTGAAGGGAGGGAGGAGAACATGTGTACAGGGGTGTGTGGTGCAGGTGTTTGTTTTCAACCCAATCTGGCCTAGAACTCACAACCATTTCCCCTTCATGTTCCAAGTGCTAGGATTACAGGTATACAGCACCATACTTGGAGCCAATTACTGGATTAAATAAAGTACATAAAAATTTTAAAACAATTTGAATCTGTAAATCATATTTATAAAGCTACCCATACCTTGAACTTGGGGTTCTTGTGGGAACAGAACTTAAAGAGCCTTTCCGTCTGTTCCTAGTGCTTTTCTAAATGTGCAAAGAAACGCACTGTTCTCGAAAAGGAGGCCACCAAATTTGTCTGACTGTTCTATATACAGTCCTGTATAACCAAGTTGGACCAAATGTTGTGTTTTCCCCATTCCGGAGTTTTAGTTCACTCACTGTAGCATATTTCTTATTCTGGTATGGCAGCTGTGAGGTTTCATGTACCAGAAACAAGCTTTATCTGTAGGAGTGCAGGGTGTAGACCTGCATGTATGTGGAGGCCAGAGGTCAACATCAACTATCTTCCTCTCTCTCTCCCTACCGTATTTTTTCACACTTATCTTCTCACTGAACATATCACTGATGGCTAGCAAACTCCAGAGACCTATCTGTGTCTACCCTTCAGAGCTGGCATCACAGACAGGTGCCACTGCACTGCAGGAGTGCTGGGCCTGTGTGGCAGGCACACTGTGCACGTACCATCTGCTCAACCCCCACAAGACACCCATAAAAAGACAAAACCATTTCTCTTCTTCCAAGTCCTTTAGACCTCCACCAAATTCTTCCATTCTGTACATAATCTGAAGCCATCAGACACTTTAAAGGTATATAAAATATTTTGACAATAAAAATTTTATGTTGTAAGACACTAACTCTGGGTACTTTCCCTTTCCCCCCAAAAACAGGTAGCCTTGGCTGTCCTGGATTCACTGTGCAGACCAGCTTGGCCTCAAACTCAAGAGACCTGCCTGCCTCTGCCTCCCTGAGCTGGGATTACACATTACGACTGGCTTATTGTTACTTTACATATGCCCATTATAAAAATATTAGTTTGACAACCCTCCTTAAATACATAACTCCAACAATAATTTTAAGTTTAATGAACTATATGAATGATTATGCAGCTTATTCACTTTCTTTTTAAAACTTAAAATTCAGACAGTTTTCATATAAGTTTTGTACCTGAGAATATAGCTCAGTGGTAGAATCTTGCCTAGCAATGCATAAAAACCTAGGGTCAATTTTTAGTACTGAAAAAATACACTTGGTTGAATGGGTGCAAGGCCATACTGAGCGAAGGAATTTGGAGATGGGTAGCGGTGGCACATACTTTAATCACAGCACTCAGAAGGCAGAGACAGGCAGATCTCTGTGGATTCAAGGCCAACCTGATCTACAGAGCAAGTGCCAGGATAGCCAAGGCAATGCACACAGAGAAACCCTGTCTCTGAAAAACCACAAAGAATTTGGAGAATTGAGATGAAGACATAATTTTAGCAGGTAAAGGCATTTGTCACCAAACCTAACACTGTGGGAGAACAACCAACACCTCTAAGTTGTCCTCTGACCTCTCCAGGCTGCTGTCGTCCTCCCACTAAATAAAATGTCAAAAGGAAACCCAGTAAATCCAGTTTAATTTGGCTAGCATGTAGACTAATAAAAGGCGCACAGTAATGGGAAGTGTTTTAAATAAGAAGATATTATCTAAAGATCTTTACTTCATCAGAGTAAAGATTAATTGGAGACTACAAGCTAGCACCACAGGAAGCAAGAAACCATTTCAGAAGACCCAGGAAGAAATAACGCTGACTGATGTTAAAGGAAAGAGCAAAGCTCAAACACTGGCTGGTGGGTGAGTTGAAAGACACTGCCAAGATGTTGAAAATGAGTTTGGAAAGCAGCAATAAACTCATTCTCATGCACGGTCCGCTGTTTTCTGTGCGAGAAGGGAAGTCTTGAGCAACAGAATAGTCTGAGCCTCACACTAAAATCCACTACTAACATATTTCCAAGGCACAGCAGCTAATGAGAACAGACAGAAAGACAGAAAGAAGGAAGCCAGACGTGACTAGTGTCAGAAGCACAGAGAACAGTAAGTTCAGAGGCATGCGTAGAGTATACTGGATACAATTACAGTGACCTATCAGTACCGTGGTGTCTGCAAAGCCTCGCACCAGGATGGAAACAGCACGCCCTCCACATGTCTGCTACAATCAATTACATTGCCCTTGTAAGAAGCTTAAAAATAAATTCAGGAACTTGAGTCTAAACTTAAATGAGATAGCATTTCATAACTGCAAACATTATCTAGTAACTTCAAAAAGAAAACAAAACAAAAAACTCCACTATTTTTGAAATGCATGTTATACTTGCTTACCTTGGCTCCTCATATACTGCTGCCTGCGCTAGGGTTTACTCAGTGACTCCAGGAAAGGCTGGGAATGTGGATTCGAGGAGGGAGACAGCTAGTGAACACAGTGGAGGTAACTGCTTGTGCTCTTGAGAATGCAGTTAAATGTAGTACACCAAAACATCATGTACTTTAAACAGGAGACAGAATTTCCTCACACAAAGGAGACGCCTGATGGAAGTAGAAATTTTCCTAATCTGACCCTTATTTAGTGTATACATATTTTTAATATCACACTATACTTACAAACTGTACAATCACATTAATCAGAAGAAACGACATTCCATTTTAACTATAATCCATTTGACTCTCACTTCATACCCTCATTAACAATAAACTATGACTATAAAAATTTCCTTCTAAGAATGCAAATATATGCTATGTATTTTAAGGATCTGGTAGCACACTATAAAAAAAGGAACAATAATGTAAGAAATATTAAAAATAGTAAAATAAACAGTGAACCAAAAAAATTCTAACTTAGATGGCAAAAAAATATAGCATTAGAGAAAACTTCCTGTGATATACTCTACAGTTAATTTTTCTAAATTTGCTCTGGTTGTCCCAGAATTATGTAAGCTAACTGCAACTCAAGAGATCCACTTCTTGCCTTTGCCGCCCAATTGCTGGGATTAAAGGCATGTACCAATACACCCTGCTACAGTTAATTTTATTAAAAAAGGAAGCTGGGGCTGGACAAATGGGTCAGTGAAAGAGCACAGGCTATTCTTTCGGAGGACCCAGGTTTGGCTAAGAGGACACAGTTGGTGGCTCCCACCTGCTTAACTCCAGTATCAGAAGAACTTAATACTCTCTTATTGCCTTCAGCTGCACTAGACAGAAGATGCAAAGATACATGCAGACAAAGTATACATACATATAAAATAAAATTAAAGGCCATCCTTTACAAATCAGGGTAAACTGTACACACTCCACATTCTTGGGCCTTCTTAAACACAGTAGACATAGTCCAGCAAAAGTCCTGAGGAATAAGAAGAAAATCCAAAAATCTAGAGGTGACACCACTTAGTCTCTCAGCACTACCTTTTCAAACCTAGCAGTGTTATTATGCCTTCTTGTATGCCACTTTCTCTTGCTTATCTTCATGAACTTTATCTCAATGATCTAATATTAACTCCCGCTCTAACCAAAGCAACATCTAAACAACATAACAGATTTCAATTAAAATTGCAATTATTCCAATTTTTCAAGTTGCCATCTTTATTTAAAATGTGCTTAAATTAATTTTTAAGCTATAAACATAAGCCAATACTCATTGTCACAGAATATCAATAAAAATATTTCCATTTTAATAATAATTTCCATTTTAGTAGATGGCAAGGGAGAAGAACTCCCCCTTTCAGTGAACTAGGGGAAGGGGTATGGAGGAAAAGAGAGAGCGAGTGAGACAGGGAAGAGTTGAGGGAGGGGGCTACAATAGGGATATATAATGAATAAATTGTAAAAACTTAAATAATAATAAAAATAAACATTTTCCATAATAAAAAATAATTCCCAGGATTTGCAGTAAAGTCCAATAGTAGAGCACCAAATTCAACCCTTAGTGTCTAAAATACTGATTACTATTTCCAAATAGTCAACCAGCAGGTGGGAGAGGGAATATAATTAAAAATGAAATAACCCAGTATACATTAAGTCATCTGGTCACAATAGCACACGCCTTTAATCTCAGCAGAAGCAGGTGGATTCCTGTGAAGGCCAGCTTGGTCTATATAGTGACCCTGTCTTTAAATTAAAAAAAAAAAAAGGAACGGAAGGAAAAAAAAAGATCAAAAGAAAAAAGGGGGTAGAGAATGAAGAAAGAAAAAGATCATAGTAAAACACTGGGCTAGAGAGAGAGCTCTGCAGCTAAAAGCACTGGATGTTCTTACAGAGGAGCCATAGAGTGGGTCACAAACACGGTGTCCAGGAGATATGACACCTTCTAATGCACAAACATGCAGGCAAAACACTCATATATAAATTAAATATCTAAAATAAAATTTAAAAATTAAGCCATTTGAAGGCTGGAGAGTTGGCTCAGCAGTTAAGAGCACTCATTGCTCTTTCAGAAGACATGGATTCAGTTTCTAGAACCCACATGAGCAATCTTAAAATCAATCACCTGTGAACATAAACTTGAGCAGGCTCATGCAAATTAACAGATCTTCAGAGCCAGATGCATCTACTTACAACTGCAGAATAACTGACAGTGACTCTCATAAACGACAGTGACTCTCGTGATGGGAGAAAAAGCAACATTTTTCAGATCCTAGGTAACAGACAATGCAAAACTGTGATGTGTGTGAGAGGACAAACCAGTGAGTTAAGTCCCTACTAGAAGAACCACCAGCATAGGAAACAAGGAAGTGTCCTTCAGGAAGCAGCTTGGGGAGGCTGAGGGTGAAAATACTAGGACACAACACCAGAGGAAAAAACAACAGAAAAAGGCCCCAAATCTACAGGGAGCCTCTAGCTGAATACAAAACTATACAAACCTAACATGAGACTCTTCAGACCAAGCAAATAATTACCAGGGAGCTACACAAAAAACAATTAAGTGCTCACAAAGCTAAAATTACACACATTCCAAGCAGCTAGAGTAAAGAATTCTGTAACAAATGCATGGCTTGGAGAAACAATGTGACTGTTACGGTGTTATACCCAAGTCAGTGCCTAAGCCTTCCCCAACCCTGCCATATGCATCTGTTTATATGGTCACCCATCTGGATCCTTTAAAGTATTTCTCCCCACACCCCTGGGGCCTGTAAACTTTTCTAACAACATTGTGAGAGGGCAGTGGGAAGTTCTGATTACTTACATCACAAATTACAGATAACTTAAGGACCTCTTTGTGACTGGTGTCAAAGTGAAAAAAGTCTTGAGAAATTACTGTTCTCCAATGCCAATTACTACGTCAATGAAGTGTCTTAACAGAGTCAGAGAATTGGTCAGTGCAGGTAAGATGCTTTCTTAACGCTTGTGGCATGTCAAATACCGAATATGATCAGTACAGAAGGTTTTTTTTCTCCATATACGCCTATAAAAATTATGAAATAAGATTTCTACAAGTTTAAGTCTCAAAAATAGCAGATAAATAGTTTCAAGGATGTTTTTAATCACTAAATGATTTTAACATGTATAAAAAGTAAACATAATGCTTCTATTTAACAAAAAAGAACACATAACAAACATCCACGCATGATATGCATTCAAAATGAAACTCCTCAGTGAACCAAACAAGACAATCTTGTAAAGTTTGATCATTCTGACTTCTAAGTTCAAAAAAGCTAAAAGCAATCAATTAGAATAAAACCTCAGCAAAAATAAAAATACTAGGCCACAGCACTGCCAACAGAACATAGGAAATAGCATAACGACTGGACTATGGAGGTCAGGGGCACGCAGCCTGGAAAAGTAGCCCTGCTACGACACCAGTGCCACCAGTGCCTCTCCACCACCGCTGCAAGGGCCGAGCCTAAGGCTCCATCTGCCAGCACACTTACAATTGGTGCAAAGAATCATCTGAGATCATTTACATTACTTGAAAATTAAAAATGTTTGGCAATGGATTGAGAGATGGCTCAGTTTAAGAACATCAAGTGCTTCTCCAGGGTGTGTGGTACTCCAGAGCACTGTTCACAGCACCCGTGTGGTGGCTCACAGCCATCTGGAGCTCCAGGACAAAAGGACAGATGTCTTCTCCTGGCCTCCACAGATACCAGGCACACCCACGTGGTGCACAGACATACATGCAAGCAAAGAACACACACATAATAAAATAATTTTTTTAAGTTGGCAACAGTTCACTACAGTTTTGATTAATGTGACTAAGTCCCAGACAACAGTTATACTTAAGACGGCTTTTGCTCCTCCCACTAATCTGCACAGCAAATGCCTGGGTAAGTCTGGTTGGCTCTACAGCTCTTCCCATGGGCTGACAAGAAGCATCAAGCACACTTTACCCCAGTAGCCTGTCTTTAATAGATCACTGCATTCTAAACCTTCAAATCAACCAAGTCCTCTATTTGAAGCCACTTAGTCTTCAGATATACTATGAGTATGTTCTTTAAAACAAAAAACATGAAAGCAATTAAGTTAAACAGGGGTGGGGTTTACTTACCTAACTGATGATTGTGACAGATAAAAACGAGGTCATTATAAACATAGTCAGATTTTTAAAAAACAAATATCAAAGATCTGCTTTATTAGATTTTCAACCTAAAAAGGCCCTAAAATCAAGAAGTCTTCATTACATGTGGTAAGTAGGCATGTCTCAGATTACCAGTTAGAAGACAGAAGTTTAAGCCCAGTTGTTTATGGCACTCTTGCAAGCCTAGTGAGAAGGGGCGGTGGGCAGGTCAGAAGTTCAAGGTCACCTTCAGCAATATCACAAGCTGGAGGCCAGCCTGCCCTACAAAAGACTGTCCCAAAAAAGTAAAAACCAAACCAAACCAAAAAAAGCCCATGTTTCAAAAAGGTCAAGGTGTGACCCCATTTCTACCATTAACTCATGATGTTTTTTTGTCTGCAGCAGTACAGTACCATGAAAGAAACCCATGGCTTCATACACACTTGGCAGGCATGCTACCACAGCGTTTACCCTCTGACCCTGGTGACAGGACTCTGCTGCGCTGCTGTGTGATACACGTACTTAATAACAGTCTTTGACATATACATTTGAAGTTTCACTTATGTGATTACCTTTTTTGAATTAGAAAAGCATTATTAAATATTAAAAGCCAAGGGTCTAAAATCCTTATCTGATTTTGAAAACAAGAACCCCAAGGCTTAACAAGAATAGCAGCCAGTTAGGAGGTGATCCCAGTCAGCTAGGCCAGTAAAGGAATCAGCCATTACGTGTCATCTACCTTTAAGGGAATGGTAACTTTTCAGAGAAACATGCTGCTTTGGGCCATCTTTGCTGAACCTCTGACAGCATCTACAAAGATAACAGGAACCCACTTTCAAGCCTTTATTCAGTTAGCGAGAGGAGTTCTCTATTTGGGAAAAATAAAAATAAAAAATCAGCAACTGTACAATGTGAGGCACAGCTAAGTACCCCAAATGCTCACACTCATTTCCTTGTGCTGTTGCCTAACTCGTGATGCGCTGGTCTAAAGCTAGAACTCAAAAGTTATCTTCTCAAACAAGAGTGACAAGGACCCTATATGTGATAGGCTTTTAAAACAGATGGGCAAATTAAAAGGACAAGGGAAAGGCTGACAATTAAATCATTGCTGTTAGCTTAGAGGGAAGTTTTAAGTACAGCAGCTAAGTCCGGGCCTCCTACCTTAATAGAGCACTATGGCAACTGCAGCATTTTCCATCAAAACACTTTCTGTTTGAGATGGGGGTCTGTAGATATGTATTTGCACACCATGGCGCTGGGACAGTAATAGCCTACTTTAACTGGCATCAGGGAGTACAATTTGCTCCCTTCTGGAAGAGTATTCATGACTACTGCAGACAATACTACATCTCCAATTTTAAAGGCAATGAGCTTGAGATCTTTTCTAACATAAAGTGCACAATCCCCCAATACCACTTTCAAAGTTTTTACATTTCCCTGACACTTGAAAGCACTAGACCACTATACTGACTTTATTTTTAAACAATTGATTGTTTTAGGTTTTGTTTTGGTTTTTTATCCTGACATTTGGATGAAAATAGAAACATGGAGAAAAAGATGGGACTTTGTTAAAGAATTTACATCCAACATGATCAAATACTATTTTCCTAAAATTACTTGGAACCAAGATGCTAACTATGATCATCTCTTCCCACCATAGTGCATAAGCCCTTGGTTTTGATCCCTAGCAATTCAACAGAAAACACAAATAAGACCTACAATTACTTGTCATCTTCAAAGATTTGGAATAAAGAAAAGGTAAGGGAACAAAATAAGTGATTTGTTTCACCCAAGGGCTTGATGATGCATCTGAACGAATGAGCAAACAGCCTCCCAACTCCAAAGGACTCCATGCCCTGAACTGTTCTCACATACTGATGGATACAGTATACTACCTTTTGAGAGTAGTACCTTATACTACCTGCATAATTATTTTATGGGAGTAGCACCTCTCTTAATTATCATGAGATCTTATGAACTACTATTTTCCAGAATCAAGAACCAATCACAACTTAGAAGAATATCCTGTAACAAAGAAAAACTATCATTTCCTAGAGCAGAAGGCGTGGCTCAGAGGCTGATACTGCCAGGCTCTCAGTTCAGAAGAGAGAAGTTCTGGAGAAATTCAAGTTCATTTACACTGGAGCTGGCCATGGTGACAAGCTCAAAGTCCCACTTGAGCCCGCAATTCAACACCAACCAGCGCAACACAGAAAGAAACCCCATTCAAAAATAAGGAAACAAGATACCATCCTTTCTGAGGTTTTAGTTATTTCTTTAAAACATACTTCTTTGTAGCTGCAAATAACTTCACCCTTCACAATTATATATAAGTGAAAAATATTTATTGATTTGTTTTGGTTTGTTTAGTTTTTGAGACAGGGTTCCCTTATATGGCCCAGGCTGACCTCCTGCTCATGCTGGGATAGTGTGGCTGTGCCACCATGTACTATTCCATCTTATTTCTAACTGAAAATTTTCCTTTATGCAATTATGTTTATGCCTCAAATCGATGATATATTAGACTCCTAACCGACAAAAAATTGTAAAACATTCAGCAAAAAACTTTCTTAAATCCAATAATAAAATACAATTTTAAAAGAACAAAGAAAAGACCTATGCTAAAGGCCACAGTAGTAGCAAACTAAAGTTATGAACAGTCTAACAATGTGGCGACAAGGTCACGTCCCATAGCCCTGATATGATACCTGATCAGGTATCTGTCACAAAAACTATTAGAAATATTTCTTAGATCTAACTATTTTTACATAACCAATATAACCTGACTTTGTGATGGCAGCTCAAAAACCTTCGTGTAAGGATTAATTTACATGTTTATCATTGTTACCCATTAAAATAGTTTTGATGAGCTGGGTAGTGATGGTGCACGCCTGTAATCCCAGCACTCGGGGAGGCAGAGGCAGTTAAATATCTGTGAGTTTGAGGCCAGGCTGGTCTACAGAGTAAGTTCCAGGACAGCTAGGGCTACACAGAAAAACTTTGTCTTGAAAAACCAAAATGAGAGAAAAAAGAATTTTATAACACTTTATAGTTCCTTCCAGGATTATTTTGACAGCTCTGATTCATTTGTTTCTTTCCAGAATAAAGTGAGCAAAACTGTGATATTTTCGGATACAGAATTATTTGCAAAAGTACCTCTGTAATAAAGGTTTGGGAAATGATACTGTTATTATCACAATGTTAAACTGCACATCTATTTCTCTAAGCTGCAAAGATGACGGATCAAGCACATTCTTAAATAAAAACTTTTAATGGAGAATTAAATGTAAATAATCTATAGTTCGCCAGATTTCCAGTACCTGGATGATATCTACATTCTCATCATTTATTTCAAGCACATTGGAAAGGCGGACATTACAAATCTCTGCAAGCGTGAGCCAAGCGTCTGGGATAGCTCAGCATCAAAAGCACTACCACTCACGTTTCCACTGCTCTTTTCTGTGACCTCCATGGGTTTACTTGTTGTTTCTTATTCAGACATATGGGTTCTGCACTAGAAAATAAACTACCACAGAGACAAGTGATGCAGTTCAACGTCAAGTCTCTTAGTTTTCTGAATTAAAAATGTATGTCAATTCTACACTTATTGCTAAAGCACTGGCGTCACCTGCAATCAGAACATTAAGAGACATTCATATCAAATACTGAGAACCTGGGAAGGAGAGACAGAGCAGAGCTCACGGTTACCATATTTACACATACTCTTTGTTGTGTTTCAGTGCCACATGGTCTGACTCAAAGTAATACACATCAGGGTCATCATCTTCCTCTTCGGCAGTGTGCTGGCTGGCACTCTCTTTGGCAGATGGCAGATGTCCAGTATTCTCTCTGGCCTCTGATGGTGGCTTACTTACTCCTTCACTTCCACAGTTCTGAGAGTCACAACACAAAACCTTTTCATTTTGAGAAATTTCAACACCATTCGTGGGAGACTCACGTACATTATCACTAACAGTTGTATTTGTTTCACTGGGACTGAGATTACTCTCCTCAAACTGTCCATTTTCTCTGTAAGGAGAAGTGTTTTTAGTGGGACTACCTCTGGCTGGGGCCGCCCTTCGAGGGGAGGTTCTCAGGGTGTATCGATGTTCTTGAGGTTCGGATAAAGACGTCATTTGAGCTGAAGCAGAGTCTAGCATAGAAGATGCTTCCTGCTCTCCAGAGACTGGCGTGCTTTCGGAGTCTGTATCCAGAGGGTTACTGCTATTTTCATTACACTGCTCTTTTGAGGCACTGCTATCTCCCACCACATCTACTTCCTCCTCAGAATCTCTCAAGGATGACTGAATTTCAGAAACAGGGACTGAAGCTGGCTCAGCAGTCAGCTGATTCCGATGTTGCATGGGCAGGCAGGCAGTTACTAGTTTGTGGTCCTCCAACTTGACCTGCACATCTGACTTTGTGCAAGGCACGATATGGTCTATACAGCTGTCCTCCTTCCTACTAAAGAACATTGAAGTCTGGGTTTCTACTGATGTTTCCTGCAACACATAGGAACCAGTGCTATTCTGCTTAATGTTCCCATCAGGCTGACAGTCATCACAGTTTGTAACAGCTGAGTCACTGTCATCAACACCATTGACAGTCAAATAGCCTGTGATTTCTTCTACTGCAGCCGTAAGTGACCCTTCCTCACTGACATTCACCTTTTTAACTTCCCTTTTCTCACAATCATCCAATATAAGACATCGACAAGCTCGCTTAGTCCCTTGAAACTCTGCATCATGGTCCACTACTGTCCTCCTGTGTTCTACTGGCTCCTTGTCTGGTTTTACAGGTGAGTCTTCTTCTGAACTGTTTGTGGCTTCACCTCTAAGACAGCGTTTAATGTTCTTTAGCACTGGCGGCGCTGTCTCTGTCTGCCTTCTCTCACAACTCTCTAGGGCCTGCCTTTCTAGGTCATCCTTTTCTGAAGAAGAAAGTCTTCTTTTCCTAGGGCTTACCCATGATTCTCGAGCACTCTGCTGTTTTACATCTGAAGTTCTTCCATTATTATTTCCTTTCTGAACTGGCACAGGCTCTGGTCTCTTCTTTGGTGATCTTGATCGTACTTGAGCATGAGAAGAGATTTCTTCTGGGTGAGCAATGCTACGATTCCTTAAAGTTCTACCACAAAAAGATTCATCCAAGCCGTTTAACCCCACTGTTGATCTTGTAACACGAGTAGATCGGGAAGCAGCCATACTATGGCAAGTCCCTACCATACGGTCATCATGATCCACTCATTGGGAAACCTTCAAAAATGTAAACAAAATAATGAGAAAAAGGGAATCGTTAATATATCTAAAACAAAAACATAAAGCTAAAACTTTTTTATCCAAGTATAGCCATTATCAGTAAGTAAAGGGACAAAGGTTATTTTATTTAAATTTCCAATAATGACATAATAACAGCTAACAATTAAATACCATTTAATATGTTCAAGGACTCCATGTTTATGTTTAACATACATCTACTCCCTGAAGCCTCATAACTCAGTCAGGTCTACTGTCCCTACTTTACAACTGAGAAGACTAAGGCACAGACAGCCTCAGCAACCTACTGATGGTCACACAGCCAGCTCAGACAGAACTCTAAATGCCATGTTCACTATCTCTGTGCCTCTCAGAATAGCACAAAGTACCCAGAAGTGATCAACCTAAACAGTCAATTACATTTTGGTTATTAAAGTAATACTTTTAAAGAGCAGAACCCATTCCTATCAGTCTGAGGTTTTTACTAAAATAGTTGCAGGTTCATTAAGTCCCTTGATAATAAGCTATTTGGAATTTTGCTATGAAATTTTTAAAATTATAGAGCGAACAGAAGTCACAACTAGCTTACACTAGCTAACAACACAGCAAAGCAAACTTCAGTCTCTAGAGAAAGGCATGTCACTCTTTAAAGTATTCTTAGGAGGACAGAAAGCAGTAGCTGTTTTCTAAAGAGAAAACTCACTTCAGAAATAAGGATTATTTCACATAAATCACATTTGTGTGTATTTTTACAGACACACGCACACACCCTTTCTTTAAGGTTCTGAGTGTAATGCAGGATATCTTTAACTCATTGTTTGGGAGATAAGTGAGTTGTCTGGTAGAGATGCCTGAACTTTCTAAGAAAGAAATATGAAGCCTATTGGAAATGTCCTCATTGATCTGCCTGGGTAAACTCTAAGAGCTAATGGTACTTTCCAGGACTTCCCTGTTATCCAGAAGAACAAAGGCACTATTAACATTCCAAGTCTCTATCAACCCCACCTGCCCTTCCATTTGGTTTTCCTAGATATTTTGCCACTTCATTGTTTCGTTTCAAGTGGGATACAGAATGACTAAAGAAAAGGATCAAAAATACAACTTCACATCACCCTCCTCCTGCCTTTTGTCACCTCTGACAACCTCTCTCATGTACAACCCTTTTAATGGCATTGTCGCTTCCCCATGCAAATCAAGCACATTCCCTTCTGGACCTTATCTGTCATCATCTAATATTGGAGAATAACTACAGAAGACCACAGCAACATGGTTCACAAGAAACACTAAGGAAAAGTGCTTCCGGTGTCTGGCTGCTGATAGCTGACAGTGAGTTAAGGAGGAAATGTACTCTGTGTCCTATGTTAAATTGGTTGACGTTAGCTTCATTTCAAAGCAGGGCATACTTTAAAATCTGTGATGACAGCACAGTTACTTGTTCTAGAGAATTCCATAGAAATCAAGTTAAGAGTAAGGGACACACCATCAGAAAAGAGACAGTGTTTTACATGAGCTTCATTATGTCAATAACCAGAGCAGCAATCTAATTGTAATTTATCTTTCTAACATCCTGTCATCAAGAGGGCAGTCCTGCTGTACTTACAGGTAATAAATACTGATGGTACTCTCAATTTCCACTTTCAATTACAACGAATGTAAGGTAAATTTCAAGTGTGTTAAAAGAACCCAAACTCAAAGAATTTTAAAGCAATTTATTTATATGATGTACCAAAATCTGGAGAACTCAGATTTGAAGGTTATATACTTAATATCTATGTAAATATGAATATAAAACTAAAATGAGAGTCGGGTGCAGTAGTGCACACCTGTAATTCCAGCACGCAGGGAGGCAGAGGCAGACAGGTCTCTGTGAGTTTGAGGATAGCCTGGTCTACAAAGCGAGTCCAGGCCAACCAAGGCTACACAGAAAAAATGATGCTGTCTCAAAAAACAAACAAACAACAACAACAACAACAAAAAAGACACCAAAACAAAACTAAAATTAAGTTAATTTTATAAACAAACTATCAAATAAAATGCAAATTTAATGATCTTCATACACTGGTTGAAAAACGATACTGGAAATTCACTAAGCTTTATTTTGTAATGACTGATGCCCATTAAAGGCATATAAATCTCTTACATAATATCAATTAACTGGCTTTCCTTGATCATTCTTTTCTTTCCATATCAATCTGTGTGAAAATCTGGAAAACTTCTTTCTTTGTAATTCAACTTCCACAAGAGACTACTGAATCAAACATCTGTTATTTAAAAAAGTATGTGTATCTACATATGTATATATACACGTGTGTGTACACACAAATGTATAAATGAAAGTCACTATCAAATATCACCTATAAAAATCTGTGCTTTTCTTGATTCCAGTTCTAAAACTAAAACACTGAATAATATGAAAAATTAAGTCTCTTTCCATCTCTTATCTAAAAAGGTTTTAGTTCTACCCAACAATTATAATAAAGCCCAATTATTGGGCTATAATTATCAAGAAGCTGTCTTGGGAAAGGACCAATAAACTGTAAAAATGCTGGAATAAATAAATACATATTTTGAGACCAACAAGAGCTCATTTACAATAAGTGTGCCTGGTACCTCAAACTACTGTAACTCAAGTACAGTTTCAGAGACCACATTAGAAGCTTGCTAGAAACCCAGACTTAAAATAGAAAGGGAAAGGGGAAAGCAAAAAGAAAGACCTGCAGAGGGTCGCCCTACCCAGGCAATCCATCCATGCTGACGTATGAGAAACAGAGACCACTGCATTCAGGCAGTGTTCTAGTAACACAATTCAATTACCAGGTTGGAAGGCAAATTAGATACAAAATTCTCTTTTAATAGTTTATGAGTTCGTAACGATTAAAACAAAACATAAAAATTAAGGCTATGCTCACTTTAGCTAAAGAAGCCTCAAATGACATATTGAAAAATTATCTTGGATTGAATTAACATTACTGACACTTAAAACAAAAACCTAATCAAATTATGAAGGCTGGAATAAAATTTCCTACTGCTATTTTTTTCCTTCCTCTTTTCTATTTCTGGATAAGCATACATGCAGTATACATACTTTTTGCAATTACCTGATAAACTGAATATAAAAACCATCCATCAACAGGGACCTTTATCTAAGTATGTCTACATTATTTCAACCAAATTTCTATACTGTTTTGCCATGCTTATTTATCTAGCAAGGCAGTATAAACTAAAGCTATAACTTTCCTTATTTTAGCTAAATACAAAGTCACTAAGAAATCCAGTGATGAGGTTTGGGCATATAATTATGTTCATGCCAATAATGAAGCTGTTAAGGGATTAGAAATGAACTCATTTGCCAACTAGCTAAGGAACACCCTTACTAATAAACTAAAATAAGAGAGACCTGGTAAAAGCCTTGGCAACACAGTTGGTAATAGAAATTTTATTACTATAGTTTTACAATTAAGGGAAACCATGAGTTAACATTTCCATATGGGCAAAACACAATTAGTAATGAGACCAAAATCTATCTGGTTACCCACCAACTAATGAGCAGCAGCATTTTGTAGAAAACAGAGAGGGCATGATTCATCACTAGAAGTAAGCACACTTTGTATTCCCCACATCTCCTAAGTTCTCATACTACTTGAAGAGATTGAAAAGTGATAGCCAACCAGTTTTTTAGCCTGTCCACACTGAGCCCCAATCCTCCCCTAATCTACATACCCTCCTATTTGACTTCCACTGAATCACGTTCCCTAAACTTGAATCTACTTTTACAAAAACTGTAAAATTCTAAAACATTATCAACTCTTTCCAATCATAAGCTTCTAGTCCCCATGACTACACCCACAGAACTGCATCAGGACCAAAAGAAACAAGACAGACTAAACCAGAAAGGCAGCTACATGTTTAACTCAAAACTATTTCCAATACAGTACCTATAATCTCTGGCTCCTGTTCTACTCAGCAAGTGTCCCAGTCTAAGAATAGAGGAGCTGGCAATGACCACCACCATTATTATTTTGTGGGGTGTTTTTTTGTTTTTGAGATAATGTTGTCATCATCATTATTTTGGTTTTTTGAGGCAGGGTCTCACTATGTAGCCCTTGCTGGCCTTGAGCTCACAGAGACTTGCCTACCTCTGCTTCACCGAGGCGTGTGCCCATTATACAAAGCCAACAGCAATATTATCACCATATTTAGTTTTATTAAGTGAACAACTTCTAAAAAACCTGTCACAATGCCTGCATATTTTCAGGTACAAAAGCCAAAGTCAAAGGACAAAGATAAGGAAGAGTAACTGAGAAGTGTCGCCACTGCGACTCCCCTGCCTGTCTACAGCATACACTGTGCTCAGGCGCTGCTTATCGCACAGGCGTGTGTTGTAGTTTTTCAATAGGTTCTTGCCATTCAACCCTGGATGGTCTGGAACATACTATGTTGCCCAGAGTGACCTTAAACTCTTTTTAACAATCCCCTTGAATCCCTGGTAGTGGAATTATAGGTGTGCACTGTTACACCTAGCCATACAACTCTTTTAAAAGACAAATTATTTCAGCTGTACAGTTCTCACTCTATTGCAGCAGAACAACACCTGTGACCTTATCTACTCAATTTATTGAAGGTTAATAGTAATCGCTTTTAAGTCTGGAAATTCTATTATGCAGTTATATGTAAAGGGATCTCTTCTTTGTCATCAAGAGAGAAATAACAGATGATCGACAAGACAGATACATAGGCAGTCAGAGAATAGATTTGAGTGGATATACACTTGAAACAACTGAGAAGAGAAGTCAAAGAATTTCACATTGCTCCTTAAATATGTACGTTTCAAAGTCAGGCTCAATCGTCTAGTCTCAAGATTCCAACATCGATTTCATTTATCCCTGTGTTAAGAAATTAATTATATATATATTAATATATATTAATCTTCAGTCCATTCTCTACAGCTCAAGATTGCCATTAAAAAGCAAGGGAGAGTAAGAATAATGGAAAATAACATATTTCCTCCCACCAAAATAAAAATCAAACCATAGTTGTCTTCTTTACTGCAAAACTGAGTAACTTACCTGTACAACCAAAGATCTATCATTGTGGAAATGTTACTTCTTTTCCTTATATCCTGAAGGAGATGGAGCTAGCGATCTACAATAGAGCTTAGGCGTCAGGCTCTCAGCTTCAGCCTCGGAGAATACTAGAACCTCTTACACGCCTCTCTTTAAAATAAAATGATAAAAAGGTATTAAATAAGGAAATTAACATATGCTAATGATTTACTCTGGCTATAAAAGTACACAGAGGCAGCAGGTCTTCACAGTACTTCACAGTAATAATTTGGTGCTTCCTGGTAAGCACCCCAGGGGCACCAAGCAATTGGGGCAAACTTGAAGAAATCAACTGAAAACAATGTAACAAATCCTTACAAACAACTAAATTATTATTTTGATTAAAATATGACTCAGCCCTTTCCTACAATTTGCTCTTGGGTTTTTTCCCTGCTCTTAAAGTCCACCTAGATTATTTCTCAGATTTAGGACCAAGCAGGAGAGCCAGGGCCTAAAGCAGTGGTTCTCAAGCTTCCTATCACTGTGGCCCTTTTAATATAGGTCCCTCATAGTGTGCGGACCCCAACCATAAAGTTATTTCCGCTGCTACTTCACAACTGCAAGGTTTCTGCTGTTATGATTTGTGACGTAAATATCTGATATGCAGTATTTGATATGCAACCCCTGTAAAAGGGGTCATTTAAACCCCAAAGGAGTTGAGGCCCACAGGTTGAGAACCACTGGAAAACAACTAAAACCAAGCACACAGTTAACTATACACAATGTAGTCCTGTGTATCATAGCACACCCAAAGCCAACAGGCTCCAAAACTCAGCCACTAACTGAATCTTCCTTCCTTTCTACCACATGTATTTTTGTTGTTGTTTTGTTTTGTTTTTGATACAAAGTCTCCCTACACAGCCCTGGCTATACTGGAGCTGTGTATGTCAAACTTGCCTCAAACTCAAGAGATCCTTCTGCCTCTGCCTCCCAAGTGCCGGGATTATAAGTGTGTGCCACGATTCCAGGCCATACAGATTATCAACAAGATAAAAAGCAAGAGTTCTCTGAGTTGAATACTCAATCTGGTTTTTGTTTGGTTGTTTTTTTGTTTTGTTTTGTTTTTTGGAGATAGGGTTTCTCTGTGTAGCCCTGGCTGGGATTACAGGCAAGACCACCTCGCCCAGCTATCAGTCTATTTTAATAACACTGCAATTTTTGGCATCATATATTTAATTGCATTTTTTTCTTTTGTTTTGTTTCCTGAAACAGGTTTCTCTGTGTTGCCTTGACTGTCCTGGACTCTCTCTCTGTAGACTAGGCTAGCCTGGAACTCGTAGATCTGCCTGCCCAATTGCTATGATATCTTTTTCAGAGAATATATGCTCTAGCTAATTAGGTTATTAGGAGTACCCATCTGCAAACAACAGTACTAGAAAAAACGAGAAGCAGATGTCATCAGATGACTAACCTTGCCACTTTAAGCATTTAACTAGGTATATTAAAAAGAATACTATTTTAAATATACTATTTTAAAAATACTATTTTAAATAAAGTATTATAATTAAGCACTGATTCAATTATCAAATTGTAAACCAGGATTCTATCTAGTCAAGATAAAGAGATTACTGTTAAAAGTGATATACTGGTCTATTTAATTAAAGCTATAATTATTTTAATGCACATAGTAAGCTTTTCATTACTGTAAATGTTGTATTTTGTTGGTTTAGGTTTATCTTTCTTTTTCCCAGGAGAGGGGATGCAATGACAGAGTCTCATTTGTAGCCCAGGCTAACCTAACCCACAGAAATCCACCTGCCTCTCACTCCTGAGTGTTGGAATTAATGGTGTGAGACAGCATATCCAGCCTGTTGCTTTGTTTTTTTGTTTGTTTGTTTGTTTTGGTTTTATTTTGTTTTGTTTTTTTGAGAGAGAGAGGGTTTCCCAGATAGACGCCAAACCTCCCTATGTTGCTGAACATGAAGTCCCAAGGGCTGGAGTTACAGGTGCGCACAAATAATCATGGCCGCTCTTCTTTTTGTTGGTTTTCAGACAAGGTCTCTCTATATCGTCCTGACTGTCCTGAAATCACTATGTAGACAAGGCTGGCCTCTAACTCACAAACATCCACCTCATTCTGCCTCCCCAATGCTGAAATTAAAGGCATACACCACCATAGTGATTCTGTAATGTTTAAGGTATATTTTATTTTTTTACTTTTTCTTCTCAAACTTTCATTCTCATTGTACTCTAATACATCTTTATCTCTGGCACGTTGATTTTTCTAGTTACATTAATAAAAATAATTAAGTAGGAAGAAACTGCTTATCAGAGAAGAACAGGACTATGATCTAACAGCTATAAATGTAACCTCTCCTTTTAAGTTCTTACAAGTATTCACAAAGTAAAAATCCTGTCTAAATATAATCATCTCCTTCTCTCTGTTTAAGCTCTAAATTAACATGAAGGGGAGCACATGGAAAATGTGACCTTACAGAGAGTACACTGACTGAAATTTCAGCCACATACTGAAGACTCCAACTTCCCTGTCCTCCCCAGAAGTGCATCAGAAAGCAAAGTAGGACTTGTTCTAGAATGTGGCTCCATGCGGCTATGGAAGAACCACAACACTCTAAATTTCCAGCCACACTGCTAAACGTTTCTCAAGAGGGTTCATTACAGAGCATCACCCACTGTATTTGTCAAATAAGAGTATCTGTTACTGTTACTTTCACAAAAGAATGGTACTTTAAGTTTACTTTTATTAGTATTTAGAAAGCCTCCACTGGACATGCTTCTTAAGAGCCTAGTACACTGAAAACACAACAGGCAATTACTTCTATCTCACTTGGCCTTAGAGAATATCACATTCTTTTCTTACCTTTTGAAGTGTTTCGCCTAGTACTTAATTCCCAAGCATCTGCATTTATATGTCATCACTGCTAATGTCCATGTTACACTGAGACTTCAGGAATTATTTATACGGTTGTACTAGCACAACTTGTTATCTGTGAAGGGAAATCACAATATGGTCACTATGACTATGTTACTCTTTACAGATTTGTGGATAACCAAAAAAATTTCAAGATACATATAGCACACTTCATTGCACTGAGCTTCATAACTTATTTTATGTCATAAGGTGTAGCCATGATGCGCTTTACCTTTAACAGACTGGAGTAATTTGTTAACATTCTTACATGTTTGACAGACACTACACAGAAGCAAAGCAGCGGGTAACAGAAGAGACATCTCATTTACTGAGTCTACTATCAACCAGACACTAACAAGAATGCAACTTTTGGTGTTTTATGGTACTATTAAGAAATCAACATGATACTTAATACCTGTTAGGGGCAAGATGGCTGAGCAGATGTTGGTTGAAAAGCACTTCAAAACACCTAATACTGTCAAACAGAAATGAGGGGTGGTTTGTCATGAGTTCTTGAGAGGAGCTGCACAGGGCCTATCCAATTGGGGGTATTGTTCAAAACAAGTGTACAACACTTGTCTACCACACATAGTGTCCTAGCATCATACACAACTGTAATCTCAGCACTTAAGAGGCAAAGACAAGAGGAATCAAAATTCAAGGCCACCCTCAGCTATAAATAAAACAGGTATGGATAGATAGCCTGAGTTACCCAAGACCCTGTCTTTAAAACAAAAGAAAAATTAACATAAATTTAGGCAAACCAAATTATTTCCTAAAAAGCAAAGTACTTCAATTAATCCAAATGATTATACCACCTTCTAGAGGTTCATTTATTCACATATCTTAAAGTTAGTCATTCCACAAAAAATGCGGTATTATTTTCTGAAGCAAGTAAGACTTTTAATCACAACATTTTTTCATCTGAATTTTTTTAATGTTAGTAACTACAATTTCTAGGCACTTAAAAACAGCTATTTGTCTTTTAAACACACAAAACAGAAACAAGCTATGTAAGCCCTGTTGTTAAAGCCTTATTTTATTTGATCTTGCTACAAAGCTTCAGTTGTTTTCCTATACTAATAAAATTCATGGGCTATTCAAGCATCCAACAGCAAATCTAAAAACCAATCTTCACTGGAAAGAATTACTCTTCTCTACTACTTGCCACTGAACACTAGACTACTGTGCTCACTGGATTATAGGACCTCAGATTCATGACACATGAGAGCCCTTCAAAAAGACTACAGCAACTTGGCCTACAATAGATCAGCTCTGGTCATAAAGCAAAGAATAAGCACAAATACTATTAAAAACAAACTAAAAAATCCAGCCTAAACTAACTTGAGTTGCAAGATACTACAATATTTTGTATTTTTAAAGGCTTAGAAGGAAAAAGAAATCAAATAAAAGGCCATACTATAAACTCGTCTTTAATACTTCATTCTCTATTCTAAGTAAGAATACTAAGTGTGTCTTGTATAGTATAATCATACTACACAAATATAAAAAGCATTAAAATAATGTTCAAAGATATAAAAAGTGCCTTTCCTAGGCACTCTTTCATTGTTATTTCCATTCAACAAATATTAACTGGGACCAACTATGTTTCAGTAGTGTTCTGGGCTTTGTGAACGCAAAGGCAAAAATCTCATGCTTTCACAAAGTTTATACTTCACATAATCAAACAAGTACAAATTACCAGATAACCCTGGTAGATATTGTTTACATTATATAATAAACCGAATAAAAATGTGTTGTTCTGGTTTAAGACAGGGTCTCTCTACAAATAACAATAATAACAAAGCAAGGAATGACTGAAGACTAATAATGTGCCAAGGAGGTTCCCTGTAACAACTCAACACTTAAACTGCAATATTGGAGAATTTGCTGGGTCACAATAAGGACTTCAAATTTTTTGAGCAAGATAGAAGCCACTGGGAGATTTCTGATCAAGAGAATAGTAATAGGATTCAACATTTTAAGGTGATCAGTTTGATTGTGATCTGGAAAACAAACTGTACACACCAAAATAGAAAAAAAAAATGGAAGGTAGCTTAGAAGGTTTTTACTGCCACAGGAGAAATAATGGCCAAATTTTCAGTTGGAGAGGCAAGAAATTACACACTTCAATTTAGATTCCAAAGGCAATCTTAACAGAACTCACTAATGCACTATGTGTGTTGAGAGCATATCCAAGACTGTAAACTAGCTCTTCTGCCTAGGAAGTGCTTTCTCTTCCAGAGCCTGCAATCACAACTATATCACAGTTTCATTTGCTGAAGGTTACCCTAAGGACAGCTTTACATTTCCCTCCTTCGAGTCCATATAGCAAACGCCTACCAGTGTCAACATAAACTCCAGGCACCACTTTCCTTTTCAGTTCCACCACCTACCTGGTCCCACTTTCAGAAGTATGTGAATGTTTGGCATTACAAAGCACACACTCTTCCACCTGAAAACCTAGGAAGTAACCATTTGGAAGAATAGCTGACTGTGTGTACACGACTATGTGTACTAACATACCATAGTATCTTCTTCAACATGGATTCCAGGGATCCAACTAAAATGTCAAACTTGGAAGCAGATGTCTTTTCTGGCCAACCCACCTCACCAGCCCAAAATAAGCTTTTTAATACCTTTTTTTCTGTCATCTAACCTACTCAACACCATACATATACCCAGTTACTCAAGCTAACTTTATTCTTGCTGGGTAATGCACACTTTATTATGACACCTGTCACAAAGTGAGCTACAGTTCGGGAGTGAAACAGGGTCTCCCCAGGTAACCCAGGCTAGTCTCTAGTTCTTCCCTTGCCTCCTGAATGGTAGGGTTACGGCCATGTTTCACCATGCCCAGCTTCTGGAGGAAATAATCAGATTTGTTTTCTTTCAAAGATCAGTTCTCCTGAGATAAACGTTCTTTTTGAGGCTATTAGTGACTTTGTTGCTCTCTTTTGTTGTATTTCTCAGTGTCTTTTTGGCTCCTTGGGGAGAGAGTTTACATTTAAACACAATTAGTCTGTGTTAGTGGAAATGTGAAGAGTCTTTTAATTCTATTAAAAGGACTTGTGGCTGTTTCTACCAATATTAACAAGAGCCTATACAGGTACAACAGCTTCAAATCTCTTCTCCGTGGTGGTAAGAATCTGTGCATCTAATCAAACCAGTACTTTAAACTCTTGGGTTATGAAGACAAGGCCCTTTCTGTTTTGTTGGTTTTGAGACAGGGTCTAACTATGTAGCTCTGGTTGCCCTAGAAATCGCAGCTCCACCTGCTTTAAGTCGTGTGCCACCAGGCCTGGCTTGACACAGCCCTTTCTTTCTAAAGGCCCCACGTAATCTTTCTAGTTTACCACTGCCAATTTACCAAGCCAAGGTCTCCACCTTCAAGCAAACCATCCTCAGGTCTCCAGGCTTTTAGTATTTCTCACTCCAATTTACCCTCCATAGTTTACTTCTGTAGCCTTCTCTACATAAAATGCCTTAACACCCCCCACACAACATATGTATCCAAGCAAATCTCATTCTACTTTTCTATTTCATAACTAGAAATATTACTGTCTCCTGAAAGACATTAAGCACTTAAAATTTAAGGGCAGGGCTAGTGAGATGGCTCAGCAGAAAAAGGTGTTTGCCTGTATCCCACACACTGGCAGGGGGGAAATCATTTGTCCTCTGACTTCCACACATAAAACTGTGGCACCCAAGCCACACCTAAAATTTTTTTTAATTTTGTTTTATGTGTATTGGTGTGAGGGTGTCAGATCCTCTGAAACTGGAGTTAGAGACAGTTGTGAGCTACCATGTGGATGCAGGGAATTGACCCACTGCTCTTAACCACTGAGCCATCTCTCCAGCTCCCACAAAAATTTTTAAAATAATATTATATATATATATATATATATATATGTATTCTATATCATTTAATACTCCTTACAATTGCTATTAGACTTCCTAGTACACTGCTGATTCACACTGAG
>CM053744.1:14606112-14706629 GCA_028658305.1 Pachyuromys duprasi | reverse complement strand
CCTTCCATCTGACCCTAGCTTATCATGTCTCTTCAGGGCTGGCTGCAATGTCCTTTTCTGGGATCTAGCTAGGCTGCTACTCCCTCGGGGGCGGGGGGTGGGGGGAAGGTAGGGTCGAAGAGCCAGCCATTGAGTTCATGACAGAAATAGTCCCTGTTCCCCTTACTAGGGTACCCAGTTGTATACTGAGCTACCATGAGCCACATCCGAGCAGGGGTTCTAGGTTATATCCATACATGGTCCTTGGTTGGAGAAACAGTCTTGTAAAAGACCCCTGTGCCCTGGTCTATTTGGTCTTTGTGGAGCTCTTGTTCTCGCCAAGTCTTACTAACTCCCCCTATTTTCATATTATTGCCAGCCCTCTGCCGAAGGCTTGGTTGTGATTCTTAATATCTGCTTTGATACACTGCTTTGTAGAGTCTTTCAGAGGCCCTCTGTGGTAAGCTCCTGTCCTGCTGCTAGTTTTCTCCTACATTCAATGTCCATCCCATTTGTCCATCTAAGTGAGCATTGATCATCCCAACCTAGGTCCTCCTTCTTGTTTATCCTCCCTAGGTGTATAGATTTCAGCATGACCTTCCTATCCTATAGGTTTATATAAGTGAGTATATACCATATGTTTCTTTCTGCTTTTGGGATACCTCACTCAGGATGATCGTTTCCAGGTCCCACCATTTGCCTGCGAATTTCATGATTTCGTTGTTAATTTCAGAGTAGTATTCTATTGTGTAAAAGTACCCTAATTTCTGTATCCATCTGAGATTCCTTCTAAAAAGTACTATGAAAGAAGACGTGGGGTCTCCCGTCACTTGACGGCCCCTGTACCAATCAATTAATGAGCTGCAGGAGCTTAACATGTCGGATGGGAGCCGACAGGTGTGTGTCACCCTAGCAGTCCTGGGGCGAGGCAGGACGACTGCTAACACTTTGAGGCCAGCATAGTGTGAGAGCCTCAAAGTAAGTAAAGGATGGTGTGTGAAGGTGCTTACCTTAAGCCTGACAACCTGTGTTTGATCCCTGGGACACAAATGGTGAAGAGAGAGACTATTTACCATGGCACACATATGTATGTGCATATGCACACACAACTTAAATGGTTTTCAAGAGGGAACACTTGTAACCTGCACTTTCTAAAAATACATACCCTCTCAAGCACTGTCCACACTGCCCTCTATAGCCTCTCTTTGAGTATGTTTGTGTTAGTGGTGAGAAAGGTGAAATCGTTTGTATAAGGTCTCGGCGCCAGTTGGTATTAAAGCAGAAACTTGAGCCCAGGAAGGCTTGTCACTGTAACAGATAGGTGAGTAAACACGTTAGAGAATGAGTTTAGTGAGATTTAACTGAACTGCGTAAAAGCCTTTTAAATGCCCACCCAGTACTATGTTCAGTAAGCTGGGCTAAGATGACGACTTCTGATTAGTTATTTCAACCATAAAAACCTCTACCTTCAAAAATTTTGGAATATGGTTAGAAAGCCAACAAAAATGAAGCAAAGTTGTAACAATGAAATAGAAAACAGCACTGTTTCTAAAACAGAGCTTAAATACCGTAAAATTAACTTCTGATTAATTTTAAAGATTTTAAAAAAGCAAAAGTGATTCCTGTTTATTGATCTATAAGAAACTTAAGAATGGTCTGGACAAATGTCTCAGTGGCTAAAAGCACTGGCTACTCTTTCATAGGACCCAGGTTCAATTCCCACCACCCATGTGGCAGCTCAAAAGTATCTATAACTTCAGTTCTAGGAGATCTGATACCCTCATTCAGACATACAGGCAGGGAAAATACCAAAGTACATAAAATAAAAATAAATTGAAAGAAACGGAATAACATACAAACAAAAATCCCTTCTGTGGGCTGGGGTGCAGTGCAATGCTAAGGAAATTACCCAGCATGCAGAGAACACTAAATTCAATCTTAGCAACTATTCACAGTTTCTATAGTCTAAACCATTAAATTACAAGTAGAAATTAGAAATTCAAATAAAAGACATATGTACATTTGTTGAGTCATTCCATTTTCCTCTTTCAATCCCATTCACGAAGACTGCATTTTAAAAGCACATTTAAAAATAAATACATAGCAAATGAAAGATTTAACTTGAATGCTGTCCATTTCATAGTGATGGAGGGGCCATCATGTAGAAGTGTCTTAAGTGAGGTGGTTAACTACTTTTCCATATTAAAAAAAAAAAAAAAAAGGAAGGTGGCACGGTGGCACGCACTTTTAATTCCAGCACTCAGGAGTTCGAAGCCAGCCTGGTCTACAAAGTGTGTTCCAGGACAAAGAGGGCTACAAAGAGAAACCCTGTCCCCCAAAGCCAAACAAAAAAATAAACAAGGCAAAGAAATCAAAACTTTAATACAGGAATATTTCATTTCTAGGTACTTTTTATTTGCAGTTCTGAGGCCCTTTTAGCCTTGCCTATAAAATTATCATAATTAGACACTTATAAACATAGAATAAAATCAGAGTAGTTTTTCTTTCCAGGGGTGAAATCTAGCCTACTAAGCAAAAACAAACAACTAGGAAGACTCAAAAAGAATAGAGAAATAATAAAAAGCCACAAAACACAGATTTAAAGACTCTGTAAGCCTACATCAATGTGCTTAATATATATGTATTTGAGAAGCGTCTTATCATTTTTTAAACATCCACAGGTTTGAGTTCTAATCCAAACTAAACCAGTAACTCATGTGACCTTGAAAACTTAATGTCTGCCCAGGCGTGGTAGCCCATGCCTTTAATCCCAGCACTCTGAGAGGCAGAGGCAGGAGGATCTCTATGAGTTCTGGCCAGCCTGTTCCAGGACAGCTAAGGCTACACAGTAAAACCCTGTCTCAGGAAAAAAAGAAAAATTAATGTCTGGCTCATTTCCCCATTATTTTTTGTTCTTTTCTTTATTTTATATATATATATATATATATAATGTGTATGGGTGTTTTGCCTACATGTATGTCTCTGTATTGTATTATATGCCTGATGCCCTCAGAGGCTATAAAAAGAGTGTCAGATCCTTTGGAACTGAAGTGATGGATGGTTGCGAGCTAGTACGTGGATGCTAGGAATCAAACCCAAGTCTTCTGGAGAGCAGCTGGTGCTTGTAACTTCTGAGCCATCTCTCCAGCCTCTACGTACTCAGTTTAAGGCTATACAACCCTTTAATATACGATTCCTCACTTTGTAGTTACCGACAACCATAAAATTATTTTTGTTGCTATTTCCAAACTATCATTTACTACTGTTATGAACTGTAATGAACTGTAATATAAGTATCTGTTTTCTGATGGCCCCTGTGAAAAGGTGCTTTGACCTCCCAAAGGGGTCATGGCCCACACAGGTTAAGAACCACTGGTTAAAGGGCAGGAAAACACTATTATATACAATTGTCTTGAGTATTAAACTAAACAAATTATATCAAGTAGCCAAAGTACTACAGCACAAATCACTAAGTGTAGGTATTAGTATGAATTATGTGTAATAGCTAGATACTACATTCCTTCTTTTTAAAGCTGTAAAACAACGTATGGTTGGCTGGGCACTGTGGCACATGCACTTAATCCCAGCATTTGGGAGGCAGAAGCCACCATATCTCAGTTCAAGGCCAGCTAGAGCTACATAGTGAGATCCTGTCTCAAAAACAAAACAAAAAACTTACGATTTTTTAAGACTCTCCTTTGTTCCATTGTAGTCTAGAAAACTGAGGTTGAATGCAACATTATTTAACTACTTAAGGAGCAGCAGAGAATCTTGAGGGAGGATGGTATAGTTATTTTATATATATATTACATCTGTTTTAATTAAAATATTATATTATCTTATAAATATTTTATTATTTTTGAAAATGTCATAAAATGTATGAACTCCTCCCCTTAACTCCTTAGGTCTGCTCTACTACCATACCTACCCCCTTCAATTTCTGTCCTGAGTATAGGGCCACTTATGGAGCATGGTCAATCTAGCAGGAGCCACACCCTTACAGACTTCTGGTTCAGCCCAGAAGTCATTAACTAATCCTTAGGAGGAGTGGAAGCTCATGAACTCCTTTGTACTCCAAGAGGAAATGTTAACTGGCTTAATCTAGTGCAACGCATAAGCATGCAACAAAGCCTGCTGTGAGCTCCTAAGTGCGTGACAACAAGGAACTTTTTCCAGAGGAAAGTACATTTGTCTGAGCAGTCTATGCTAACTTCCTCCCAGTGGCTGTCTACATTGTTTTAAAATATAGATTTGCTGGAGAATATCAGTAACAATTTCATACTATTGCTATGAAAATTCTGTGCAAAACCCAGTGCTAAACATAAAGCAAGGACTGAATAATTTAAACAAAGAAATCAAGGTGGTAATTTTATACTTCTCTGAAAGTCACTCAGTGTTCCCTGAAAATGCATTCTCTAGCCTTATGAATAACAGAAGAGCCAGAGCATGACCCACAGTTGTGAGGCCTAAGCATAAGTCAGCATGTAAGGCCTGGACATTATGTCAGTTATAGTTTATCTTCTAGAACAGAAAACTGAAGAGGCAAGTCAACCAGTTAACGCAGATAAAACTTGACCAACCGAGACACGCAGCCAAACTTTAGACAGAGTGCAGGGAATTTTATGAAAGAAGGGGAAGATAGAAAGACCTGGAAGGGTCTGGAGCTCCACAAGGAGAACAGAACCAAAAAAATCTGGGCCAGGGGTCTTTTCTGAGACTGATACTCCAACCAAGGACCATGCATGGAGATAACCTAGAACCCCTGCACAGATGTAGCCCATGGCAGCTCAGTCTCCAAATGGGCTTCCTAGTAAGGGGAACAGGTGCTGTCTCTGACACAAACTCAGTGGCTGGCTCTTTGATCACCTCCTCCTGAGGGTGGGCAGCCTTACCAGGCCACAGAGGAAGCCTATGAAACACAGTGCTGATAAGACCTGATAGGCTAGCGTCAGCTGGAAAGGGAGGAGGTCCTCCCCCATCAGTGGACTGGGGAAGGGGTACGGGAGGAAATGAGGGAAGAGGCGGGAATGCGAGAGGAGGGGCTACATCTGGGATACAAAGTGAATAAATTGTAATAAATAAAAAATTGTATTAAAAATTGACCAACCAAAGAATTGATGGAAATTAAATTATTTCCTCTGGAATTACCTTGACTAGAGGTAGTCAGATTTATGCCCTCTGCCATTTGAGGACACAGGAGTAAGTGTGTGTACTCTTAGCAAGTCCACACCTGACACAACCTTGATGCTGTGCTTCTCAGCCATGTCTTCAGTATGTCCTCCATCCTATGGCTTTCTGCCTTAGCCTCTGAACTCAAATGGTAGTTAAAGAGACAGTATTAAATCCCTGCCAAACTTTAGTCAAAACACTCATAAACTTATCAACACATATCCTACTTTATGTGGCTCTCTATCCACAGCTGAATGAAGCTCATCTAGCACGTGATTTTCATAACCTCCTTGTATTAAAAACCCTGCACAGCACTTTAGCTTCTGTAAGTCATTTTAACTTGCTCAGAAACTGACAGTCAATAATGGCACACAGACATCAAGTAAACACTCAAAGCCATCTACAGAGGCCTTAAAGGTTTGTTTGTAGTTGCCCTGTGACAGGGAAACAATAGGGAACTAACTACCCGTGACTTTTAAAAATCAAAATAACTCAGAATTTCCGTTAAGTTACAAAATGTAACTAAGGAGGATCTAGGTTCAATTCCAGAACCCACACAGAAGGCAGGCATGCTGTGGTACATGCCTGTAATCCCAGCACTAAAGAGGAGAGACAGGAGGAGGACCCTTGCTGCTTTCTGGCCGGCCAATCTAGTTTAATGGGTGAGCTTAGGTTCACAGATAAGAACCAACCTCAAAAAATTTGGTGAATGAGGTAGAAAGTGACTATGGAAGACAACTGATACAATCCTCTGGCTTCTATGAACATACACATACACACACACACACACACACACACACACACAAAATAGGCACTCAAGTTTCCACTATCCATTTTTCAGAGGTTTCTTAATTTTTTTTCATGTTCTGAGCTACTGTAAATAATTAAAATATTTTAAAATAGGAAGCCAAATATAACAATATGAAAAGTTAGAAAACCTGAATATACATTGCAGTGACCAGAACTAAGAAATACCAGTATAGATAACCTGAATTACTAATAAAGCTCACAAACACAAATTAAAGGAAGTCAACGAAATTAATGACTGAAACTCTCCAAAGTTGTCAGTGCTAGCTAAGAAAGCTAAGGGTAAGCCAGATGGTGATGGTACACATCTTTAATCTCAGCATTCGGGAGGCAGAAGCAGGCATAGGATCTCTTGAGCTCAAAGCCAGCCCGGCCTACTGGGTGAGTTCTAGAATAGCCCAGGTTACAGAGAGAAACCCTGTCTCAAAAATAAACAACAGCAACAAAAACCAAAAAAAAAAAAAAAAAAAAAAGAAGAAAAAAAAGAAAGAAAACAGAAAAAGAAATCTAAGGGTAGGCAGGGCATAATGGTATACATCTTAATCCCAGCACTACTAAGGCAAAGATCTTTTCTAAAATTAAGGCTAACTTGGTCTACATAGTGAGTTGCAAGAAAGCCAGGGCTACACAGAGACCCTATCTCAAAGACAGACCCTGTCTGTAGTAAGTATGTTTGCATGAATCCAGATGCCTGAAGACTGAAGAGGTCAAAGGCATCATATCCCCTAATGTTACAGACAGTTACAGACAGGCTGAGTTAGACAGTTGTGAGTCACCTGACAGTGTTGGAAACTGAACCTGGATCCTCTGCAAGATCAGTACGTACTCTTAACCATTAAGCCCTCTCTCCAGTCCCTTGATTTTGTTTATTTTAATAGGATTCAAAATAATGTTATTGCTTAGGGAAAATATCTAGCCACATTTTTCTGAACTTAACCATTTTTCTGAGAACTCCTACTAAAACTCCAAGCTGACAAGGTCACTACCTACTAACTGAAATATTCATTTATAACTTCAAGTCACAGAAAAACATGGACTTTGGAGTAACACACACCACTTCAACCACCCATTTCCACATCAGTAAAGAAGAACCAGCAAGCAGTACTTACAAGCCTTTGCTGTTCAGATTCCAACCAGAATGGGCTAGGTTTATTTATAATAAAGAAAATACAGCTTAGAGACATAAAAATTTGCTTAAACTTACAGAGCTAGAATAAGAATTTAAATTCAGGTCTCAAATCCATGTTTTTTATACTATACCACCCAAAACCATGACTATAAAAAGAGCCCACCTGCCCACGTGTTTAATCATGACCAATTCCAAATCATTGTTCTTCAGTGATCCGAACCCACACTATACCAGCAATTCTTTTAAACTTAAAAAAAACAAAAACAAAACCCTTTATTTGGGGCCAGAGATGCCTCAACAGTATAAGAGCACTAGCTGTTCTTCTAGAACACCCACATGGCAGTTCACAACCATCTGTGACTCCAGACCCAAAAGGACCCGATGCCTTCTGGTCTCTGCAAATGCTGCATGCACAGGATGGATGTACAGACATACATGCAGGGAAAATACATACATACACACACAAATAAAGGGAAAAATTTTTACAAAAGCTTTATTTTATGTGTGTGTGTTGCCTGATGCCTGCAGAGGTCAAAAGAAAGTGCAGGTCCCCTGTAGTTCTGGATGGATGACTGTGGGCCACCATGTGGATGTTCGCAATTTAACCCAGGTCCTCTACCAGAGCAACAGCTCTTAACCTCAGAGCCATCCTCCAAGTCACCATTCTTTTCAACTTTAAATTGCCAGCAAAAGCTATGATAATTTTATTTACTAGTGTATTGTTTATTTAATCCACAACCTAAATCTCAAAATTATGCCAAACACAGTCTTCTAATACTTCAGTGTTAAGGAGCCTGTTGCACTGAAGCAGGAGAGAACACCTGGAAATTATGGGGGCATAGGAGAAAAAGGAGTCTAGCATCCACAGTCTGGAGTATCTCAACAGCTGAGAAGCAATTCTAGCACAGTTAACACTTGCTATTTTATACTCATATAGCCATGATCTAAGACTGGCACCTGAACATCCAGGACTTTGGGCAAGGCCTCATTCCTTTCTCCCAGAAAGGACCAGAGAATCTCAAACAATGGGCTGGGGAGATAGATCAGAACCCAGAACCCAGAAGACCTGGGTTCAAGTCCTAGCACCAACATGATATCTCATATAACTCCTGTTCCAGAGATCTAACACCCTCTTTGACCTGCAAGGGTACCAGGTACTCATACCCATAAAATAAAATTAATGATTGAAAACTATTAACAGTAAAGATATCCTACTTTCCCATCATCCTATGGAGCAGACTTCAATAGGTACCTTCAAGGACAAACCAATGATAAGAATTTTCAATTCAAGTGAAATCCCACAGAAAACCAGGGACTGGTGCCTCACATTCTTCTGAGTACTTCTTTTCGGCTTATCTCTCATGCTGAAACCACCTTTAATCAAATTACAACTCTAGTTTCATTAGCTGGCTAGTCCTGAAATTCTTTCCGTAACAAAGCCACAAACCCTGGTTCAGCCTAAGTCAAGACTCCTGAAACACTAGAAGTAGCTGCAGACTGCTGAGGATAACAGCAGGGAATTGTGCTTGCCTCTCTACCCACAACACTGACAGCACAGCTATAAAGCCAAGGAGTCAGAAGATGTAAGAAATCAGCTAGGGCAGGGGTTCGAGGCACAGCTGTCACCCCAGCACGGTGAGACTGTGGAAGGCTGACCCTGAGCTTGAGGCTAGTCTGGGTGCCTAGAGACACCTTGTCTCAAAGAGCAACACAACAAAAACGCACACCAAGCAGGGTGCACTGGTACATGCCATGCATATAGCATTTGGTAGGTTGGGGCAGAAACAGAACCATCTGGAATTATCTAAATGAAATCCTGCCTCAAAAACAAAACAAAACAAAAACCCTTTTAAATGATATATGAAGCGTAGCAAACTATGAGAACTTGTGCCTTACAGTTACAATTAATCAAAATTTTCTTGGTCAAAGTCAGCTAAAGAAAAGTATTCAAGTAAGTATTCAAGCTGGAAAATGATGACTAGTTCAACAACACTAGAATTTGTAGGCCAAGTATGAGAGTTACACATACGTAATCCCAACAGTTGGGAATTGGAGGCAAGAGGATCAGGAGTCACCCTCAGCTACACAGTGAGTTTGAGGCCAGCCTGGCCTACATGAGTTTGCCCCCACACCACTAAAAGGCATTTATTGACTGAGTAGAGCGGAATAGAAGAGTATTTGCTCAAGGCCCAGGGTTTCAACATTAGCAACACACATGGATATATATTTATCAAGACTGATAAATAACTAACAATCACAAGTCACTCTGCCCTCCATTATCCAATAATGTTCTCCTAAATGTTCTACTAAAACCAGACAGAAACAAAATGTTCCAGATCAAAACTTCACTGCTGGAAAGGTCAGCAGTTAAGAGTGCTTAAATTATGTGCAAAAACATAGTAATAAATCTTTTTACAATGATTTTACAGTAAGAAAACAAGGTGGTAGGAGATGTAAAGAATTACTTTTTTGCTAAGAAAGCTGCCCTCATTCCAGGCAGCCAGAGAGAGGCAATAGGTGCGGTGTCTCAGTGGTTCACATCTATGCGGCAGCTTACAATGTGACCTTATAATCAGCACACTACTATGTACATAAATATTTTGAATGCAGAACAGCTTTAACATAAATTAGGATTTTTTTTTCTAAGTGGACTCTCTCAATAGTCTTTATAAATTGAAGACTCTACAAGCAACCCCCTAAATTGGCACAGGAATCACTACTACCTGAGGAATTCCAAGAATGTAAAGCAAGCTACCAAGCAATGAAAGGCACTAACTGCTCAGGAAACCTGGACTCAAGTTTTCAAAACAAAATTAAGTTGGGAGAGTAGCTGAGGTACTGCCATAAGGTGTTAATGACCAAAAGCAAAAATACTGTTTACTTAAATCACAATAAAACAAATAAATTCTACCAGTCCAAATGCACAGCTTTGCTTTGAAAGCCCTTCATACTTCTTGAAAACTATGACTGTTGTGAGGAAAAACGTGTAAGTTAGTATAAGATCCCTATACTTTCTCAGGCTACAACACAAAGTGATGATAAAATAGTTACATCTCACCATGCTGAATAAAAAAGCCAAACACAGTAAATAAAACACGTTACAAGATTTGACGCTGAGAAGCAAACAAGACATAGAAACCATAGTTTCCCTTCGGGAAAGGAAGAATGTGAGTAATAGCCAGTGTAAGGATGGATTTTTTGAATACTGTTTCTCAGTGATTTCTACTACTGTGCTCATTCTGTGCAAATCCTCTCAGCTGTGCATTTGTGAAAATTTTCAACAAGTAATTACACTTTAATGGTATTTACACGTTTTTAAAAAAGGGTAGGAAAAAAACCAAACTTTCTTCCCAAGCAAAGAAACATTACTGTAAAAACAACAAGTTTTTACTTGGTGGAAACAGTTCAGGTAAGAATGAAGTTTGTAGGGGAAAGACTAAGTGGAAGCACACTAGCCTAGCATGAGAGAGGCCTGCTGGGTGGGGAGATGACAGCTCGTAGTAGAAGTTGGAGAATTCGCAAAGAAAATACTGCTAATTGTGAAAGCACAGACCAGTAATCCCAGCACTTGGGGGAGGTGGCAAAAGGTTCAAGAATTTAAGACCAACCTGACACTATGTAACAAGTTCGAGGCCAGCCTGTAGCACAAAAAGATGCAGTCTGGAAAGAAAGGAAAGGAGGAAAGTGTTAAGATCCATAATGATAATGTGCTAAGGGGTACCATGGTGGGCCCATGGCAAGGTATACCCCCTGAGGAATTATGTGCCATGCAACAGATCTGGTCTAAGGAAGTGTATTAGGATAGGTGGCCCTGGAGCAAGGGCCTGGAGACTGAGTGAGGGGTGGGGAGGTAGGGAAGAAGAGAAAGGGGTACCTACGTACGTTGGACAGCAGGAAAAGAGAGAAACTGAAACAGAAAGAGCTGGAGGGGCAGGGATCCTTACAATCCCACACACAGCTGATGCACCTGGAGGCGGCAGGTGAGAACATAAGCAGTAACTGCTAGGACCCTGAAGGCAGGCCAGCTGAATCACCTACATGCCACCAGAAAGAGGGAAACTGCACATGTGTTGGGAAGTGGGATGAGTAAAAAAAATAATACTAAAGTAAGAACAAGACTGCTCCTAGGTATGGTAGAGGAGAAAGTTTACTATAGATAAAAGGGAAAGTGTAGCCAGAGGCAGAGACATCTAGGGGAGTCCAGAGTGAACATTACCCTAAGGGAGGTCAGTGAGGAGTGGTGGAGATGGAGTAAGGAAAGCCAGAAGACCAAGAGGGTAAAGGGTAGATCAAAGGACTGATAACAAAAATGACTGGAATATAAAGGGTAACTGGGGGAAGGGCTGGAGAGGTTTAGATTAGAGGACAGGGTATTGCAGCCACATCCTGTAACAGGCATGGACAGAGGACGTGCTGGGCGATGGAGGCCAAGTATGCTAAATAAGCACCTCAGGTTGCCCTATGTCCAGGGTTTCTGAAGCCTAACAGGGAGGTAATCACAAAGTTCTTAAAGAGATGTTAATAATACACGTCTTTAAATAATTCTGACAACTAATAGAGCCATATGAACGAACCCAAAGCATTACTTCAATTCATTTATAATACATAAACTTGATTTCTGACAAGTTAGAAGAAAAGCAAAATCAAGCTAGAGAATTTAGCTCAATGGTAGGTAGAGCCTATACAAGGTACAAATCGGATCTGCAGCACAAAAAGAAAAGGAAGAGAAGGAAGAAGGGAGAAAGGTAAGAAAAAAGGAGCATAACAGGATCTTCCTTGAACGTCTAATCAAATGAAAGACAACTAGTTGGGCCATCAGAGAAAAGCACTTGCCATTAAGTCTGACAACCTGAATTCAATCTGAAACCCACGTGGTAGGAGAACCTCCTGCCCCAAGCTGTTCTCCAACTTCCACATGCAAAGCCAGTCTCTGTCTTTCTCTATGACTACTTAATGAGACTACTTGGGTTACTGATAGTTTCAAAGGCCCAAAATCTCTGGTATGTTACAAATGGCCAAGTTCACTGCTGCTCAATGAATGTCAGAGGAAGAAGTCTAACATTTAAGAACACCAAACTTAAAAAAGAAAAGACATAGGGCTATAAAGAAACTGTCTCAAAAAGCCAAAATAAAATAAAACACACAGACATAGCGGGCCACACCATCACTTTGGCAGTGGAGGAAAACAGCTCCAGGCCAGCCTCCAGTGGAGGCCCTGCCTCAAAACACTAGGGGAAGGGGCTAAAAAACTGGGATTACAGCCAGCTGGTGTAATGCTTACCTAGCACGCCTGAGATCCCAAAGTCAATTCCCAGTGCTGCAAAAAGGGGAAGGAGGGGAAATAAATGACTAGCTTGACCTGTCGTGCAACAATATTGTCCTCAGGGAAAGTTACAAAACTCACTTATCTGACAGGACAGAAATTATACAATACTACACAAGGAATGACTATCTGAGTAGAAAACAAAAGGAAGTTAAACGGCGTCAAACAAAAATGCCAAGTCCAGAAAGCCAGTTTTGAAAGCCACACACTTTGGGACTTTACAGTGTAGACTGATACACACACATACTTTTTTCTAGTATGACAGTGGTTACCAGAGTACTAGTTACAGAAAATCATACAAAAAATGTATGGCAATTATATTAAATACTGCCAAAACACTATCACAACAATCAACTGTTAATCACGGTTTAATGCCAAACTGAACTTTTACTAGAAATTGGTTTTCTTTTTAAAGCACCTGAAACACATTTTCATTGATATTTCTGGTCATGTACTTTACTATAATCTGCATGAACAATGATTCCATGCAAAATACTTTTTTCTTCTTCCATGAATTTTTCTCAACCTCAAAATAAATTACCTGTAAAAGATTGGTAATTTACAAAGTTCACCACCAAAAACAGTTTGTAAAACAGAAGTTCTTTTTTTGTTGTTTTGTTTTTTTCGAGAAATGGTTTTCCCATGTGGACCTGTGTAGTGGAAGTTCTGGTGTCTTTAAAAACTGTTACGTTATATAAACATTTTAATCCCAGGTAAGGGATATGGGGCTGCTTTAGAATGTCCACAGCAGCAGACTATTTGCCAAGTGCAGGCTCTGAGAAGGGCATGATCTTTGTCAGCTGCAGATAGTTTAGGGACTCTAAGAGGGAATAAATGCCCAGAAAAAGGGGATGGGGGAATAGCTCTGAAAAAGAATGCTGGTGCTCCCCACTACTGCGCCTGGTTGCTGTGGATGCAATCTGACATAAAGATATCCTGAAAAAAAACTGGAGGAAAAAAAACCCCAAGGAACCCAAGGACTCCAACCAGTAGGAAGTAGCTAACGAAAACTATGGCCCCTCTTCCTACTAACCTTCTTTCTCTGCTACCTTGTGGAGAAGGAAGGTAGAGACATAAAAAAAAAAAACCCAACACAATAAAATCATAATAGCGAGATAGATAGATAGATAGATAGACAGACAGACAGACAGACAGCACACAGGCACACACGCAGTCCTGGAACTCACTCTGTAGAGCAGGCTGGCCTCAAAGGCAGAGATTCACCCCTTCCGCCCTCTCTCTCTGACCCCCAGTGCTCAGATTAGAGTCACGTACCACTGTGTCTGCAGGATATTTGTTACTCTAGAACCCACACAATAGACCAATCATTATTATGCTATAAACTTAAGTGGATAGCTTTGCAAAAGCAATGGCACAGTGTGACTTCCAAATGCATTGCTGCCTTATTTTCTCCAGGTATTTATGAAACAGGTATTTATTTCACTGTCACCCTGAATGGCCTTCAACTTACTGTTTAACAGTTCAAGCTGGTCTCAAACTCATAGTGGCCCTCCTTCCTCATCCTCTTGAATGCCGGGTTTACAAGCATGAACCACTATGTCCAGCTCCATAGTTTACCTAAATACTCCACAATTTTCAATTAAATATCTACTTCATCTGCTGTTCTTTATTACAAATGATACTTACTGTGATTTTGAAGGTGACTTGTAGAATTGTCTAAGTGACATTTACCAGCTGGGAATTACTGCCAGGAGTTCAAAGTCAGTACAGTCTGAAAATAAATGCCAAGCTACTCAGGGCTACACAGTGAGAGCCAGTCCCAAAATAAACGATCGACCCCTACATCCATTAAAAGCCTGTCTCTACGATTCTTCCCTAACCAGTCAATGCAAGCTCAGGGCTTGCCTACTCTTCAGTTCCTTCTGCCTCCTGCCTGTCTACATCCTCCCTTTCTCCACAACTTGTACAGTTTATCTCATGTCAACCGATATCCCTTTCATCTTTTCCATATTATAACTCTCGACAAGTCTGTTCCTCAATCTTCCCACCTGCACTAGACTGATTCAAAAACAAACAAGAGCACTGCTTGAGCCATGTACAATGGCTTTTTATTGTGACCCGTCTGGTAAATACAGAAGTAGTGAATGCCTGCTGTCTCAGAATCCCCGCAGCTGGGACAAGAGGTTAAGTTCCAGTACAGCCTAAGCCACACTAGCTAGGTTTAAAATTATTTTAAACATAACTTTCTATTACTCTATGTTTTTTCAGAAAAGTAATGACAAAACGACTTGTACTTCTAATATAAGCAGATGCTTGCATTAACTATGAGACCTATCATTTCAGTGAGTTAAGGCTGGAAGAGATAGCTCAACAGCTAAGTGCACTTCCTGCTCCCGAGAAGAGCCTTTTTGACACCCCTGTCTGACCTTTAAGGCCTCTTCCACACACCTGGTGTGCAAACTCCCATTCATACATGTGCATAAACATGATCTAAAGAATGCGCACACTTTCTAGCACACACACACACAGATACATACTGAAGCACATATACATAAAATAAACATCTTTTTAAATTTAAAAAATAAAAAGAACTATTACTATGGGCTGGCAAAATTAAAACTGCTAAAAACATTGCATAGACATGTTTTTAGTTTAGAATACATAAGAATTAAAATAATACTATACAAAAAATATAAAACGAGTTTCCTTAAATCTCTTTTAACAAGGACTTTGTGTGCAAAGCTACAAGCACCCTAGAATATTTCCACTGAGGGAAAAAAAGCTCTATTATTGATATTTTCAGCACATACCATCAAGATATGAACAGGAATCGTGACAACAGATTTCACACTAAATAAGTTATCTAGCAGATGATTTGCTGTTTGCTAATGCTGTGGTAGTTTATTGTAACAGCAGCAACGCAACTCAGCCCTCCTTCCCGAAGAGAAAGCATGGACTACGAAATGATCCGGGGCAGGGCAGACAAGTGAGGGAACTGTAAAATAGAACAGGGAGCATCTACTCTCGCTTTCGGTAACAGTGGAGTGACTGCACCTGGAGTGTAGAGGAGACACGTGGTTTAGTGGTCAAGAGTGCTTTTAGTGGTCAAGAGTGCTTTGCTGCTCCATCTTGAGGTCCAAAGTTCAGGTCCCCGCATCTACTCTGAGCAGCTTAGAAACTCCTGTTAATACCAGCAACTAGGGATAAGATATCCTCTTCTGGCAGCTGTGCACATGTTGACATATAATAACTAAGACACACAGGCAAACAAGTAAATAATAAAAATTTTAAAACGGTATGTACTGAGTATGACGGCAAATGCCATTAATGTCATCACTAGGCAAGCTGAGGGAAGGACTGCTGCAACATCTGGCCTACCTCCTCAGCTCTGGATTATCGTGAGATACAGAATCAGGCCATCTCAAAAAAAAAAAAAAATTATGAATGATCTGGTTTCCCGACTGCAACTTCCACACTTCTGAATACAAACAGATGAAAACTCACTTATGAGTGGCTATTATAAGTGCAGAAAAGTGATTCACTTATGAAAACATGCCCTCAAACTTACGGAGTTTTATTTAATGCAACCTGAAGCCACCACTGCGGAGTATCAAAATGGTAACCTCAAAACCCCAAACGCTACTGATGTGCGTTAATAAGCATGTACATGATAAGGACTTTATTCTGACCTCAGATACTGTCAGGGATGAGGGGACTCCCAAACACTGCCAAAAGTAACTGTCAACAGCCAGGGTAATGAGGAACTTGTCAGTGGCCGAGGGAGTGAATAAATGATGGCCAGACACAAGAAGAGATGCTTGGCGTTCTGTTAGGCGACACCAAACTCAGTCCGGAATGTTTTAGAAAAGGATAACTGGGCAAAAACTGTCTGGAACGTCGGCAGAGGGGGGCGGCGGCGGCCGGGGCGTGCTGGCCGCGGGGCGGGCGGGGGCAGCGGCCGGCGGGGCAGCTCTCGGCAGGTGGCGGGCGCTTGGGGGCGGGAGGAGCGCGGCGCCCGACGGCCTGTCTGCTCTGCTGCCGTCGACGGGGAGGCGCGCGCCGAGGGGCTCCCGGCGCCCGGGCACGCGCCCCGGCCCCTCCCTGACAACTTGCCTGCTGGAAAAGAGTTGCAGGTCCCAGGCCCCCGGAACCCGGGGCTCCGCCATCCAACACAACCGCTCTGCCAACGAGGTCCCGCGAGAATCGCGACTTCTCGCGATACGGACCCACAGGCATCTCGCGGGCGTGTTCCGCAAGCAACATGGCGGCGAGGGGGAGCTAACCACTACTTCGGAACTTAGGAAGTATGCTTTCGTTCTCGCACTGGGGAGCCGCGGACGAACAGGAGCGGAAAGCACTCCCCGCCCTGTACGCCTCCTCCGAGTACCCTGCGGGAGGAGGGCCGGAAGCCACGCTGAGCCCTCCGCCGGCCGCGGGACGGCACCCAGCGCGGCGCTCGACCTCGGCCGGGCTGGCGGCGGGTCACGTGGCCGTCACGTGGCCCGCCGAGCGCGCGCCCGGCGTCTCCGCAGGCCTCCCCGCCCCCTCAGCCGCGCACGCGCGCGCCCGGCCCACGTGGGGGCGCCGCCGCCGCCGCCGCCACGGCCACCCCCTCCCGGGGCTCGGTCCGAGGGGCTCCGGCCCCGCGCGCCACCCTTCGCGCGCCTCCCTCCCGCCCCCGCGCGGGCCCCGCCACGCGCCCCGGAACCCCGCTCACCTCTCGCGCGGGGCCGGCCACCGCGGGCCACTCGGGGAGGCGCCGCCCGCCGTCGGCCCCCGCCGCCACACTGACTCGAGCGCCCTCCGCCGCAGGAAGCTCCACAGCGGCGCCGCGGCGCTTCCAGGTGGGTCCCCGCCTCCCGCTCCTCCACTTCCCGCAGCAGCGGCGGCTGCTTCCGGTCCCCTCCTTCCTCGGCTTTGAGGCGCCGGGCGCTCACCGCGCCTCCTGCTGGCGGCCGCGGCCGGTGCAGCGCTCCGGGCTGCTGGCGAGCGGGAGGGCACCCGGGGCGGCCCACCGCGCGGAGTGACCTGCTGGCTGGGGGACCCGACGCCACTCCGAGGCTTTCGCACAGACGCTCCCGCCTGCCTCGCCAGCTCTTCGCTCGGGGCGCCCACCTCTCCAGCCTTTGCTCCTGCCCCTCCCCAGGGCAGAGCGCTTCTCCCGAGGTCCGGCGTTTTGAGGTCTCCTGTCAGAAGCCCCCGTCTGAGGGATGACCAGAGCACGCCGAGGTTCAGAAGAGCACACCTCCACTGCCTTTACTCTCTGTACCTTAAAACAACACTTCTACCCACTATTTTTAACTGTTCTCGCCACCGAGAATCTTTAAAGGCCGAGCAGTTTTCAACTTTTCCTCCTTGCCCTTTGCCCACAATTGAGCCCAGCACCTAGTGTGGCTCAACCCGCAGGAAAAAAGTTACTGGGGTCCCTAGGTAAGGGAAGTGGGGACTGCAGAGGACAGGGACTCACTTGGCAGCTTTTACATCACTTTCCCTGATGGGACTGCCTTGCCAGGCCACAGGGGAAGAGTATATATTCAGTCCTGATGTAACTTAATGAGCTGGGGTGCATGGGAAAGGGAGCTCCCCTTTTCGGGAGAGTGAAAGAGGATAGGACCAGGAAGGGGCTATAAGGATGTAAAAATGAATAAAATAAATAAATGAGGAAACAACAAAAAAAAAAACTTAGTGGAGCTGGGATGTATTTATGCAGCTCTGCATGTGCTATCCTGGCCCAAAGCTGAGTTCTATGCATAACACCTGCCCTCAAATACACTTTACTGGCAATAGACCAAAGTAATGCGTGCCTGCAGAGATGAAGAGAAGTATTTCTTCTGGGCTCGAGCTGTGGAATCGGTGACATAAACCTCTGGCCGTTAGATGGTGTTCCAAAAATACCAAGTCCACTGGTAAAGTCTGTTACCTGGGGCTTCAGTGCCTTTGTTTTCCTTAGCTAGAGCAGTTGTTTTTTCCAAGCAAGTGGATGTGTGTGGTTTCTTTTCAGTTGCTGTTAAGTTATAAAATCATTGAAGTGGTCTCCTATTGTTTTAGTTTCCAATTCAACTCAAAATAACATCTACTCCAAAATAAAGGTACCACTTATATTGTTAGTTTTTAAAAGAGACACTGCTCTCCATTGTCTTTCCCTCCGTGTCTTATTGAACTCAGTATTGGGCTTGCAATAGGCATAGATATTTGGTTTCCATACCAAATTCTGCCCATAATAAGCTTATGTGCCAGGCAGGATGCTAAACTGTCTAGCTACTGTTGGGGATGGTCAGAACTTATCTGTTGCTGGGAGCATTGTCCAGAGCCAGTCACCAATTGTCAGCACCATTCCCCCACCCCCATACATAACTCTCGATCATGTACACACACACTCATGTCATTGTCACACTGTGTCATGTTTCTAAGGGAACTGATCATTGTAATGATAAAGGTCCTGTCATTTATCCTAACTTGCATTCTTCCTGAAGGAGCATTCCATTTGCATAACTGGATGGACTAGACAAAGCACTCCACACAGACTTAAATCGGCCTGTCCCCTCTGCCAAGTGAGCTATATGAAGAGCACTCCCTTGTAAGTCGCTGCCCTAATAGAGTATTTAAACATCTGCTACCAGAGAAACCCAACTTGTGACCTTGCTAACTGTTGGCAACACGGGTATTGCGATTTGGAGCTTGTTTTCAATGAGAACTGTTTTCTATAGTCCAGGCTGGTCTACAACTCATTCTACACACAGCCTGGAAGTCTTCATCTCCTGCCTCTGCCTCACAGTGCTGGAATTATAGGGTACCAAGCAAGTTTGAGGCCAGCCTGAACTGAAAGAGAAGGGGAGAGACAAAAAAATACTCAGTTGACCCCCAAAACACTGAGTCCAGGTTTGCTGCTGTTTTGAGACCGTCTTGTTCATAGCACACAGTGGCCTCATTTCAGATTCCTCCAGCCTGAGCTTGCCAGGTGCTGGGATACAGATACCATGCTTCCCACCCTGAAATGGTTTAAAGAATTTTACTACAGCAAAGAACTTCTTAGTGTATGTTTTAAATAAGATATAATGAAAGGCATCAATATTAACAGACTTTATGCCCTTTGCTTTTAAAGTCTATGAAATAAACTCAACATTCAGTTTACACATTTTAGAGTTACTTTTATTGAATGAATTTTAACAACATTTCAAAGCCACCATGAATGCTGTTCCACTCCCTCAGTGTCACCTGCGTGTTTGTCCTCGGAATATAGTTAAGCTTTTGATATCACATAAGCAAACAGCAGTGCATACTCTTATTATTCAAAAAAGACTTTATGCATTTTGTTAAAAAAAATCATTTTGCAAGTGGTTTCAGCTTTATCAACAATCTCATTTGACACATTCCATACTTCATGCTCTCAAAGTAAAAAGTGGCCTAAAACTATTGTTTTTAGTTACTGACATTAATGAATACTATTCAGGTCTATAGAACTCAAGTTTAACATTTTACATTATAAGCGGCAATAATTTACTAACATCTGGTAACAAATTCCACTCAAACTAAATACACCCTGTTACATTAAAAAAAGACATTTTGTAAATTTTCATATGCAATTTTATATGCTGCAGTGCAAAGGAAGTAACACCCTAATATTTCCTGAGCTTTAGGAAATTAACAAATGTTCTGACCACTACTCAATTTAAAATAGGCTCCTTAAGCCATGTCATAAGTATACAATTAAATTAGGTTTTTTGAGAACTGAAAAGATTGGCCAGTTATGATGGCTTAGGATAATGAAAAAGTTTTCAAACTCAAGAGTATTTACAGCGAGACAGGGTATGCCAGATCTGCCTGTAGAGAACCAACTCTCCTTTTTCTTTCAAAACAGTACACTAAAAGATAATAGGTTATTTAGCATTAAATATAACAACTTATATTACACATTTAACATACCCTTCCATAATGCCCAGTACAAAGGAATACATGTGATAAAAGATAAAAATCAAGAAAATAAACATGCATTAAGGAATGTTTTGAATGTGTGCATCAAGTGAGGATGAGTTCTCATTAAAGCTCTGGACCCTCGAACTACAAAGAGCGGGTTTCTACTTCAATCTTTTCCTCTGCTTGAAGTGCATCAGGATCAACATGGACAACTGGAGGTCGGAGGATAACTTCAGGCCCTCCCCCATATATAGACTGCAGGAAATTCCATGTTTCTTCTGAAATTTGACCAGAGTCTGCTCCTAAAATTGTGTGTATGCAGAAAGAATGATGTTTACAAACATGAACCTTTATATTGCATAGCTTTTACAGTATAACCAAGAACTTCTGAAACTTTCAGATTATAGTCTTGTGTGCTGTAAATTACAATATGTAGTCTGTTTCTAAATTTCTAGTGATCTGTTTTCCAAGATCCTTCCAACAACCCTAAAACCTTCCCACAAATAAGAAACACACACTGCTCTCTACCCTTTGTTCTACTTTAAGCTTGAACATTCCTGAGCTATGTTGAGTAAAAAAAAAAGAAAAGAAAAAAAGTACAAAATGGCTGGTTATATTTTTATCAGTGAAAAATCATTAACAGGTAAAAGTTTCAATATTAATTAAAGCATGATGGTACATGACTATAATCCCAGCACTTGGGAGGAAAAAGCAGGGAAAATCACAAGGTAAAAAAAAACCATTCTCAGCTATATTCAAGGCCAGCCTGGAGTATATGATACCCTGTCTCAGAAAACAAATTGTGTAAGTTTATGAAACAAGCTTACCTTGCTTGAGCATGACGTTACCACATTTAGTGACTGCAATTTTAGTATTGTCAATAGGACCTGGAGGATCTAAGTCAAAAGGATAAAATAATTACAAAATACACAATTCCAAAGAAATGCAACAAAGAACTATATAATTTTATACCTAAACTAATTGAGAACTATAAACATAATCAAGTTAGTAACCTTTTAACTAAATACCATCGATTCATACTATCTTCTCAGGTTTCAGGGTTTAATTTGACCAAAAACGACAAAAAAGGTGACAGGTTACTCAGCACCAAAGTCTAATAGAAACAACTTATTATTCATTTGGGAACTGCAGATCAAAATACTTTTTAATGCTACAAAAGAACCCCTTTATAAGTTAAAAAAAATCAGTTCCAAATTTCTTATTTAAACCAAATCATTAAAAAATAAAATATTAAGATGTATTGCTCTTTTGGAGAAACATCCTTTTCCTTGAACATCAAAGTACACTACCTTTCCATTCTCAAAAGCTCCCAGCAGGCATGAATAGAAAATACTACTAAAATCTTACAGAAAAATAGGCATATGGTTTTAACTTTGTGGTCTTTTGTTTTGCATAATACACTGTTTAAATAAAAAAGTTGAGGGCAGAAGGGGAGGACTAATAAAAACAAAGTATAATACCCTATATATTTGACAATATCCCAGTTAAGTTCATCACTTTATATGCTGACTTGGGGGAAAAAAAGGGGATTCAAACAATATATACTTCCTTTGCAATCAACACATCAAGAACACCTTATTTTTAATATTATTATTGATAGCAATAGTATTAAAATAGGTTCTCACTATATAGCCCTGGCTGGCCTGAAATTGGTTACGTAGAAGAGGCTGGCATTGAGCGCACAGAGAGCTGCTCCTCAGACTCAGTGCTAGAATTAAAGGCATGTACCATCAGGCCTTCCATTCAAATTGTTATATATAATTATTTTAAAAAGTCCACATTGTGTTAGATAAACTATAGTTTACCACCATCCTGTTGTATTTATTTACTTATTGGTCTTTTTGAGACAATGTCTCTGTTATATAGACCAGACTGGCCTTGAACTCACAGAAATCCAACTGCCTCTAAGTTTTTCAGCATTAAGATTATAAACTTATTTTTATTTGTGTGTTTGTGTGTATGGGATGTGTATCACAGTGCCAGTGGAGACTGGAGAGAGTTATCTGATTCCCCTGGAGCTAGAGTTAAAGGTGGTTGTACTGGTTATATGGTGTAGATGCTGAGAATTGAATTCAGGTCCCCCAAAAGAACAATAAGTGCTCCTAACTGCTAAGTCATCTCTCTAGCACTTGTTATTAAAATTAAGGGCTAATTTTGTTCAATTCTTTTACTCTTGTCATGAATAATAATTATAAGTTTATAGCAATAAGGCTCTAAACTACAGCATAAGTTCTCTGAACGCCCGGGTCTTTTCTTTTTACTGGCATAATCTCCAACATTCATAAAATTAATTAAAAAAAAATTGGCTAAGAAACTTTCAGTTAACCACTTACCTCCATCCTTACCCTTTACAAAACTCTCCCATTCTCTAAACCACTGCATACTGATACAATAAAAAGTAGCTGGAGAGTCCTCCTCTTGAAATGCTCGGTTGAGCTAGAGAGAGAGAAAAGTCATTCATCTAGTGTCTGGAATTTGTAACATTCTTCTTCAGAATATAAGGAGATCATTTCTCATACACATGTGAAGTAGCATAAGCTTATCTTGATTCTATGATACATAGTGGCATCTATCAATGATCTTAGGTTATATCTCAAAAGAATAACCAGCCACTCGTATCCTGTTCTTTTATACTGCCCTCACTCCTGTGGGTGAGAGTCTTCCTGGACACTCAGAAGCTACTTATTTAGGAACCATAAACAGGATATGAAAATTTCTAGGTGTATGTACGGTGGTCCTAAAGAAATCAGAAGCTGCATGGTAATGTATAATCCCAGCACTTTGGGGCAGCGAGGAGATAAATGCAGAAAGATCAAAAGATCAGAGACCCTGACTTGATTAGAAAGAAATCATGGCAGGCCAACAAGATGAATAAAGGTACTTGCCAGCAAGCTTGGCTTGGATCCCTATGACCCATACAGTGGAAGGCGAGAACCAGCTCCCAGAAGTTGTCTTCCACACACATGGTGTCAAGTCATTTCTAAACCCCAAGCTCCTGTGCTCACTTCATTTCCTCAGGCTTCTAGTTTGCTTCTTCAAACTGATCCTACCTGCTTTCTGGAGTTTCACTTAGTTTCCAGGCCACTGAGGTCACTTCTTTGTGACCAGATTGTTTATGATTTAGGTGTGAAATGCCCCTACAGGCTACACCTTAGGCTGGCAGAACTTGGTTCATCAACATGATGCTGCTTTTTCTCTGTATAAACTATTACAGGATGCATGGAAGCTTGTGTCAAGCTGTGTCCCTCCTTACAGAAAGCCAAGGAGGGAAGGCAAATGTATGTCAGGTCAGATTCCACATAAGGAGACCCCAAAAAGACTAAGCTGCACTTGGGATCCCAGGAGATGCAAGAAATGTGGGCTGTCTGCCAGGAAAGCTGCCGGCACTAGGTGCAACCAGCCCAAGAGAGGTCATGTATATCACATGCAACAGGGCAGGGTGCTTCATACACAGTCTTTCACACTGATGCTCAGATAAGTAGTCCTTGACCTTTCATTGGGGGTGAGCGAGGAGACAGTGGCTGAAGATGATGCTGAATCCCTAGTCATCCTGCCTCTACCACAGGAGTGCTGCACACCAGGCTGCTTGTGCTGTGTTTTGAGGCTTCCTAGATAACCGAGGTTGACCTCAAGTATTCAGATGAGAGAGATGAAAGGGGGAAGGAGGGAATCATGCCTTTAGAATATAACTTTAAACATAACTTCAAAATTCTTGACAGGGGCTGCACAGGGCCTCTTCATTTTACATATTGTTCAGAACAAGAGTACAGCACTTGTCTACCACGCATAGCATCCTAAGTCTGATTCCCAGCATCACACACATACACAAAGCACCCATGCATGTGTGAAAAAATTGTTTTTATAGTAATTTTACCATAGACAATATCCTTTACAAGACTAATCTATCAGAATAAATAGACCCAGCCCTTTTGCCTCCCAAGTGCTAGTATTAAAGGTGTGTACCACAACTGCCTAGCTTAAGACAGGCCTTAACTGAACTTGCTATGTAGACCATGAATCAAAATTAAGTGAAACTGGGTGTGTAGCAGCTCCTGACTGTAAGAAGAGCACTCAAGAGTCTAATTAGGCAACAGTATTCATAAAACCCACCATCCTTGACACGGCAAAGTCCTCAAAATAACAAGTTTAAGGGGCTAAGGCTAAAGTTCAATGGCAGGACATGGACTTTACATGTGTAGGGCCCTAAGGTCAAACCCCAGCACTCCAACCCTGCCTAAAAAAAAAAAAAAAAAACCACCCCTGGAACACAGCTTTGCAAACATTTCTTAAAGTCCTTAATGCTGGTGGTGGTGGTGCACACTTTTAATCCCAACACTTGGGAGACAGAGGCAGGTGGATCTCTGAGTTCAAGGCCAGCCTGTTCTACAGAGTAAGTTCCAGGACAGCCAGGGCTACACAGAGAAACCCTGTCTCTGAAAACAAATAAATAGGAGAGATTATACCTATGGTATTTGATAAATGAGCACAAACTTGGTAACTGAAAAGGGAAATTTGCTTTCTCACAGTTGTAGAGACGATCAAAAATCAAAGTGCTCAGGAAACCACTCCCTGAGGTCTGGTGGGATTCTACTTTTTACCCCCTCTAGGGGCTGCCTGGGGCTGTGTCACTGCAATCTACACCTCCATCTTTCGATAGCATTCTCTTCTATGTATATCTTCTCACTGTCTCTTGAAAGAGACACTGAACTGGATTTAGATTCTATACAAACAACTCAGTATGATTTTTTACCCCAAAATCCTATGCATAGATTCTATTCAAGGACACATTTGTCATTAAAGCCAATTTACAAAAGACACAACATGGAAAATCCTTTTCGGATCTGACATGAATGCCTAGAGACACTATTGCCTAGAGACACTATTCAGTATTTCTATTACCTTTAACCAGACGTTAAAACTTAACCTTACAGAGATCTAACAGTTAAGAGCACTGAGTGCTCAGACCCTTTGAGAATGACGTTGTAGGATGTTTAATAATCAACAGCCAGAAGCAGCTGCAGCCAGAACAGACTACCCACAACTCTGGGGAGAAAACACAGTTTGGGGAGAAACACTTCTGGGGATGGGAAATCCACAGAAACCTGAAAAGCACCCACAGAGAGAGGGGTCGATCATGGCTGTGCAGGCCAAGCCCTGACATCCACTGCAGTTCTCTCACTTCACTAACAACTGCCAGTTAGACATCTTTATCTTACGCCATTTACAATCTGAAAGCATTACTTCTTTTACCCGAATAAAAATTTCCAATTCAGTCTTTCTTCGTTTTTCAATCTTCTCTGCCTCAATTTGGCAAGTGTGACAAATGTACAGATGATTGACAGCAGGTCCTCCTCCATACCTAAGCATGAAGTTAGAACAGAAGTCACAACTGCAGAGAAAGCCCATTTTTAATCAATGTTTAAATTCCCAGTTACAAATAAGTCCTGGGGTTGGCAGGATGGCTCAGGGGATCTTAAAATAAGTCCTGCGGTTGGATCTCAGGACCCACATAATGGAATCAAAGCACTGTCTCCCTCAACTTGCCCTCTAATCTCCACCTATGCTCCATGGCACAAACACACACAAAATAATTTTTAAAATATAATAAATTTAAAGACTAAATCTTATAGGAAAATTATCAAAGTATTATACAAAAAAGCCATATAAGAACTCAATTTCATGTTTACCAGGGGCAACAGCATTATCAATGTGTCCCCTAACCTCCTTTTTCTACAGTTCAACTTTCCCTTATAGCTATAACTTTCCTTCTGCTACAGTATTAGAAATGACAACAAAGTGAAAGGGGTTAAGAAATTAGCACAAAATAGTCTCAGTTATATAAGCAGAGTCCCAATCAAATTTTAATCAAATGAAGACTTTCCATGTTCAAGTAAAAACCACTTAGTGCATTTTTAATATTTAAAATGCTTAGTAGGGAAACAACATTGTAAAATGATTTAAAATTTGAGAGTAAGAACATCCAATTTTAGTAGTATACAACTATATAAAATTAAATATCATTAGGGAGATGTAACATCCTTTATATAGGGTACATAAAGTTCTATACCTCACTATACCCCATAGATAATCATAAAAATTCCCATTATTTAGACTAGGCCTCACTAACTGAGTCTACCTACTCACACTATAGCAGGAATAAATTAAAGAAAAAGAATATTCTTCACAGGCATCAAATAACACAGAGTATTTATGACAGAACCCTTCCATAGCTACTTTCAATTTGTTGTATGATACTATACTGTTGGATTTCAAAAACAAACCTGCTGTAGAGGTTATCCCAGATGTTCTGAGGCAGCATCAAAGCTAAGTCTTCAATATAACTAGCTTTTCGTGGAGGAATACCTAAAAAACATATTTAACAAGTCTACATTTTTTTTTACTCTTTAATTTCTTTATTTAACTTTCAAAGGCTAACTTTTACAGTGCTAAAAATTAAACCCAAGAGCTTGCTTGAATTAGGCAAGCACTCTCCCACACATAAAGTCACTTCTCATGGTAAATGGCCAATCCTTTCTCAGTCTTTGTTTTGTTTCTGAGAGACAGTCTTACTCTGTAGCTCAGGCTGGCCTCCAACTCACAGCAATTTTCCTGCTTCAGACCCTCAAATACTTGGGTTACAGGAGTATGCCACATACCTAGCTTTCAATCCCTGTTCTTAAATCTGCCCTTAAGAAAACATAAATTAAAAGCATATTTGTTGACTGTGCTTCCTTCAGATGAGCAGACATCTTGAAGTGCATATTCAGGATTATTTGTTTGGTAGCATGAAGATTTGAATCTAGGACCCTGTGCAAACTAAGCATGCGATCAATCACTAACTGACTCAGAAGATTCAGAAATATCTAACTTTATGTTTCTATATACAACACAGGGTATTCCCATGCCCAATAGTTTCATTATAAAAATATTTAACAATAGCAAATCTACAATCATAACAGTCAAAGTGCCCACACAAAGGTCGTATTTATTACTGCAGGAACAGACAATAATAGCCCATCAATCACAGAGGCATAAGTTACATTTAACAAATCCCAAATATGCTTCCATACTTTTAAAAGGCCAACTGTTTGGGGCTGAAGAGATGTCTCAGAGATTAATAGCACTGGCTACTCTTCCAGAGGCCATAAGTTCAGGTCCCAGCAACAAGATGGTAGCTCAAAACTATCTATAATGAGATCTGGTGCCCTCTTCTGGCATGCAGGTATACATGCAGATAGAACATTGTATACACGATAAATAAATAAATAAATAAATAAATAAATAAATAAATCTCTTTTTTTTGAGCCAACTATGAGATACTGAGTTAAGAACTATAAATACAGGTTCCAGCTAAACTCACTGCACAGGAACAGCCCTCACCAGGAAAAGTGTATGCAGAAAGCTCACTCTACTGTAATCAGCCATCCACGTACCTGTCTCTAGCACGAAAATAAACCTCTCACTGAAACAATCTTTGGTATTCTTAGGCTCTAGCACTAGGTTTCACTCAGGGCCAGTTTCTGAAACCACAAGGACTCCAGATGGGGATGAGCAGTGAATAGGATAGGAAATTCTTGGCTCTTTACTAATTTGCAAATTATTTAACAGCAACTATCTACCACTACTTTACATAACAGCATTCCTTACCTCCATGAATACAGAGAAAGTCATTATTTGAAATAGGGCCAGGTTCAGCAAAGGTCTTAAATTTATTCAGCCACTGTCGTGATATATAGAACTGAAGGAGGCTAGGTTCCATTATGTTCAACAAATTTGATATTCTTCGCCTCTCCTTTTGTGCTTCTTCACTGCTCTTCCTATTGAGGACAACGGTTCATTAAATTTAATACACATTTTACTATATTAAACAAACAACACGACTTCTCTTCATTACTACATTTAACATGCACACTATTATTATGGATCTTATCAGCCCTAAGGACTTTTAAAGAAATATTCTTTTGTCCCACAGCTTAATACACTATACATTACCCTGGGGTAATGCTGTATCTTAGTGGGGGTATCCATGTAACCATTGACCAATGTAAGCATTCACTGTTTGTGAGATCAAGTTGCTAAGTTACATTCTTGGTTCCTGTTTAAGTATCTTGCATTTTCTTTTCTAAGATACTTGAAAGGAAGCAGAGATTTTTACAGTAAAACCTTCTTTACTGTTAGATATTTTAGGGAGGAAATTTGGTAATTCCAACTCTGTTTTATAAATCAACACCAATCCCAGGACAGTGAAAAGTTCGGCAGGTAAGGGTGCTTCCAGCAAATTGGAGGGCCTGAGTTCAATTCCCAAAGCCACATGGTAGAAGGAAAGAACCAACTCCCAGAAGCTGTTCTTTGAATAGATGAACTTTGGTGCACACAGGCAGGCTCACACGTGCATACACACATAAATAAGTGCTAAAAAAAAGAAATGAGGGGATGGAGATATAGTTCATGCAGAGGATCTGGGTTAGATTCCCAGAACCAACATGGTGGCTCACAGCCATCCATAACACTGGTTCCAGGGGACCTGGTACCCTCTTCTGACCTCCTCTGGCACCAGGCACACATGTTGTACAGACGTACATACACACTTGCAAGATACCCATACACATGAAACTTTAAAAAACAAGTACTTAAAAACAAACAAAAGCTGGGGCTGGTGAGATGGCTCAGAGGTTAAGAGCACTGGCTGTTCTTCCAGAGGTCCTGACGTCAATTCCCAGCAACCACATGGTGGCTCACAACCATCTGAAATGAGATCTGGTGCCCTCTTCTGGAGTACAGGTGTACATGTAAATACTGTATACATAGTAAATAAATAAACAAACAAAAGCAATCTAAAGGAAAATTATTCCTTTGCCCGTCTATAAATTGTTGATTTCCTGAAAAAAATGTCATTCTGTAGACATCTTACTTGTGAGTACAGCATTTCCAACCATCATTCATGAACCCCACAGTCTCAGCAGCAGCCCTTCCTATGAGCAGATGCTCCCCACATGGCCTGACTGCCCCTTCACCTGTAAAAGAGGACGTAGGCCTCTGCATTCTGTACTGTGGACTCCGACACTTCAGTGACGCTCTGGTCATCGAACTCGTACCACAGGTTATTCAAGTTGTTCCGGCAGTAGGCGATGTAGTGCCCACCTGGATTGCGGGAAAAGAGCCTATTAAAGTGCTACCTGTCAGACCTACACAGCTGCTGAGAACCCAGCAAGTATCTGTGATCTCACTGCTTCAGTCCACACTTTCAGCACGGCCACCACAGGACAGGAAGCACAAGAGTCTTCGTCTTTTATTTCTGTTTTGAGATAAGATCTCACTATTGTATCCCAGGCTGGTCTTGAACTGACAATCTTCCCACCTCAGCATCCCAAGAGCTGAGAATGTAAGCGTGTTCCACCACAGCCACCTTAAACCATGCAGCCCTGGAAAAACTTGTACAAAACCCACCTTGTTAAAGTTGTTACCATTTGCCCTTGTAACTATTATTTCCGTTACTCCAAATAGTCTAGGCAAAAATATTTAATGTCTTAAATTTTAACACCTGAAATACTTCCTCTAGCATTTACTAACTATACAAATTTATGGTGTAGAAGATCATAATCCATATATATAGCTATACAACTAGAGCAATTAACATCTTTATTATCTTAAAACTGTGACAGTCTCTGCTACCCAGGTTCCCTGAACTTGGAAGCATTCAGTGTATACCAGAAAAAGCAAGTTGGACAACTAATCTGTATTCCTGGTACCTGTTTCAACTAGCTGGCATTTTTTTGTTTGTTTGTTTTGGATTCCTAATCCTCCTGCCTCAGGTCCCTGAGAACTACAGTGACAGTCATATGCCTCCACACCCAGCTATTTTCCTAAATGTTTATTATTGCTTTGTGTTGTCTGTTGTTTTTCTAACAATAGCAGTAAAATCTGCTTTTAAATTTTTCTTCCCTTGTTCAAGTGGGGCTTGTTTAAACAATCAACTTGGATCCATGTTTTTCAACCAAAAGCAGATGTCAAGCTGTGTACTTACTGCTCGCAGTCCCATGATGGCAGATGACTGACAGGAGATCATACGTCACAATCTGAGCTGGGCTGTCCTTTGCAAGGAATGGCTGGAGGTCCAGGCCTTCCAGGGGGAAGGAAACGTGGGTGCTGATTTTGGTGGAAAACATCAGTTCGTGCCGAAATCTTTTAAGGTGGATACACAAAATCTAAAAAACATATAATTCAACATCCAAATTAATCATCAAAAAAATTACAGGTGGTTAAAAAAAGTACACTAAAGCTTTATTCTATAAACAAGAAAATGAGGCATTTAATCAAAAGTATAGTAATTTAAATGTTTTATTTTAAAACAGTGTACTTTGGGTTTGGGCTTTTGGGTTTGGATTTTTGGTTTTGGTTTGGTTTGTTTTGGTTTTCCATTCTTATGCGACAAGGTCTCACTATGTATACCTAGTTGGCCTGAAACTTACAGAGATTTGCATAGTCACCACCAGCTCATTTTTATACTCTGAATAAAAGAGTCTATGAAGTATATGTTATTTAGGTGGGAAATAGCAACCTGAATGCTAACCTGATTCCAGACACATTTAAAATTGTGGCAGAGTGAGCCTGGCTCTCCCATAGCTCAATGAATGCCACTGCTCTTGAAGCTGTAAACTTCAGACTTCAAGACCCTGTAATGTCTGATGACATGTTCAACAGTACACTGTTGCAGGGTGTTTACAAATTCAATCCCACCTCCTAAAATAAGCCAAAAGGAATGCATGACAGGTCCATGCTTCAACCATGCTGAGTTGACTTATAACATGTGACATGAACGCACTCCCATATTTTATAGCCTGGCGACAATGAAGTCATACCTCAGGAAACTTCTGTACTTTACAAAACTTTACTCCATTCCTCAACCTAAGGATAAAAAAGAAAAATGAATAAATCTACAAAACACTTATTATATTTAATTCAATCACATAAACTTTCAGAAAATGTTAAGAAAACAGTATCAGAGTAACATTTCTGAATTATGTTACATAATTGAACTACTGATCTTGAAGAGTTGGATTGTACACTGTGCAAGTTCAGGTAATATCTGCATGTTGTAAAAGTTTAGACAATGGTATACTTATTCAAGGCTAATTTTTGTTTGTTTTGTTTTGCTTTTCAAGACAGGGTTTCTCTGTGTAGTCCTGCCTGTCCTGGACTCACTCCATAGACCAGGCTGGTCTTGAACTCCTAAAGATCTGCCTGCCTCTGCCTCCCCAGTTCAGGGATTTATACACTACATATTCTAACAATAAAATAGCCCTTATAAAAAGTAACTTATACCAAGATATCATTAATAAAAAATTGAGTCATTGCACAATGCTTTGATTAAAAACAATTAGGGACCAGCTATGTAAATTACTTGCATACCTTAGGCTCTACCCGGAGATAGATAGGTCAAGCATGGTAGCACAAGCCTATAGTCTCAGTTCTAAGGAGGTGGAAGCCAGAAAATCAGAAAGTCAAGGTCATCCTCAGTTACATAACAGCTCAAAGCCAGCCTGGGATACATGAGATCCTGGTTTTTAAAAATTTGCATTAACGGGCTGTGGTGGTGCGTACCTTTGATCCCTGCATGTAAACCAGGCTGGCCTCAAACTCGGAGATCCCACCTGCCTCTGTTTTGTAAGAATTGGAGTTAAAAATGATCCCCCACACCTGGCCGATGACATAATATATAAATATCACACCCAGCCTAAAAACTGTTGCTCTTAAATGCTGGGGAAATTTTTGAGCTAAAGAGTGATTATTATAAATAATCAATATTAATGTATACTTGACAGCACTCCACTTGGGACCTGGCTGAACACTGGCTCCTTCCTCTTATCACGGTTTTCTTCTACCTGGCATGTCTGGCTTCACAGAGAGATAGTCCTCAGACTCAGTCTCTGTCAGCCAGGGCTTCAGACAAACTGAGAAAAAGATCTTTCCACATAAGTAAGATGTATTTACTTGTTTATTTTTACACTTATTGGCTAGAAGTCATTCCACTCCAATCTATCTCAGAAAGGGCCAACAGCTAAAGGTTGATTTCTTTGTTGTTACTGGCATAGCTGAAAGTCTTAAGACTCCAGCCTTAGGGACTGGAGAGCTGGCTCAGCCATTAAGAGCACTTGCTGCTCTTGTAGACAGAGGACCTGGGTTTAGTTCACAGCATCCACACAGTGGCTAACAGCCATCTATAAATCTAGTTTCAGATATCTGATGCCTTCTCTTCTGCCCTCCATCGGCACTGGGCACACACATGCCGTACATATATACTTGCAGGCAAAGTACCCACACACATAAAATAAAAGAATTTTAAAAATAAAGATTCAAGCTTTTCTTGGGAGTTCGTTTTCTATTACATAGATTCAGAAAAATTTTTCCAATTCCTTCTACATCAAAAATACTTGCTTTTATCAAATCTCTACTCAATTTTTCTGACATCACCAAGAGGTGTTTTTATTGTTTGTTTGCCGTAGTTTCTGACTTTTAGCTGGCCTGGGACCCACTATCTAAATCAAGATGGCAGGTTTCTGTGTTGAGATTAAAAGTTGTGTACCACCACACCTAACCCCACAAGTTTTTGGTTTTGGTCAGGTTTTTGGTTTTTTTTAGTTTTGTTTGTTTTGAGACAGGGTTTCTCTTTGTAGAGCTGGCTGTCCTGGAACTTGCTTTGTAGACCATGAAGGCATCAAACTCTGAGAGCCAAGTGCCTCTGTCTCCAGAGATCTGGGATTAAAGGCCTGAGGAACCACACCCAGCCAAAAAGAGATTTTTAAAAGTCAAAATTATTACAAGACAGAAAAAGAGAGCTAGAAATAAATATGAGCAAAATGAAGCTTAACCATCCTGTTCTGCACTGGCTGTGAATGCGGGACAACCTTTCTGAATGGCCCACACATCTGTACTGGTTACCATGGCAACCAAAAAAGTCACTTTGTTTCACATACTTCATACATCAAGATACCAAACATTTACTTTAAATATGCTTTACAAAATAACCACTCTCTTATTATTGGAAGAAGGCTTCCTAGCTTAAAAATTTCCAGACATAGCATTAAATATGTGCCCCTGACACAAGACCTTTCTCAAATATAAATTTAAATTATCAATAAAAACCCATCAATTTATCAATTAAAACAAGGGACACTCCATGTGTCCAGTTCAGATAACCAAGAAAAATATAAAATACGAAACTGAAAGCAATGTCAGTGTTACTTACTTTTTGCATTTTTCACAACTGTACATATTATCACCTGCAAAGAGAACACATCTAGTCACTCAGCTAATCAGCAGCAAATGCTTGTGCAATTGCAGGATGCCCAATGCCGACTTCACATCACAGGACAGTGAACAGCAAACATTTACCTCCCTACGGTCACCACTCTCGCCTCTCCTTTCAGTCTGATGGGCTAACTCAAGAAAGAGTTGCTATTTCTTCACTAAGCAGAATTTCCTACACCCTGTCACACACCCAAGCACAATGATGGGCACACAAGAAAAGTGTAGACTTTCAATGAAGGTGCAGATGTACAGACAATTCAAGACGAATCTTACGCCCATTATCTTCACTGAGCTCTCCCTTCTCCAAATCACAGAACTTCAAACTGTGTATTCCGTATTATAGAATCTACATAAATTTCTTCAGGACAAGATTTTTCTAATCGTATTTCAACTGCCATCGAAGGTACCTCCACCATGCAAATACAAGCAAGTACTATTTAGGCTGCCCAAAAGTTCAGTGTTAGATTCACCTACAAAAGTCACTCATGGGGGCTGGAGAGATGGCTCAGAAGTTAAGAACACTCGCTGTTCTTCCAAAGGTCCTGGGTTCAATTCCCAGCAACCATATGGTGGCTCATAACCAGCTATAGTAAGATCTGCAGGCAGAATGTTGTATAAATAATAAATAAATCTTTAAAAAAAAAGTCACTCATAAATACAGTCACATGTCTTACCTTTAAGCTCATCTCTGGCGAAGAAGGCAGCAAGACAATCTTGCAAGGTTACTACTGGACCCCAAAACCAGCTAGGGACACAGGAGACAACAAACCTGAAACATCATTGACAGAAGAAACAGGAAGTGTTCTGCTAGTATAGCAGAAGCAATAGTGTCAACAATCAGTCAAAGCAAAGGAAATAAACACGCACCTCTTCACGTACTCCATGAAGAACGCTATCCACCCCTGCGGCGCATACGCTTCACCACACGACCCTGCTTTGACTATAGTTGGGTGACTGGAGGAGTGCAGCTTAGCCAGGTCCTCCTTGCCGGGAATTGGCAAGGACAGATCCTGAAAGGTCTCGAGGGTCACAGATACCTGCAAGTGTTCAGCTTTAACAGGATGGAAGAATCCAGCACAGCTACTTACAAGACTAGATTTCTTCCAAAGACAAAAGCAAATTATTATAATAAGCACATATAAACAAGGATGCTGCTTTTAGAATATCACAAGTAGAAAAGAGCCAGGTTTGCTGTGTACCGGGTGCTGTTCCAAATGCAATCTTCACTCAAGCTGCTGTATTACTATGGCTCAGGGATATGACAGTGTTAAGAACCACAATAATTCCAGTCAACTGGCCACTGGAGACAGATGTTCACACTCTTTTTGGAGGGATTGGAGGGGATTCGGTGATAAACCATCCAGGCTGTTCGCAAACTCTGGGCCTCAACTCAAGTCCTTCTCTCCCTTCAGCCTCCCAAGTACAGGAAACTGCAGGCTGTTTAAAGGGGGCTAAGGAGTAAACAGGATCTGACACCAACCAGCACTTCGCAACATGGACACATCATGAGAGATACACTGCTTCAAGTGACCATGGAGCGAACACCACACAAGATGACTACAATGCCTTCGCTGAAAGAATCATACTACATGACAGCCACATGCAGTCTGTCCTTAAATGTAGCACTATCCACACACTATAGGTAAAAACATTTCTGGCTAACATGCCATCTATATGAAAATGACCCTACTGAATGCCTGACATTGATTTAACATAATACAATAATTGAAAGCTTACTTCTCTCTTGTTTAAGACATTAGGCCACATTCATTAACTATATTCATTACTGCATTGATGTGAAACATTAGAAATTCTGAAGGACTGGGTGTCAGTCAAACCCTCAATGATAATTTCATGTGAAACAAGGTGGTGTGTCAGTTTTTTCCTTGCTTTTGTTTATGAATTTGGCGTTATTACTGAAGCACCTATGTCATTTACAAGCTACCTGCAAAGCCAAATATAAAAAAAACCACTTCCTGCCTTTTGCTTGTGGACACACAATGACTCTCTGGGCCTACCTAATTTCACCAGCCTTGGGAGAATAAGCACTGTTAACAGTTCTTGTTGCCAAGCAACATCTCACCTCCATGTGTAACCAAAACAGGCAAAGAACCCAGGAACCTTTACAAAGCATGTATGTTGTACTTTTGCACTACACCTAAGAATCAATGTACAACCGATATAAACACAAGAAATGTGTGCATGGTCTGCAACAGCAATAAGCAACTTAACTCTTCACACCTTTTCAGGTTTTAAAAAATAACATGACAGAAATTTTCTTTGTGTTATGGTTCCCTCATACTCACCCTGTCACACGTCAGACACTGTACAGAACTAATGATTGTTCCATCAAATATGTCAGAAATGACACTTCTGTATTTTTTATGCTGCTTTTTTCTCTTTGGAGATGCAGACTGAGCTAGGATTCAAAAACAACATTAAAAAGAATCAAGTTAGTTCCTTGAATATTTTTCTCTAAGATATACTTGAATTGTTTGGGGATTTTGTTTTTTGAGATAGGATCTCATGTGGTTCAAACTGGCCTCAAATTCATGATGAATCTGAGACTGACTCTGAATTCCTGATGTCTTCCTATGAAACTAGATTAAAAGAGGGATGCGTCGTGGGAGATACACATCCATGCCTGGACTTCTCTAGAACCTTTATGGGATTCCTTTTGGGGATTTATTTATTAATATGTACATGTTTGTGTCTGTTGCACGTGCATGTGGATGCCCAGGGAGCCTAGAGGGACTGGACTCCCTGGACCTGCAGTCAGAAGCAGCTGAAAGTGACTCGGAGTAAGTGCTGGGCCCTGAACTCAGCATAATCTTACTGGCTGAGACACCACCTCTTTAAAATCTAACAGTAAAATTACTATACTCAGTGTGCAAGATGCTTAGTAGGCACAAGTGTTTCCTTCCAGCCTCAGACCTGAGTTTGATCCCCAACATTCGCAAAGTGGAGGGAGAAAACCAACATGTTATCATCTGATCTCTACAAGTATGCTGTGGCATGTGCACCCATACACATACACATGTTCATAAACACATCAATCAATAAATATAAGAAAAACTTTAATTACTGTACTATAGAAAAGAATTCAAAATGCCATTCAGAGCATGATGTTAGGGCTAGAGAGATGGCTCACTTGCTGCTCTTCCAGGGCCAACACCTACATAAAAGTCTCCTAACTGCCGTAACTCCAGACCGAGCCATCCTGCATCCTCTTCTGGCTTTCATGGGCACTGAAACGCATGTGGCGTATACACACAGACACATACTTACAAGTGAATGAAAGTAAAAATAAATATTTTTTTTAAAAATCATTGCTTTAAACAGAAAAGTCAATCAAAAATCAAATGGCCTAATCTGGCTTTAAATTATTTATGATTCTTGGTCATATAAAATATACATAAGGGAGTATGAAAACAATCTGAAATTAATAATATTGACAGCATAATATGCTAGTCATTTGTTCCCTAGCAGTTAGTGCCATCACTGGAATATTCCCGTTCCAGCCCAAGGAAGGAGCTGCAGAGGGAGGCGGGGTAAGGGTGTGAGGATGGAGGAGGCCCAAGCCCTTCTAACCCACCCCCGCTGCACTTGCCTCTTCTGCACCAGGGCTCTGCTCGTCAACCTACAAATACTCCTTCCCAGTCTAACCCTTTTTTTTCTTTTTAATCTTAACTAGGTCCTTTGCCAAAACTACTTACTTCATTTATAGCTGGTGTCTCTGTTGTATGAGAGTGAGAAGTATACGCGCATGAAGTATGGAGGTCAGAGACTGCTCGGTGAAGTCGGCTCCTTGCTTTCTCCTTTACTGTGGGTCAGGGTTGCCAAGCTTACACAGCAAGCACTGCTCTGCACTACCCCCTCTCTGGCCCGCGCTTTCATGTCTGTACAGTCTTTAAGGCCTTCAGCTATGTTCCTTTGTTCACTTGTGTGTTTGAGACAGGTTCTTATTAGGCAGCTGACTGTCCTAGAACCCCCTATTTAGACCACATTGTCCTTGGACTCAGCTCCACATAGACCAACCACCTTCCTCTGAGTGCTGGGATTAAAGGCATACAGCCCTCTCTAGGAATCCTAATACTAGCATTCTGATATCAAGCTGGCAGCAATCAGATGGTAAGGGCACTGTGTAAAACAGGCAGTTTTGTACAGCTTTGAGCATAAAACAAACATAAAACCCAGGAAATACAATTCGAGGACATTATTTCTGATCAAAGAAAAATTTAATATCATAAAAAAACTGTACATAAATGTTTGTAGCAATATTATTCATAACTGCCAAAAACTGTAAACAACTCAAAAATCCCTTAATGAGTGAATAACAGTGGTTTGGTGACACAGTTGAAACAATCTGGTAAGGAAAAGAAACAAAGTATCTAGACATGCAGTAATACAGCCAGTTCTTAACCACATTATGCTACATGAAGAAGCTCTTTCCTAAGCCTGTGCACTGTGTGGCATCATTTACAAGACGCTCTGAGGAAAGGGAAAACACTGAGAGTGGCAGGCCTCAGAGGTGCATCAGGAAGAAAGCATCAGCATGGCAGGCCTTAGGAGCAGCATGGCAGTCTGATAATGGAACTGGAGGACAGAAGGTGTTAAAAGGCTCAGAACTCTTAAAAAGTGAATTAAGAGGGCTGGAAAGGCTCCGCAGTTAATGCTCGTGCTCGCTGCTCTTACAGCTTGCTTCCCAGTGCCCGATAGTGGCTCCCAACCACCTGCTTCAGTTCCAGGCGCGCTGAGGCCCTCTTCTAAACTCTGCGTGCACCAGGGACACATGTGATGCACAACATACCCATGCTGGCAAGCTACTCATACATATACAATATTATCTTAAAGTTAGAGAACCACAGACAAAAGTTTCTACTCATGGTTGTACCGTCCTCTCAATTTTAAGGGACAACATATTTCCTGAGACTTTATCAGCATCAGCACTTTGAGAGTTAAGCTGAGGACCTGAGTGAAATTCTTTTACCTTTTTTGTTTGGAGGAGTCAATCCTGGCCACAGACTGCCTGTCTTAGGAGGGCTTGCTGACAGACGTGGATTAACACTTTCATTTGATGGAGGGATCTGTGATGTAGACAGGTCATTCAAATGGACATCAGTGATATAGTCTGTAATATTTAAATTTTTATTATTACCTTCAATTTATCAATGAAACTAATAAGTAAAATTATACTCCATGTGCTCAATAATATTAACATAAAGATTCCTTAATTGTTAACAAATGCCAAGTGAAATATTTGACAAAGTGCTTGCTAAGCAAAATAACAGTGATTTCCAAACTTAGGAACTCAGTGTCTATAACATATTATTGCTACAGTCAGCTCAGGAAGTAAGAAGTGGTAATACAAAGCCAAAGATGATGTTATTTCTAAAAAGGTCTCATCTAATTCACCCTCACCTCAAACTACATAGCCAAGGGTGCCATTTGTCATCATGTCCTTCCCAAGAACATGTACCACCACGCCTGGTTCTAAATGTCTGTTAAGACATTTTCTCAAATTATGTGCGTGTGTCTGTGAGTATATACAGGTAAGTATAGATGCCACTGGAGGTCAGGAAAGCTGGACATATAGACAGTTGTGAGCCACCCAACACGAGTACTGGGAACCAAAGTTGTGTCCTCTGTAAATGCAATACAGGCTCTTAACTGCTAACCATCTCTCTAGCCCCACTCACTTCATTGTGCTGTTAAGCATGTCCTGTGGGCTGACAGTAAGTATTTTAGGTTTTGAGCACTACATGATCTTGGTTATGGCTTTTCACTCAGGATTTAAAACAAAGTAGTCAGACTTCTTTTGTTCATTATCCAGTTAGTGTGTGTTTAGAACAAACCCACGAGCAAGTGGAAAAGGACCAGTGTGCCCCTGTCTCATGCTTCCTTTGGCTTTCCACAAGGAAGTCTGGTTAGCAGAACTAGACTTTTACTGACTTTAGTCAGACATTTACTGACTAAAGAATGTCTCCCCACAGTGAATCTTTAAAGAGAGGCACAAGCAGTCTTCAAAGGTAAGACTCCAATCCTCCCAAACTAAGACACTCTCTTCAGGAAAGAACTGTGATGCACTCAAACACTTGAACTCCTACAGTTCTCTTCAATAGTCAGAAACAAACTGTGTGTATTCCTTGGCCACTGAGTTACATATTCTGATTTTCTAATCATCTAATTTTATAGAATTTAGAGTAATCAACAGCACATCAAGATAAGTTAGCTCGGGGGCTGGAGAGATGATTCAGAGGTTAAGAGCACTGGCTGCTCTTCTAGAGGACCTGAGTTCAATTCCCAGCACCCATATGGTGGCTCACAACCATCTGTAATGTTATCTAATCTCCTCTTCTGGCATGCAGGCATACATGCAGGCAGTACACTGTATACATAACAAATAAATCTTAAAAAAAAAAAGTTAGCTCTTAAAGAGATAAATATGGTATGTAAAGCAATTTAACTCATGTTTTTCAAATTCAGGTATTTGGACTTTCTCAACACACTGTCCAATACTATTCTGTAATGTATCCTAACAAAGCTCATTTACATATTAGCTATGTCTACAATGAGAACCACTGAATGTAATAACATGTGTGATTAGAAAATCTGAGTTGTTTTTATCAGGATCTCAACAGAATTTGCTTGAAATAAAGAGGAAAATTCCAAGGAGACTAATTTTGTTTCTTTTTTGATAGGGGTGGGGGTGGTGGGAGGAAGGGGTTTATTTGAGACAGAGTTTCTCCATGTAGCCTTGGCTGTCCAGGATTTGTAGACCAGGCTGGCCTTGAACTCACAGCAATCTGCCTGCCTCTGCCTCTCTGAGTGCCTCTCAGAGGTGTGTGCCACCACAACAGGCTGCGACTAATTTTCTAGACTACTTAAAGAATAAACGAATCCTGATGAGCTCTTGCTTTAAAAAAAATAAAAAATAAATCCTAAGTAAATGAGCCACAAAATTATCTTACTTTTAGTTTCACAATTTTATGATTTTGATTTTAACTCAACACTTCAAGCAGACAGCATTAAACTGCAAGTCTGTCCAGGACAGTCAAGGCTACACAGACAAAAATTCTATAAAGAAAAATCAAAACAAGCGAACAAAAACCGGCAAGTCTATTAATTAAAAATCCCAGAAGTAAGTCAGGTGTGGTAGCACACACCTTTAACCTCAGCACTCAAGAGGCAGGGGAAAGCAGATGTGTTTGTGAATAGCTTGTTCTGCACAGTAAGTTCCAGGCCAGCCATAAGTATACACTAAGATCCTGCCTCAAAATAAAATAGATAAATAAACAAATAAATAAGTCCTTCCAAAAGTAACAATTAGTTAAGCACTCCTTGTCTGCCATAACTTACTATCACCTCACAATCAGTTATTAAATTGTTACCTGAGGCTCTGCCATGGATTTGCACTTTGACGGTCTCCTGGCTGTTCAGGTCAACTGTTTCACATACAGTGTCTCTGTCTTTATCCAGTTCCACATCAGAATTTGCTTTGTTGATTTTATTGTACATCTTCTCTTTCTGCCAGTCTTTGGCCATCTCTAAGTCATCCTCATCCTGAATAAGCATCGTGGTCTCATTACTGTCTTCAGGAAAGCCTTTGGAGCCGCTCTCATTTTCTGCTTTCTCGCTGCTGCTACAAGACTCGCAGGACTGAAAATCCACATCTGACTGGCTTTTCTCGTCTTCCACAGTCTCTTCAGAAGTTAGTGTTTGAGGATCTTCCTCTATTTCCATGACCTGCTCCTTTAACTCTTCATGAAGCAGATCCATTAGGCAGCGAAGGAACTCCTGGGCATCCTAGCACATCAATAAAAGCACATCAGCAGTCTAGAGCAAATACCCGTAGGAACCTTGGAGGTATGAATGAATGATCTGTGTAGAGTATCACACTGAGCACTTCTATAGTCCACACTGCAGCACCAATACCTTCCAAAAGCTAGGCAAACAGAGCAATGCTTTGTCATAAAACTGGATAAGGATTTTCCTTGTGTGATAATCAGAATTGAGAAATATGCCCTAAAATAAAACACTATGTGAGTTGGGTTTAAGATAGCACTTTTCCTATCCATGGGCTATCTGTATCTTAAAGAAAAATCTTGATCCACCTCAAGACCTTATTTGATAATATAAATTCCTGAGCTGGCTGCAAAGATGACTCAGTAAGAGTATTTGCCATGCAAGCCAGAGGGGCCAAGTCCAATCCCTAGAACCTGCTGTGGAAAGACAGCCCACTTCACAAAGTTCTTCTCTGACCCTTATACAGTACAGTGTGCATACCATCCCTCCTCACACAAATAATGCTAAATTAAAATTACAAATTCCTGAGCTCCAACCTACAGTCTAAATTACAATCTCTGGAGACCCAGAAATTTATATGGAAAAAGTTCCTTAGTTTGAGAAATAAGACCTGTCTGAGGACCAGCAATAAATACTGAAGGCACTGTAGAAAACTGAAAGAGCTGAAGCTGCCCTATGACACTGAGAAAACATGCACAAGTTACAAGGTTCAGTGTAGTGGGAGGACATGTGCCCGGCTCCCTCCAAACACTGCATCATTCACTGGATCCACAGAAAATAGCAATAAATAGATGGGGGGGGGGTGCGGGGCACCTGTGTAGTCCCAGCATGTGAGAGCTGGAGGGAGGAGCACCAGGAACTTCAGGCCATCTACAGAGAGGTCAAGACTAGCCAGAGCTACAAGAGACCCTGTCTCAAAATTCCAAGCACTAAAGACATAAAGGAACACTGATCAGAAAGGCAAACTGGGCAATACAAAGGTCTGATGACATTTTCTACTGACTGAATTGGAGGCTGCAGAGACAACTCAGCAGTGGAGAGTGCTTGTTCTGACAAATGACTAGGGTTGATTCCAGCACCCACATGGTATGGCTCAGTCGCAGTAACTTCAGTTCCTAGGTCTGATGCCCTCATTTGGTCCATGGCATCAGGCACACATGGCACACATACATACACACAGACAGAACACTTAAATAAAATAAATAAATCTAAGGAAAAAAACTTTTTATAAGAATAGCTAACCTGCTGAGAATAGCCGCGAAAAGTTGGGTTTACAGTTTTAATTCCTTGAAACAGATTAGCAGGCACAACAGATCCTGGCCTGAAAAAGAAACAGTTTAAATAGATATTTTTGTAGTTTTAAATTTTTTATTTTTATTTTATTTTTTAGAATTTTACTACTCTCACGCTGCACAGTATTTTTCAAAAATGCAACTTCATGAACAGTTGTAAAACAAAACTAACCTAGCACACCAGGTCATTACCAATGTGCTTAGCCATGAGCACAGGCAGACACTGGGTGCCCGCTGCCAGCCTGGGAAGGCTTTGCTGCACTGCAACCGGTAACAGGCATCCGCAGCTTCCGTACAACTAGTTAGCACTGATAACGGCAACAGCTCCTTCATCTGCATTTGTGTCAAATGACCCAATGCAAATCTCCTTTCCACAATCTTTTTCAATCCTCCAAACAGGTCTGCACTCTTTCCATATTTTTAAAATTGAATTTTAAACATAATTGTGTTAAGTACATACCTGCTCTTGTGCCACAATTCTGTCATTAGTTTGAGATAACTTTTACAAATGGCTGGTTTCTTGTCTGTTCTAGCCAGTCCTCCACAATCAAGAAAGAAGTATGTCAACGGTGGGCTGATTTAAAAGAGAGAGCGGCGTCAGAGTGGAACCACGCCTGAATTCTCACTAGTTTCCAGTTGCTCAATGGACTGACAGCACACGCCAACCTCTCCCTCTCAGGTCTCTGCTCCTTTCAGTCTTGATAGTCATTATTCGTCCCTTTATGTCACTAAGTTCAACCATCATTTCCAGATCAAGTAATCAAAGCCCTCCACTCCTGACTGCTGGGATGAAAGGCTTGAACCACAGCATCCAACCTCTTCCTAAACTTGTTTTTGTTTCTTTTTTAAGAAAAATCTTGCAATTGGACATGGCGGCACACACCTGTAATTCCAGCACTTAGCAGATAGAAGCAGAAGGAACATCATGAGTTCAAGGCTAGGTTGGTCCACACAGAGAGCCCTATCTGAAGTAAACAAGGAAGGAGGTATGGGAAGAGACAGAGAAGACTAAGACAAGGTGAGGAGAAAGAGGCGATGGGAAGAGAGAAACAGAGGCGGAAGGGGAGGAGGACTACTGTGCAGCTAAGGCTTCAAACTCACGTCAGTCTGCCTCCGCCTCTTCCTGCCTACAGAAAGCGCAGGCACCAACCATGTTCGGCCAGCCTCCCTCCTGAACAGATCTCAATCCACGTGCAACTCTTCTCTCCCTCTCATCCACTTAATTTTCTAGTCAGTATTCTTTCTGTTCAGTGGTTCCCCAGCACTCTGATTCTTTGACTTTTCTTCTCTTCTAAACACACTCTTCCCTGGATCATCTTAAACCCCCAACAATATAGCAGTGACAGCCAAAGTCGTATGGCACTTCATCCACCTTGCATCACTGAATTTATATCAAATGTCCAAACTGACAGCTATCATGACATTTTAATTTCACATGCTCAAAATTTTTCTTTCAAATGAACCTGCTCTTCCAATAATCATCATTTTGTGTGTGTGTAGGTGTGTGTGTGTGAGAGAGAGAGAGACAGAGAGAGAGAGAGAGACAGACAGACAGACAGACAGACCGAAAAACAGACAGACAGAAGACAAGCACACAGGTGGCTCAGCAATTAAGAGACCTGGCTGCTCTTCCAGAGGACACAGGTTCCCGTACCCACATGGCAGCTCACAGCCATTTCCAGCTCCAGCTCCAGGGGTCCCATCCCATATTCTGGTCTCAGGGTACAGCATGCACATAGTGCTCTGATATACACGCAGGCAAAACACTCACACACATAAAATAAAGTAAAAAATTAAGCATGAGATGAAATAGTTCTTTCATCATATGATTTTATTATTAAACTTTCAATCTCCTCCAACCATCTAGTCTAAAAGATGTCTTTCTACAATTCACACACTCCAAGATTGTGTGAGGCACCATGATTTCTTACCTACATTATTGTACATCTTCTGTTTTTCCAAATTACACTTTTTCCTACAATGCACTGTCCACAAAGCAAGACTATAAGACAGATTGCTTCACTGTCCTGCCAGAAGAAGACTTCAGTGGTCTATTGCCACACCAGAGACCTCAGTTGATATGGACTGCACAGGGGCCTATGCAGCCACTATGTCCGCCACACAAACTGCCTTACAGCTCTACAGTGTCAAGCTTTCCCAAAGAAGCTTACAAACTCAAGTCATGCTCTGACAAGCCAAAGTCAGTGATTCTGAACTCTATTCTGACCCAAGGCCTCTACCTGAAAAGTAGTAATCACCAATCTATATGCCACAAATAAGGGGGGAAATATAAATGCTCTATTCAAGGAATTCTACCTATAGATATATATAGACATTCATAAGATTTCTAACCTAAAAATGATCTTAGTATTTGGTAAGTTTAAGCTCTTCATTTTTTGTACATAAATATACTTGGCAGAGATATTATTCAGTAGGGCAGTGTGCTTTAGGGCCTAAGTTTGAGGCCCAGCAATGCAAAATCACAAAAACAAATACTTTCCCCAAGGGCATACTACTTGAAGTCTCAGCCAGGATCATCAACCTTAGAGAACTACAAGCGTTAACTGGTTGGTGGGCAGATGCCTACAATCCCAGGACTAGAAAAGTGGTGGCATAAGGATCAGAAATTCAAGGGTCATCCTCAACTACATATTTCCAGGCCAGCCTGGGTTAAAATAAGCCACCGTGAAAAGAAAAACAGAATAATAAACTTAGATGCATACACTGCAATCCCACTGGGGCTACAGGTGTCCTCCCAGGTCCCTGCCTCTCTGCTCTGGGAGTTACTCACCTACCATAGCAACAAGCTAACTGAGCAAATCCTGTATTGGAGCTGGGATGGAGGTATACACTTTTAGTCCCAGTGCTGGTGAGGCAGAAGGATCTCTGAGTTCAAGGCCAGCCTGGTCTACAGAGTGAGTTCCAAGAAAGTCAGAGCTATACAGAGAAACCCTGTCTTGGGGAAAAAGAAAGGAGAGAGGGAGGGAGGGAAGGAGGGAGGGAGGGAGGGAGGGAGGAAGGAAGGAAGGAAGGAAGGAAGGAAGGAAGGAAGGAAGGAAGGAAGGAAGGAAGGAAGGAAGGAAGGAAGGAAGAGGGAAAAGACAGACCTACCTGTACTGGTCTTGCTACTTACCAGTTAGAAAGAGCTTGCAGAGCTGCATTCATATAACAAGTATTTCCAATGTTTTTCAAACCTGTAAGGCCTATGAAGAACACATATAAGTCATTATTCAGTAAACATAAATGACTCAATGTTCTCAGTGTGTACTGAGAACAATTTCAAAAGTTAAAGCTATAAAAATGAACAGAAGACAGTTTACTGGGGCTGGAGAGATGGCTCAGTGGTTAAGAGCACTGTCTCCTCTTCCAAAAGACCCGGGTAAAATTCCCAGCACCCACATGGCAACTCACAACTGTCTGCAACACAAATTCCAAGGGATCTGACACCTTCACACTAAAGCACATAAAATAAAAATTAAGTAAATTATTTTAAAAAGGGGCAGGGAGGGTGGGGTGGGGAGGAGGGAGGAGCTACAGTAGGGATACAAAATGAATAAACTGTAATTAACAAACATTTTTAAAAATTTATAAAAAATTTTTAAAAAAGAAATTTCCTTTTAAAAAAAAGACAGTTCACTGATGAAACATGTGCACACTGTGCACACAGCCCTGAATTCCAATGCCCAATGAGCAAACACACACACACACATACACACATATGCTTGCGCGCGCGTGTGTGCACACAATAAGATACAATATTAACAAAACAAAAACACGGAAACACAAGGCAATAGCTTGAACAACTCAGAGGCTATGCTTTTGGAAATCTTTCACTCTCCAAATTTTTAAGCTTTACATAAATTTCAAGCCTTGTTAATCTAACCTGAAAAGAATCTGCACTTTAAAAAAATAACCCTCTCTCCTGTTGAGTAAAGAAGAATACCTTTCTGGGGGCTGGGGAGGGGGAGATGACCAGGGTCTCTTTCAGTAGCCTGGCTGACCTGGAACTCACTCTGTAGACCAGGCTGGCCATGAGCTCATAGAGACCTGCTCATCTGCACCGAGTGCTGGATTGAAATGATGCGCCATCATCCGCAATTTAAGAATTCATTTTTAAAATAACTTGAGTTACGATTACAATTATCATTACTACCAAAGACCATGTAGGAAATGGGCCTGATGTTGATCCCAAACCAACATCCTACGGTAATCATGGACCATGTGCTCCTCCCTTTCCATGGGCTATATTTTTACCTCGTCCATCTTCATTCTATTTTTTCAGCTTATTCCATAATTAAATGAGAAAACAGAGTGTGGATGAAACTCAAGAGGCAAAGTATATGCTGTAGTGAAAGTTATGATTTCTTTAAAAACTCAGTTATGTAAACAAGTATTTGTTTTAAATCCCAAGTGTGGGATATGGAACTGCTTTTAGTTTATCCACCAAAGATAATTGTCTCATGAGGGCCATGGCAGGTGGAGATAGTTTAACTCTGAGGATTCTGAGAGGATATAAATACACTTTGAAGGGTACTCAAAGGAAGAAGGCAGCTGCTGCCTCCCCCCCCGCCCCAACCCTCCTCCATCTTGGCTGCTATTGATACAGTTTGACAAGAACTTGGAGAATCTGAAATGAAGATTGGAATTGCCCCAACGAACTAAGTCTCAAGAGGTTTACATCCCCTGTCCTTTCTAACCTCCTTTCTCTCCTACCTAGGGTGAGGGGGTTAGAAAACAGGTAGAGAAATAAGAAACCAATAAAGTAAAAGAGCTTAGAAAGGTGCTTATAAGGGGCTCAGCATTTGCCCATTACCAATTCCCAACACAACAACAACAAAGAAACAATAACAAATACTTCAAAAAGCAATCATTTGGGCATAGTGTTGCATGTTTTTAATCCCAGCATTCAGGATGCAAAGGCAAGTGGATCTCTGTGAGTTCAAGGTCAACCTGGTCTACATAGCAAGTTCCAAGACAGCCAGAACTACATAATAGACTCATATCAAAAGAAACAAACAAAACAACCCTAAAAAATAAATTAAAAATTCTAGGATTAAGGACATAGCTCAGTAGAAGGGTGCTCTTGTAGCTCAGTAGAAGGCTGCACAAAAGTCCTGTGTTCCAAGAACTTGCAGAAAATTTGAAGTTTATATTAAATACTCTGAGCCTTTAAAATAATGGGAAATCCTGATAGACTGTCTCACAATATAGGAATCGAAAGTTGAATGAATAGGGCAAGAGGTCCCCTAGAACCTCCTGATTCTTTCCAAATAAATGGTACCCCATTGAAAAGTCACTCTTTTTTCTTCCTTTCTTTTTCTTCCTTTCCTTCTGTGGAAGAGGAGTAGCTCAGGCTGCCCTCCCCTCAGCCTCCTAAGTGCTAGGTCACAGGCACCACTGTCTGGCTTTCCCTTTAGTCAGTCTGCAAAGGCGGTATCTTCACACCTCCCCAGCAACTCCTATCACTGGCAGATGAGAATTCAAAACCAGGGTAAAAGCAAAAGGAAAAAGCGAGGAAAACATGGAGTCCAGTTGTGACACATGGCACCAGACACGCCAAGTTTGTATTACCTACAAACACAGGTTCACAAAGGCAGACTTCTCAGCTCTGTTCGTACCATCTCCAGTCTCTACTGACAAAGCTTTAGATTTTGAACTTCTCAAGCCTCAGTTTCTTAATGAATGGCAGTGCCACACAGGAGTGTTGAGGAAAAGCCTTTACCTCTCGCCTTCAGCTCATCTTCTTCTTCCACCTCTATATCCAGATCTTCAAATACGGCCACCAGAGGGGTTTTCAATGCTGTATTACTGGGTATTTTAAAATCCTTAACAAAAAGACATAGCACACTTGAATAAACCCTATTACTATCAAAACACACTTTAATTTTAATTTACATAAACATCTACATTACAATACTATTGAAAGATATCACTGTAACAACAAAGCCTGGGCAGCATGATATTACATGCCCATAACCCCAGCACTCAGGAGACAGAGGCAAAAAGATCAGTTCAAGGCCAGTCCTGGCTGCTAAGTTAGAGGCCAGCCTGGGTTGCATGAAACCCTGCCCCCAAACAGCCATAACAGCAAGGCTGGAAAGATGGCTTAGTGCCAAGGGCATCAGAAGGCCTTAATTTGATTTCAGCACCTATATCAGGTGGTTTTAAACTGCCTGCAACTCCAGCACCAGGGGATCTGACTCCTCTGCTGGATTTCTATGGCACCTGTCTTATTTGTGCACACATGCACACATGCACACGCGTACACACACATAATTTTAAAAATTAAAAAAATAAAATAAAGGTAAGAACAACAACAAAGATAAGAGTCCGAAGGCTTTGTGCCATTAACAAATATTATAAAGCTTACATTTATAGTTTATAGAAAGCACGCATCTACAAAAAATGCTTTTTGTTTTTAATTATGTATTTGTGAATCTACGAGACAGTATTTACATATGAGCACAGGTGCAGAAGGCCAGAGACAGATGATACACTAGAGCTGGAGTTACAGGCAGTCTTGAGTCACCCGATGTGGGAGCTGGGAGCCACACTCAGGTCCTCTACATGAGCAGTATGTGCTCCTAACCACTGAGCCACCTTTTCTAGTCCCAAATCACTTGTTACAAGTGACGTTTCTGAATTTAAACTCAAGAACTAATTTTCTGTAAATTAGTGGCGTGCCATGTTTTTCTGAGCTCTCTGACTTCTACAGCAGCAAAGGCCGGGGCAGATAGCTCATTCACGTACACCCACTGCTTCTCTCAGGCCTTACTGTGCTTCTTCTATACATGCACATACAACACAGACCTCTGTATACGAGGAGCAGCCATCTTTGCAAAAATTTTTAAAAACTTGTTTTTAAGTCTCCTGAGCCACAGGACAGAGTTAATACTGATGCTAAGTTTTTGTCTCCACTGGTTTCGGTGTTACAGTAACAGGCTGTGGAGGGCAGAGAACAGGAAAGGGAGGAGAGGAGCTGTATCAGCACCAGCCACAGAAGACCTACCACCTTCCTAGATTTAGAGTTGCAGAAAGAGAATATTTACAAAAGCTTTATGGAAGCCTACCACTTTGTAAGCTAATTTTAAAAATATCCTTTTTTTTAAAGGAATTTGAACACAGGCACTCTGCATGGATAGACAATGTTTTCCCCAGAAAACATAAAGTTATTAACGAAAACCTCAGTACCTGGTATGGGATAGCCCCTCCAACCTTGTCTTCAAGAGCTTTGACAACGCACAGGTATTTTTTCTACCTTCAACCCTCCCCCCCACCCTTCATTCTGGGTTATGAAAGAACAAAGCAAGCACCGGTGCCGCACTTAAAAAAGCTTTCCGAAGTACAGGTAAGGCAAGATACTTGTAAATACCAACTATACGAAGTTCTGAAATTATTTCCTGAACACTTACAATCTAAAATTAGATTACCTGGACACTGTTTTCTTGTGTTTGTTGAGGCTGTCTTACATGAGGTAATGAAGGAGAAGTTCCTAATTTTCTATCCAAAAACACTTCTTTGCTGCAAGCGTAACACCACACTCGAAGAGTGGTAAGGTTCACAGTCAGATAATGCTTTGTCTCCTACACAGTCGATGAGGAGGGAAAAGGAAGCCGCCATTAGATATACTTGAAAATGTTCCTGCAAAGAAGCTCATAATGACCTGCAGCCTTTGACAAACAACAATTGACTCAAAAAGTTAATGTGGAGCACATACGTAAACATATTAAAACTTCTTTAGGTTAACTACAAACTCTTAGACAGTAAAAAGGCCTAACCTACTCTACAAGGTACTCTACGTCTGCTTCCCCTCATTCACAAGCCAGAGATAAACACAACAGTGTAAGATTCCTCAGTTCTGCAGTTAGAAAACAAGAATACAAGAAACTGGTGAGTAAGCCAGTACAATGACATTCCCGTAATTCCAGCAGGCCAAAAGGATCATATGTTCAAGACCAATATACTATACTACACAGCAAATTAAAGCCCAACTTGGGCTACAGGAGACTTTTTCAGGGACCTAGGGGGCATTTGCTTGTTTGTCTTAATCTAGGAAAACAGAATTGCAAAATTAAACTGAAGCAAAATACAACTCTTGCAGCAGTAAAAATAAGCTCTCATATAAACGGATAGCATTCGGCATGAGGGTTAGCCATGTAGAATATACAAGATATGACTGACTGGTTTGTCAGTTGTCTAACAGATGGCCATAGAAAGTATTATTTCAGATACACGGCGAAGTAAACTGTGTACATGCCGCCTCAGGCTTCAACTATTTGGACTTGCAGATCCTGCAGATTACCTATGGGAACCTTAAGATCCATTCATTTGAGAAATGTACAGTTTAGAATGGAAGATCTAGCTAACACTAGTCAAGATTCATGTCTGAGACACATGGGAAGCGGCATACAGGTAGAGCAATGTGGACAGCCCTGCAGCCAGAGTGACGTGCAGGGCTAGGGACAGGACAAGAGCTAGAGTATCAGTGTGTTAGCCAAGCAGTCAAAAGCCTAAGCATAGGCTGGCAAGATGGCTCAGCAGAAAAGAAAAAAAAAAAAAAACAAAAACACTTGGCATAAGCTTGACAACCTGAGTTCAAACCTACAACCCACAATTGAAAGACAGAACCAAGTGCCCCCAAATTGTCCTCTGACCTCTATGCATGCTATGGCACACAAAGGCCTACCACACACAAATAAGAAATAATTACATTTTAAAAATAAACAAAAACCTACTCATCTCCACTAACTTCAAGTCCATAATCTGATACCACACCTAAAACCTCTACATACATGGAAGTGTACTTCCTTTATCAATACTAAATTAAAGTCATGTATTAATACTGATTTTCTTAGCAACTCCCTCCCCACCTTCATGGAGAATAAACAAAGTTTTACCTTAGGTATTTTCTAGAAAGCAAAAACTCTAGGTTGGTGCGGTGTCACACATCTATAACATAACATGTAACAGACACAGAGAGGAGGATTCCAAATTCTAGGCCAGGCTAGATTACACAGCTAGATCAGATCACAAACCCCTCACAAATTCCATCACATCTTGAATTAATGTTGTATTGATTCTCCTTTCCTTCAAGTTCTGAAACTCCCCTTGCATGGCCAGAATTATAGCACAGAATTATAGTACATGCTTGGCTCGTGCTTAGCCCTGGATCCAATCCTAGCACCACAATTGCCATGTACACACATACATACCTGTGAATGTATGGTGCTGTGGTCTACTTGTGACTCCCCGCAGCCAACATAGGAACACCTGTTCTATAATAAGTGTGTAAGATGGAGAGTATTTTATCACAGGCACATTAGTTTACAAATAGCACTACAACAATATTTATACTTAGTTTTTTATTTTGTTTTAATTTAATAACTGAATAACTTTCCAGAGTTAGATAATGTAACTGAAAGTTATCAAGCACAAAGACCAGACTAAGTATTTCAAAACTGAAAGTTACCTCCCCTCCAATGAAATGTAAACACAGGAATATCTGAATGGCTTATTAAAAGTAACACAAGCATCCTTCAATTAAAATCCACCCAAAGTCTGAACTTTAATTTTTTGTTATCAGTGGTTTTAAAAGTATACTCATATAAATTCTTTTATATATCAAAAAACTTATTAATATGTATAAATTTACAATAGCAAACTTTTCAAGGAAAAAAATATATAGACATATACCTCCAGGCATGCCCACAGATTTGGTCCTCTGACTTTACAGTCCTGACAAGCCCCCTAGGAAAGTAAACACAAGAGATAGCCGCTATGTCAACACAGAAAACATAGACAATTCACTCTAACAACACGGATTTTTAGGCATGACACAGAGTTCTCTATCAGCTTACTTAAATGGATCTGTAACAGGAAAGTGAGTATGGCAGTTAAGAATAATTACCATGGAACTTACATGAGATTTTTGTATCAAATCCTCTTTTGTTATTTCACCAACTGAATCCAAATGTGGACAATGATTTCGAAAAGTCGTCATTTTTGTACGTTTTTCTTTTTTTCCTCAAGGCTTTCCAAATCAGGCAAACCTACAGAAAAAGTGACCCAAAAATTAATTACAAAATCTTAACAAACTAAAAATGATTAAACCAAAAGAGGAAATAAGGAATATATACACTCTACCTGCAAAGAATGCTCAGATGCGCCTGTGGTTAATGCAAGAAATAAATCTGCACTGACTGATTGACTAATTGAGCAAAGTTTCACTGTGTAGTCCTGGCTGCCCTGGAATTCACCGTGTAGACCAGACAGGCCTTGAACTCATAAAAGATCTTCTTGTCTCTGCCTCCCAACTGCTGGAAACAGTCTTTTTTTTTGTCTATGTTTTGAGACAGGGTTGCACCTGGTAGCCCTGACTGACCAAGATAGCCCCAAACTCATCAAGATCCGCCTGCCTTTGCCTTTTAAGTGCTAGGATTAAAAGTGTACTCTACCATACCTGACTTAAGTATTATTTGAGAATTTCATACATCTTTGACCATTTTTACTTCTTCCCTCAACACTTCCCAAATCCAAAACTAGAAGTTTTGGTTTCTTTAAAAAAAAAAAAAAAAAACGCAGTTATGTTATGTAAATATTTTTTTGTTTTAACCCCAAGTATGGAATTTTAGTTTGAGCTTTAGTTTGTCTACAGCTGATAATTGCCTCCTTCAAGGTGTGCCTCATGCAGCACGGAGAGGGGCATGGTCTCGGACTCTGAGGAATAGAAATACAGAAGCCCAGAAAGAGAAGGTGTGACAGTTTGGAGAGACCAGAGATGGAAGGCATGACAGCTTGGAGGAGACTGCTTGCTGCGTCTGCTGTTGACGGAGTCTGGTATAGCTGCAAAAGAACCCATCGACCCTCAACAGCCAGAAGTAAAGGGGTCTGTGCTCCCTCTCCCCACCAACCTTCTCTCTCCTGCCTAGGGGTGGGGATTGGAAGGGAGAGGCTTTAAGGAACTCCAAATAGAGTTTAAAAGCAAGCGTAGCATCCAATCAGAAGGTAGCTGGCACTGCCAATGTGCACGCTACCACTTCACCAGTGGGCATGGGCACCAGGCCAGCTGTTACTGTAGCTTGCACAGTTCAGAGCTGGGTAAGAGAGATGATTACTTTTCTCCTTCAATAGCTTGTACAGGAACTTCCAGAACTATGAAAGCAAGCCAGTAAGGATGAATACTAGTTTTATATTTCCATGTTCTATGACTCAAGTTTATGTGTTGTCTACAGCAGCAGGGTCTTATCAACCAGAGAACACCTGCCTCAATGAGGAGGAAGAGGAGGACCGACTCAAAAGGTGCCTCTGACTTCCACACACACACTGAGGACACATGTGCCTGTACTCACATGCACAGACAATAAGAAAAAGCTAATAATTTTTAATATTTGAAAAATATTAAGTAAATCACACTGTGGACTTCAGGGCATGAAGATTAATTTAAACACGTTAATCATGTTCTTATTCGTGTTTTAAGAGACTGGTTAGCAGCCTTCTTCACCTATTTCTCATCTCTTCTCTCACGTTTGTAAGCAAGTACAGGTACTACTGTCAGGAGGAAAGAGCTGGATCCATTTACCCTCTTTCCTTGAGTAACTAAAAGTAAACAAACACATAAACAGATGGTTTTTAGGTACTGGACAGCATCAAACGCTATGACTGGCTGGCCTGGAACCTGCTATATAAGCGAGGCTGGCCTCAAACTCAGAAATTCTCCTGCCTCTACCTCCAATGAGTCACCCCAGGCAGCTCAATCTTTAAAAAATAAATAGTGAAACCACTCAACACGAAGCTCTGATCTTCACATGTACATACAGATATAAAAGAATCCTTGTAAATATAACTTTGTAAGGGACTGTTGGTTGGTCGGTTGGTTTTTGGAGAGCCTGAAACCCAGGACCTGGCAGATGCTAGTCAAGTGCTCCTCTAAGGGCTGGTTCTCATGAAGATCCTGCAAGATTATTTTCCAAAGGGGCTGTAACAACATCCACCCCCTAACAAGTAAGGAAGACCTCTTTCTGTACAGCACTATTTTCTCCACACATAATGGGTGCTGGTTTTAATCAAGGATTGGCACACACAAGAGGCTGAGGCAGAGGATAGGACCAGCTCAGGCTTCTCCTGTACTTTCAACCTACACGATTCAAAATCCTAGTAACTTCTTTTATCTTCCCAGTAAGTACATAATAGAACATCTACCAATGTGACAAACGTGGCTTTAACTGAAACGCATTTCAAGTTTTATATGTAACATAAAACCTAGATTCTACATAAGACAGAGAATATGGTATGTATTTCTGAGTCTGGCTTATTTCATTTAACATGATTTCCAGTTCCATCCATTTTTCTACAAACAACATAATTTAGTCCTTTGTTACAGGTGAACACAACTCCACTGTGCACATATGCCACATTGTCTTTCTGCACTCATTTGCTGATGGGCATCGAGGCTGCTTCCACACTGGCTACTGTGGCCACTGCTTCAGTAGCCGTGGATTCCAGTCCCGGTACAATGTGCTGACTTAGGAGTGCATCAGCTGCATACCTGACTACTGAGGAGCCTCCATGCCACCTGCCACAGTGGCTACATCAGCCCACACCCACCAGCAGCACCCTCTACATCCTTCCTAGCAGGGCTCCTTAGTCCCCTGGGGACAGGCGTTCCAACTGTTAGCAACCTCAGAACTACTTTAATCAGCATTTCCCAGGAGCTCAGCATGGTCATATCAAACATTTCCTTCAAATATTTATTGGCCATCTGAACGTCGTCTTTTGAGAATTGCCTAATTATTTGCCCATCAGATTGGATGAGTGGGGGAATATTTACTTTGGGGCTCTTCATGAACTCTAGAACTAACTTCAAAGACATGGCTGACAACAGATTTTCTCTCATTCTGTAGTTTTATCTCTTCACTCTTCAAGTGCTGACCATAAATACTTCTGACATTTATTTGCTGTCATTTCCCTCTATTCTTATTTAGTGTTCTTGTGTGGTGTGAATGTGTGTGTGTACAAACATATACCACTGTGTACAGGTGCTGATGGTGGCCAGAACAGGTGACAGTTCCCCTAGACCTGGAGTTGCACTCAACTGGGAACCGAACCTATGTCTTCTGTCCTCTGGAAGAGCAGAAAGTGTGCCTAACCCGAGTCATGTCTCCAGGGCCGTAGGCGTTTTGTAAAAGATGGTCTTGATGAACTTTACCAAATACCTCTTAGGATACTAATCGCTTGCCCTATGTCTTGCCTCACCTGTTGATATAATCTATCATTGAAGCTGGTAAGTGATGATCCTTATGCGGGCAAAGTTCTCCACTGGGTCAAACAATGCAATAACCTGCTGCCCCCATCTATACCCTGTAACACTGCATTCATAAATTCTGTATTTTGTTTTTAGCAGCACTCTTCAGAGATAAAAGCTCATGTTGGACAGGATTCACAGAACAGCAGCTGCAATGGTGGAATGGAGGGCTTTCCTTTGCTGAGGCATTACTTAAGTTAGAACTATCTGCTAAGCTACTTTTTCAAAAACAAATTCTTTTTTTCATTGATGGTTTTGTTTTGCTTTGTTTTGTCTGGTTTTTAATTTTGGTTTCTGAGACAGGATCTCACTATGCTGCCTTTGCTGGTCTGGAACTCACTGAGCCTTATCCTCAGACATCCAAAGGCCTCCGCCTCCCAAGAGCTGCTGGGTTTAAAGGCATACACCACCATGCACAGGCCCCAAAGACAATATTCTTTCTTTCTTTCTTTCTTTCTTTCTTTCTTTCTTTCTTTCTTTCTTTCTTTCTTTCTTTCTTTCTTTCGGTTTTTCAAGACAGGGTTTCCCTGTACAGCCTTGGCTGTCCTGGACTCACTTTGTATACCAGACAGGCCTTGAACTCTGAGAGATCTACCAATCTCTGCCTCACACATGTTGGGTCTAAAGACATGTGCCCCTAATCAAAGATAATTTCTTACTCATCTTTTCAGTCCTTTCAAGATAACATGTTAATTCAAGTTTTTAGTTTGTGTATCAGTTTTGCTTACTTTGGCACACACCTGTAGGAGACTGAGGTAGGACGAGTCCTTGAGCCAGCTTAGACAACACAGCCAGATTCAGCCACAGTAAAAAAACAAAACAAAAACAACAACAACAAAAAAAAACAGTAAGGGGCTAGAGACATGGCTTAGATGTTAAGGGCACTTGGTGGGCTTGCATTCAGTTTCCAGAACCTACATGGCAGCTCAAATCTATCTCTAACTCCAGTTTCGGGGGACCTGACACCCTCCTCTGGACTCCGCAGGCAGGTGCACACGTGGTACATTCTGACATGAAGGCAAAGCACTAATACACATAATAAGTTTTAATTAAAATATGCTGGGCATTGTGCTACATGTCTATAATCCAGCTCTCAGGAGGTGGAGGAGGAAAGAGTGTCAGAAGTCCAAGGTTAGCATGGTCGACACAAAGGAAAGAAACAAGAGGAAACAAAAAACAAGCTATACATTTCCCATTAGTACTACTCTTGCTAGTGGGATGGAAATGTTCTCATGGCTTCCTAAACAATACTGGAAGGTTGCCTCAGAGAAAAGAAAGGGGCTGGGAACTGAAAAGGAACTTCAAAGATGGGCTCTCCCCTTTATATTTTAAAGAAAGAAAGAAAAGGGAAGGAAGGAAAGAAAAGAAACCCAAACAAACAGACTAAAATAAATGCTGTCTGATCTGTTCTGTGATCAGCTTACTAGTATCTATGTAGCTAAGATATTTACTGAGAATCAGTGTGTAAACACATGCTCACACACTGTACTGCGGCTAAGCAATCTTCCTATAATTAGATAGCACACCCTCAAATAGAAGGTCTTTGGTAATCCTGTTAACTAGTTTTAGGAAGCTTATTCAGTATGGCTACAAAATGATCTTTTTATTTAAGAAAGATGTGTCGATTTTAGGGTATTCCAGTGCAGTTAAAACAACTAAATTCCTTAGTTCAACTTCTTCCCAAGGAACTCACCAAACGAAGAAAAGGCATGTCTACTGCCAAGTTTGAAGACCTGAGTTCAACCCCAGGGACCCACATGGTGAAAACAGAACCAACCCAGAAGCTGCCCTTTGACCTCCGCAGAGGTGCCATAGCACATGCAGACATACTCACGAAATACATAAATACTACAAATTTCAAAGCTGTTTCTTGTACTTTACACAAATGTCCTATAGAACAAAGCCTTCACACCTGTGTGAAGACCTGCAGCTCACACAGCCCTAAAACCTCTAAGTCACCCTTAACTTGAATAAAACCTTAACCTATTTAAAGAAAGCCATTAACAAGCTCTACTCTCTAGATTCTCTGCTTAGAAATACCTATCTACTTAGAAAGCCCATTAGTGAGAGTCTGTGTCTGTTAAGAATATGGTCTCCTATTTCTACATTTGGTCTGGAATCTATTCCAAACACTGCCAAAAATCAAACCAAAGCCAGCTCTGAAACACCAACCCTCCCTCACTCCACACAAAATTGCTCGAGATTTGTCAATATAAAGTAGTATTTCCTATAAGGAAGAAAAAAAAATTTATCCCCCCCCCCAAAAAAAAAAAAGCCTGCCACCTAAGATGCCTATGAACCACAACCAACCATCACCCTATGGGCCCAGCAGTGACACACATACCTTGGCTGTAACCAACAGCTCTAATTGGATGTAAGACCCACTCAAGAAGGAACCCATGCCTGTACTGGAAATCGATCCAAATTACCTGGGGTTAGTAAACTCATGGATTCATGGATGTTGGAAAACCTACAACCACCACTTTACTAACTCAGCCTAATCCCTAACTACCCAGTAAATATTTGTCCTCACACCCACAAATAACTGTAGTCCTCATCAAGGCAATCTCTTTGCAACAGAGACCATTACAGAAAACTTCAACCAATCAAAAAGCAGAGTTGTGGAGCCCAGCCCCAGAGGACACCTTCAAAACAACTCCAGCACCTACGGTTCAAGGAACACTGCAGAAGAGGCATGGGAAGAGGGCAGGAGCCAGAGGATCAGAGGCCTCTCTGTAAGAGTGTGTCTCCTAGTGACATCAGAAGTGCCCACGTAAAGTCTCACCGGCATGGCTGCCCAGGCATGAGCCGAAAAAGGACAACTACAGACATCCCAAGGGCAGCAGTGAGAACCCACGAGGCCTGCAAAACCTGCAGCAGCAAAGGAATGCTGACAGCAGGAGAAAGTCTTCCCCCGGGAAGAGCACACTGGCTAGTCAGTACTACACGGCCAGCTCGGAAAACAAACACACAAGTAGCGTTATATTAACTCAGCAAGTTATATTTCGGAATATACATGTAAGGATGCATGTAAAAACAATGAATAAAAACCTAGCCATGAAGCCAGGCCTGGCGGCACATGCCTTTAATCCTAGCACTGGGGAGGCAGAGGCTGACAGATGGCTCTCTGTGAGTTTTGAGGTCAGCCTGATCTACAGAGTTGAGTTCTACGACAGCCAAGGCTACACAGACAAACCCTGTCTCATAAAAAGAAAAGAAGAAAAAAAAAGAAAGAAAAAATTAAAAACTGGTTTTGAAAGAGATCAAGGAGAGATAAAGGAAAGTTTGGCAGGAGGGAAGGGAAAGAAAAAACTATGTAATTAATGATAATCTTAAAAAATATATAAAAACTCTGCCCAACTGGTCAATTTTAGTTTATCTAGTTGAACTAATTGTGGCAAAAAATGGGAGAGAGAGAACATGACAAGCTTAACAAATTTGACAAGGTCTAATAAAAGCCTCAGGTAATCTGAGTCATATCTTATATCAAACAAGACCGAGGACAGCCATTGGCCCAACACAGTATCCCATGCCTATAATTCTACCACTAGCAAGGCAGAAGCAGGAGAATTGCCATCACTTTGAGAGTAGTCTGGTTTCCACAAACAGTTGTGGGCCAGCCAGAGCCACACAGACAGAAACAAGAAGAAGAGTGCAGCTGTGTGTGCATCAGTGTCTTCCCAGCATATACAGGACCCCGGCTCCTTCCCCAGAGTCACCACAAACGAACAACTTAGACAGGCACAAACAGAAAAACAAACGCAACCACCAAGTTTCAGTGACAGCAACTGTAAGGAAAATAGTTGAGCCTTTTTGTTTGTTCACTGAGTGATAACATCAGCGGTCACAAAAGAATAAAACACTGCCAGGAGTGTTGGTACACACCGGTAATCCCTGCCCTGGAGCTAGATGCCAAAAGACTGTTAGTTCAGGGCATTCTGGGCAACTCAGACCTTGTGTCAAAACAAAAGAGCAAATACAAATTTTAAGTCATCTGAATAATGCTTCCACCAAACCTATTAAAAATTCCTTCTTTGGGATTTCATAATCAATTGCAAACTTCCAGCAAGTCTTGTTTATTTCACATTCAATCCACAACTTCACATCTCACTGTATTTCAAGGTTGTTACAAGCCCTGAAAATAGACTAATTGTTAACACGGATGCAGTGACATCCGGAGCCAACAGTTGGATGTCTCTGAATGACCACTCCTCTACCCAATCACCTCCCCACCCCCAACCAACACTGCCATTTCTTTATTTCCCCGAAGCTCCTGACAGGTGGCTTTCCAACCTCATTCATTACCCTCTTGGATTTCTCCTTACCTACAACTGCCAAATTCTGCTATTTCCACCACTTGTAACTCAGTTCTGGGTCATGTCACGATTACTGAATAAGAACACTTGCTAATGCCACTGCTGTGCAGCCACAGTGCCCTCTGAACCTACATCAGATCTTACTGCACCTCAGAGCCTGCCTGGTCTTCACAAGCAGACTTTTCTGAAGCAGTCAGCAAGGACAGGGCTGAGTAGAAAACACCACGCTCAGCTGCACTGGGCGCCATTTCTTTACAGCTCTACAGCATTAAGCCCTTACTGGCTATTCCTTCTAATTTTCTGGAATAGCATCCACTATAAGTTCAAGAGACACTGCCAAGAAGCCTCAAAAAGAAAGAAAGAAAGAAAGAAAGAAAGAAAGAAAGAGAGAGAGAGAGAGAGAGAGAGAGAGAGAGAGAGAGAGAGAAAGAAAGAAAGAAAGAAAGAAAGAAAGAAAGAAAGAAAGAAAGAAAGAAAGAAAGAAAGAGAAAGAAAAACTGGTGAGGGCTGGAGAGATGGCTCAGAGGTTAAGAGCACTGGCTGTTCTTCCAAAGGTACTGAGCTCAAGTCTCAGAAACCACATGGTGGCTCACAACCATTTATAGTGAGATCTGGTGCTCTCTTCTGGCCCGAAGGCACACATGCAGGCAGAATACTGTATAACTAATAAATAAATAAATCTAAAAAAAATAATTAAAAAAAAACAATGCTGGTCCCATTATGAACACACTGAAATCACACGGAACCCCACTAATACACGTGTGCACAATCAATTCATGTTCACTTAAAGTCTAAGTTGTCCAGATTTAGCTTCCCAAGTTAACCTTCCTGTCTGTCACTTCTCTAAGAAGTCATTCTCTACAGAGGTAGGAAGCAATATGAAATGTCTTAACTCAACTTCTAAAATACCATTTCTATTGTGTATTTATTGTGAAGCAAGGTTGGAGGTTTTTTAACAAAGAGCTTTAATGCAGTTCAAATACAGGCATTAAGAAAAGAAGAGGCAAGCTGGGGAGTAGTGGTACATTCCTTCAAACTCGGGATGCAGGGACAGGCAGATCTCTGAGTTCAAAGTCACCCTGGTCTACACAGTGAGCTCTAGGACAACCAGGACTACCCAGAGAGCCTCTGTCTGGATGGAGTGGGGAGGGTGGGTATGTATCCTAAAATGGGTGCAGGCTTCTCAAAAGAGTTAGGCTTGATGAATTCTGTAATACCCATAAGGTATTATATACGTATGCACGTCTGTTGGGGAAAAAAAAAGGCTCCATCAGCAAGAACTGGTGGGCAAGCCAATAACCACAGCTATTGAGAAGTGGAGGAAGGAGAATCACATGTTCCAGGCTAACTAGGCTACAGGAGACCCCATCCAAACAGCCAGACAGAAAGAAAGAAAGAAAAACAAAAAGCACAAAGTTCATGGCTACAAAGGGAGTTCAAGATCAGCCTAGGTACCTGAGTGAGACTGGGTTCAGAAAAAAAAGCAGTAAGCAGCTGGGTGGGGGGATCCAGGTGCTTCCCTAGCGTGGCAGGCCCCGCTCATTCCCCAGCAAAGACCCTACTCAGCTTTAAACTTCTAGAAAGTACGGAGAGCTGGGAGTGATGGCTTTAAAGCTCGGCACTCAGGAGGCAAAGGCAGGAGGAGGTGCTGAGTTTGAGAATAGCCTGCTGTACGCCAAGGCTCTGCTACACAGAAAAACCTGGCCTGGAAAACAAAAAAGAAAGAAAGAAGGGAAATATGCTGCACCCTTTTCATTTCATACTCAGGAGTTCCTGGGAGTAGCCCGGAGCCTGTGCACACTAAGTGCTCGCCACTGAGCACCAGCCCCAGCCCCATTCCTTTCTGGGTACTCTGCCTCCAACAGACTCAAACTATTGACCTATCCAATCCTCTAAGTAGCACAAATGTGGAGTTTCTTTTGCTACATGAACTGTCTCACCTGCCCTATACGTGTGCTTTATTTTTACTGTTTTACGTGTATGTGTTTGCTGGTGTCCATAGGAACCAGAAGGTGAGCTAGGAACTTAATTCAGGACTTCCGTCAGCATGCCCTCTGGACCACTGATCACTCCATGAATGTTCTTACACTCACCTCAACTTCTCAGGCGCTTCCTATTATCAGAAGTCTCCTGAAATCCCACATACACCTCTGGCAGGTTTAGAACCACAATGATGGAAGAGATCTGCACCTGTGTGGGGGTGCATGCCTCCGGTCCTCATCACGAGGGAGGCTGGGATAGGGAAAAATTGAGGTTCCAGGCCAATCTGGGTCACAATAGCTCATTTCATTATTTTTAAAGATAATTCATATTTCCTCTCTTTTTTAAAAAAAAATCTCAAAAAACTTAGGTTTTTTTAAACACTGTACTCTAGTCTGTCTTATGTAGGAAGTCACAATTTTATAGTTTTTACTTTATGTTTTTATTTATTTTTATTTTTTTAAAGCAGGAGTTCTCTGTGTAGCTCTGGCTGTCCTGGAACTCCTTATGTAGAATCAGGCTGGCCTCAAGCTCAGAGAGCCACCAGCCTCTGTCCATCCAGTGCTGGGATTAGACTGTGTCACCAAGGCCAGTTCAATCTTCTATTCTTAATCTACCCGAATTCTAATTTTTATCATAGGCTGGTTTGGCAATATTATTTCAGAAGGAAATGCTGGTCCTTACACAATCTTGAAACTCTTTCTGACTTGGGGAAAGGCCACTGGCATTCTTAGAGGATAAGATCAAGTAAGATTTTGTAAGTGACCGGCTCCTGAAAACAGCAAGTCACCTATGTAAAATGATTTGCTTATTCATGTTACAAGAAATGAAAAAGAAAACAATTAAAAGTTGGCAATGAATTAGATCAAAAATAACCTGCAATCATAACTATCCCTCGTGTGTATTTTTGTAGTGTTTTCCCCATCTTGCCAAATAACAAAACTGTCAGCATAGTGTCAGTTATTAAAAAAAGTTAACATTTTCTCTCAATAAGACTATCATCTTCCCCTACTTCCATCAACAGTATGGACTCACTACCACTACTTACAAGATCTTAAAACCAAACAGCCTGTTGCAATTATCTGATTTGCTCTGACCTTTCCAAATGACACAACTATGCCCTCTGAACCACACAGAAGGAACTAGGAGGCATGGTCTTCGTGTTTTGTTTGTTTACTTGCTTGCTTTGAAATGGGGCTCCTTTAGGCCAGGCTAGCCATGAGGTCCTGCCTTACAAGTGCTGGCATCTCTAGGCTTGAGCTATCTAACCTGGCTCTCACTATCTTTAGTAACACATTTTTCTTAGAGTAAAAATGCGCAGATCAAACGAAAAATATTTGACTTTACGTGGTGGCAATACACTTAGAATCCCAGCAATCTGGGAGGTGGAAGCAGAAGGATCAGCTGTCTGGCGGGGTGGGGGGACATTCTAGAATTCTAACGAAGTCTAGAGACCTTTGGTAAAATGCATCCTCAGTTAAGCCTCCGCTCCGGCCAGGATGTCAGCCCCTGGCTCCATTTTGCAGGCCTAATACCTAATTCCGAGAGAATCGTAAACCTAACAATCTTTAGGTTGAGCGCAAAACCCCTAAGACAATCAACCTCGTTGCCTAACAGGTCAACTTTACGAATTTTCCAAACAAGATTATTTAGCATTTGAGAAACGCTCAAGCCCTTAAGGCAAGCACACACACCGTGGAAATGTGACCCGAACAAAAGCTGCGGACCGTCAGACGCTAGGACTGGACTCGACCCAAACGCAGCGTCGGCCGAAGACACGCCACTGGAACGATGAGGCCTCGGTTTTCCCGTTCGAAGCAAAGAATAACGGGGCGGCACGCACTGTCGCGCCCCCGACCCCGATCGCTCCCCGCGGAGCCGCCCGGGCCGCGCGGGAGCAAGCCACAACCCGGCCGCGCCCGCCCGCCGCGCTCACCTCCGCCGCCGCCTGAGCGCTCCTCCCGCCGCCTGAGCGCTGCTGCCCCCCGCTCCTCCCCGCAGCCCCGAGCGCTCGGCTCGGCAGGGCCACGAAACGGCTCCGCAGCGCGGCCTGCGGGATCCCGACCGCAGCCCGACGCTTCCCTCGGCAGCCGCCGCTCCTTCCGGTGTCTCCGGTCGCTGCGGGCGTCTGGGGGCGGGACCTTGCAGGGGACACGCCTCGGGGCGGGGCCTCGAGGCTGGCCCTGGCTCCCTGCTAAGCCTGCGCTTGCCCAGGGCCTTCCTTGATAGGGAAGCGCAGCTGACGTGTACGCTCCTTCGGCTGCGTTTCTAGGCTTTACTCGTATTCTCCCACATTCTGCAGTCACAAGACGACTTCCCAAGGTCTCCTCGCGGCGCCTTACAGACTCTGCAGTACAGACAGTCACTGAAAGATCTCAGGTTTGCAATCTGAGGTGGAGAGGCCCTATAAATTCTGCCTTTGATATGCTGGGACAGGAGGATTGCCATGACTTCCAGGCCAGCCTGGGCTACTGTGTGAGGCTTTGTCAAATAAATAAATAAAGAAGAAAAGAAAGAAATATTAGACCCACCTCAGCTCAACTCCAGTCCTAACCCTTGGTTTTTTTTTCTGACTTCTGTAAGACCTACATTCTCTGGAAACAATTACGTTTCTCTTTTCCACTTACAGAAAGAAGAGATTAATCTCTACCATTTTCCACTAGGTCAAAATCAAGATCAAATGAAATATTTATTGAAACCTTGGGATCTTCTTGGTGCTTAGAGCATTGGGAAAAAAAAAAATTCTAATTGTATCACTGTTACAATTCACTGGACTGATTTTAAAAGATGTGAATAAAAAAATGTAAATAAAAACTGCAAAACTGAGCCGAGTGTAGTGGCACACGCTTGAATCCCAGCACTCCGGAGGCAGAGGAAGGCAGATGTCTGTGAGTTCAAGGCTCCCCGGATCTGCAAATCGAGTCGAGGACAACCAAGGCTACGTTGAGAAACCCTGTCTTGAAAACACCCCCCCCCCCAAAAAACAAACAAAACAAAAAATTGCAAAACTGAAAAAGGTTGCCAGCTAGGCATGGTGGTACACCCCGGTAAACCCAGCACTAGGGCAGAATTGTGAGTTCAAGACCACATAAATTACTCTAGATTACAGAGTAAGACATGTCCATCTGGTTACCCCAAAAGTTGGTCTCTACGCAGGAGCATGTATGTAAGCACTGCAAACTGCCAGGCTCCATCAGAAGCAGGTGACTGCTTCTTCTGCTAGTGGAAATGCAGGACCTTAAGTGTGATGCTTCATGCTGTGTGGGGCTTGACACCACAGACATGGAAACTTTCCACTCAGGAGGGTCCCCATGGCTGCCACTACTCTATTTTCAGCCTATTACAAATTTGCTTCTTTGCTTTCACCAGTATTCAAATTGAAAATGTTTTCAATTTTTATTGAATGGCTTTTCCCAGGGAAGCCATTTCTATTTTCCCAGATAAGAAAACAACAAACCAAATAAGAGTTTGCACCCACATGCCGCCTGGTAAACCAGTGAGTCTAATGGGGGTCACTCCATCCTGGACCACTGCATGGTTGGTATATGGCAGCTATACCAACAATGAGTCCTTCTTATTCCTCCAGCAATTGTTAACCACATATATGTCCGCAGAAATGGGAGGGGCTGCAAGAGCCAGGGTGCCCTCCCCTACTTCCCCGGGGAGAGAGTAATGGGTCCACTCCTTCTGTGAGGGTTCAGGCTGCTAACCACAACTTCTCTGATGTCAAGATTACAAGAGTCATCAAGTGTCCAAAGGACAGTTTCACACTGTGCACTTTTGCTATATACAAGTTGTGTTTGTTTGGGGGAGTGGTAATTTTTTAATCAATTTTATTTCTGTGGATAGGCATTTTGTGTACATATATGGCTGCATAATTTGCATATCTGATGCCCCAAGAGGCCAAAAGAAGGTGTTGAATCCCCTGTGACTAGAGTTATTGCTGGTTGTGAGTTGCCCTGTGGGTGCTGGAAATTGAACCTAATTCCTCTAGAAAAGCAGCCAGTGCTTCTAACTGATCTCTCCAGCCCAGGTATTCTGTTTAAGACAGGTTCTTGTTATGCAGCCCAGGCTGGCCTTCGACTCTTTGTCCTCACATCTCTCCTTCCTGATTGGTGAGATCACTGGCATGAATCACCATGCCCAACTCAAGAGAAATATTTTTTGCCCATGGAAGGATTTATTTTGACCTATGCAAGAAAGGTATGGTGGTGGTAGTGTGATTTGGCTGGTTACACAACAGTAGCAGAGAAAAGGGGTTTTTATTTTATTCATTAATATTGCATATATACACTGTGTGTGCATATGTGCACACACACAAGCACATTGCTCTTGCAAACAGCCCAAGTTTAGTTTCCATGCTGAGCAGCTTACAAACCACTTTAACTGTAGCCCAGGAAAGCTGACAGCCTTCAGTACCCAGGCTTACAGGCATAACCCCCAACACACACACACACACACACACACACACACACACTCGCACACACATGAACATACACACGATTTTAATAATGATTATTTTTAAATAAGCTGGAAGAGGTGGAAAGATGACTCAACCACTAAGAGCATTTGATGCTCTTGAAGAGAACCTGAGTTTGTTCCCAGAACCCACTGAGGACCTAAATTAGTCTCCCAGCACCCAATGGCAGCTCACAACCTCCTGTAATTCCAGTTCTAAGAGATCTGGTGCCCTTTTCTGGCCTCTTTGGGTCCCTGCATGCACATGGTACATAGATACACACACACATATTGTGGGTGTTTGAGTAAGATATTCCCCATAAGTCTTTGGCATTTGCTGCCCATTTGGTGGCTATTTGGGGAGGCTGAGGAGGCTGAGCAGGAGTGTCACTGTGGGGCAAGTTTAAAGATTCCAAAAGCCACGTGGCCTTCCCCAGCACTGTTTCCGGTTTGTGGTTCAGGGTGTGAGCTTGAGCTACCCACTGCCACCTGTGCTCCGCCATCATGGACTGTTATGGATCTGGAATTGTAAGCCCCAAAGAAGCCCCACCCTCTATAAATCCTTGCTCATGGTCTTTTTTCAGAACAATAGAAAAAAATAAGTAACACATAAACTTAAAAATGAAATAAAAACTTTAAAATGAGCTAGGGATGCAGCGCAATTATAGAGAACTAGCCTGTATTCATGAAGTCCTAAGCTGGCCTCTATTACATAGAAGCAGGGAGGGACACAAAGTCATGGTTTCTTTACTGGGCTTGGTAGCACATCCCAGTAATTCCAGCACTCCAGAGTTGGAGACAGAAGGTTCAGAAGTTCAAAGTCATCCTTGGCTGGGCAGAAAGTTCAAGGCCTGTGTTGTAAACATAAGACCCTATCTCAAAGTAAATAAACAGAAGTCAAGCTCACAAAAGATAAAATGTTTGAAATACGTATGTATATAACGCTGATGAAAGGCATGCAGACGTGTATTTTTATAAATAATACATGTATTTCTAACCGCCCCCCCCCACGTACCCAAGGCAAAATCTCATCTACAGAAATCCTTGCTTTGGGATTGTTTCAATGTTCTAAATGTATTCCATCATGCTCAAAGTCACATCAGCACCTTGCTCAGCAAGGTCCTCCGTGGGTTTACCTTTGGGCAGAACGGGATTCCAGGGCACTGTCAGCACAGGGAAGCAACTGATGCGGCTGTTTAAACAGGTGGGACTGCTGCTTTGGTGACAGACATTGTACGTGCACCACCTGTGTGCGCTTGCCCACCAAAGCCAGAAGAGAGCATCAAATCCCCAGGAAATCGGGGCTGCAGGCGGTGGAGAGCTTCCTTTAACCTGTACTAGGAACAAGTGCCCTTAACCACTGTGCCAAACCCCTAATTTTTGAATTGTAGCTCTCAGTCTAGAATACTTAATTCTTAACGTCATTACTAGCTTTAGATCGCCTAGTTTTGTAGGGAATTGAAAAACCTAAAGAACGGATATAATAGCAAATGCACTATTTCTATAGGTCATGCCTGTTAACCTCACTGGAGGACTGCGGGTCGATGCTTTAAGTTGCTTGGTTGCTTGGTGGGGGAGTTAATTGGAGAGCCTCATAGAAACCCTACCACAGACCTACATTTCCAGCACAGAAACCCTTAGTTTGGATCCACGACGGGTTTGCATGTGTGTCCTTGCACAAGCGTGCAGTGCGAGTTTATTGTGTTTACTTTAATAACGTATAGCTGGTCGTTTTTATAGAGAAAAGCCCCCCCTAGTTTTAACCAGATTCGCTGACTGGTCCTACACTCCTAAAAGGTTACCAGTTCCCGCTGACGGGTGTGTACAGAGCTGCGGTTCTAGATTGCGCACCCCTCCAGCATGGACAGAGCCCACTGCCCGAAACCAACATGGCGGGGACGGCCTCGCGCGTAGCCCTCCTCCCGCAACCGCCCGGAGCCCCTCCGCTTTCCTCCACCTTTGCGTCGTGACCCCGGAAGGACTCCGCCTCCCGCAGCCGGAGGTGCGGGCGGGCGCGGGAGGGCGCGCGGGCGACCGGCTGCGGGGAGGACTGCGCTCCGAGCGCGGGGCGGAGCGGCGCAGGAGAGAACGGGGTGAGGAGAGACGGGACCGGGAGAGCGCGGGCGGCGGGGACCGGGAGCACCTGCCGGGGAGCAGGGTGACGCCTGTAGTGAGGCGTCTGCAGGGAAGCCAGCCGCGGCCCGCTCACCAAAACCGCTGAACACCTGCTCCAGTGGGCGGCGCCCGGGCATCTTGTTTTTATCATGATTATTTGCATTCAGGCGGCGTCTCACTCTGTGGCCCAACAGACTGGTTTGGAAGTCCCGGTGAAGACCACACGGGGCTCCAACTGGTGGTCATCCTCCTGCCTCAGCCTCCCAAGTGATGGGATTATTAGGCGTGACCACTAGCCATCTTGTTTTCACACAGACCGATGTTACCAGGTTATTGTCAGTTACGATTTTTCTTGCATTGCAAACATCCCCTCAGATCACAAGAGGAGATGGGTGTAGATGCTTGTAATCTCAGCACTAGGGAGGTGGAGGCCAGAGCATCTGAGATTCAAGGTCATTGTCCACTGCAAGACTGAGTAAAAACGCAGCCCATGTTCTTCTTTGCTGTTTTGGTAACTAGTCATTTTAGCTCCATTGGGGGTATCATGCATGCATAATTAACTACAAAAGTGATAGAGTTTAAATGTTTTTTTATTCTGTTTATTTATTGGGTGCTCTGTGGGCGTCAGAAGAATCAGTTTTCTTGCTGGAATCAGTTATCTCATTTTACCAGAGCTTACCTTTTTTTTTTTTTTCTCTTTTTGAGATAGGGTATCCATATGTACCTCTGCCAGGCCTAGAACTCATATTGTAGACCGCACTGATCTCAAACTCATAGAACTGGAACCAAAGGCATGAGTCATCACACCTGGCAAGAACTGAGGTTTACATCTTTCATGGATAAAGCAACTAGAAATCCCTGTGGCTGATTCATTTCTGTTTCATTGAATTAAGATTGGATAGAGGCATCATGTCAGAAGAGACAGTCAGCGAACCACAGTTCTCCTTGAAGACATCGGCAGTAAAAGTGTTTGGTCTCCCTGTGTCTTGGTACTACTCTGTCTCCCAGGTAAACCTCCAGATTAATGGAATTTTAACAGTTCCGTTATGTGGTTCAGTGATATTTTGTGTCACTTGAGGCCATTTTGCTTCATGGTGCTAGTGTTTAAACCCAGAGTTTTCGGGGCAGGTGTGGTGGCCAGTGAGCTGTACTCCCAGCCTCTGAGGATTCACACAGCACACTCAGAATGTTAACTAACATAGGTAATGCCTACCTAAACTTATTTCCTGTATACATATGTATATATAACATATACATATACTGTTGATTTTACCAATAAGGACTCAGGAGCCGGATGCTGGGGTGGAAACCTTTTAGCTCAGAGAGGCAGGGAAAGCACCCAGCTGACCTTCCTACTCAGCTCAAGTCCCAGAAGGAAAAAGCCAAAGCCCCTTCTTCCCCACTTCAATACCCTTCTCTCAATACCCCTCCTTTCTGTTTATCCCTGTCAGCTGGTTTCTTGCTCCACCTCTTCACCTAGGGTTGACTTTATTTAGCTCTTGGATTAAAGGTGTGTGCCAGGGCTGAGCCAAAACTACAAATGCTTGTTTACAGTAAACAGAAAGAACCAGGATCAAAATTTGAGCCATGCCACAATTAAAAACAGGTTTTTACAGTTCACAATCTCGGGGTTCACCATGGGATCAAATATCAAAATTTTTTTTTTCATAAAAGGGGACTATATTACTCTAAAAAGTATTCCTGTTTTATCCAGGTGTGGTGACATACACCTTTAATCCTGCTCTTCATCATATGTTATATCTGGTATACTTTACTGAGTATATCAATCTTCAGGATTTATCCACATTGTAGTACATGCTAGAATTTCCCTTGCAATATGGAATTAATATTCCATTGTGTGGTTATGTACATTTCTGTTTGTCCTTTCTGTGAAACACTTGTGTCGGCTGCATGTTTTAGCCATCTTGAGCAATGCTTCCCTAAGCCTGGAGGTCTCAAAAATCTCTTCCAGACCCTGCTTTTAGCCAGCCGGTGCCACACACCAGCATCCTCAGCAGTCCGCAGGCACAGGCAGGAAAACTGGCAATTTCAGGACAGCCTGGGCTATACAGGGAGTCCTGTTTAAAAAAATAAGCGGATATGTCTCAGTTCAGATTTGATCCCCAGAATCCAGGTTAACAAACAAGCAAGCAAAAAGCCAGGCAAAGTAGGGAGCACTTGTTGCCTAGGCCATAAGAGGCAAAGACAGGAAGCACCTTGGTGCATGCCCGTAAACCCTGGCTCAGAGTCAGCCAATCCGACAGATAGTAACTGCAGCTTCAGTGGTGGACAGTGGTTTGGGAAGACATCTGCTGTTGCCTCTGCCCCCGCATGCCCACACTAGCACTAAAACACAAAGGAAAAGAAGAAATAACCTGCTTTCAATTCCTTTTAGAATTTCGGAATCCCATGTTAATTTTTTTTTTTTAAGCTGCTATACTGTTTTCCGTAGCAGGTACTCCGTTCTGTATTTCCACAGCCTTGTCTGTCAGTACTTGTGGTCTTGTTTTACTATAGGGTCACCCTACAGGAAAATGCCCTACAGGAATGTGCTCTTCAGACCTTACCTCTCGCTCTGTGAGCTGCTGTATATTCTGTTGTTAGATTCCAGTTTTAAATATTTTTGTTTTGCCTGTGTGTATGTCTGGGCACCATGTGCATGCCTTGGACCAAGAAGAGGACATCGACTCCAAGTTCTGTAATTGTCCAGATAGTAGGGTTCTAAAACTATTTTTGATTAATTTATGAATAAAATTACTTACTCATTTATAAATGAATAAATAGAAATAAGTTAATTTATGTTTGCTTAAAGTTCCAGGCATGTTTTTAAAAATAGAGCTCAGCAGTTAGGCTCTGTGGTGCATGCCTTTACTCCCAGCCCTCAGGAAGGTGGAGGCAGGTGGATCTCTGTGAGTTAAAGGCCAGCCTGGTCTAGGACAAGGCTACCCAGAGAAGCCCTGTCTCAAAAAAAAACAACTAACTAACCATACAAACAAACAAAACTGAGCTCAGCTTTAGAGTATGATTTAATAATTTCTGTATTAAAAATCCTGCTCATTGTTCAGATAGAAGACTCACTTGCATGAATTCATCATCACTTGGTGAAGCAATGTTCACAGGGTTGAATTATTGTATGTGTCTACTGACTTTTGAAGTAACAGTGTTTATCTGAAACTTAGATAACTTCAGAGCACTGAGTAATAGGGTGTTAAATTAAGGCAGCCTAGCTGGCACTGAAAGAATAGTCTCTTGACGATGTTCACAGATAACTAAGATCTAATTTTAGTTCTTACCCTTTTGTTTTTAGTGAACAGATATGAGTTGTTTTTGCTTGTGTTTTTTAACTATCTTTTCCAGATCAAATTTTCACCAGCAGCTAAAAAGTTGTTTGTGGTCACTGCTGTGAGTGCTCTATCTGTAATTTTTCTGGCTCATCACTTTAAAAGAAGACGTGGAAAGAAGAAAGGAAAAATACTGCCATGGGAACCGGAGCACCTCATACTTGAGCAGACTAAAAGAGTAGCATCAGACAAAGGTTTGTGGAAATGTCCAGATTAAACCTGTGCAGCGCAAGACACTGTATCATAGCTAGAAAAGCAAATGTATTGAAGCCACTTAGGGTCCTGCACAGAAGTACTTACTGACAATTCCTTGTTGTACGTCTGCATTTAAGTGTCAGTAAATTATATAGTAAAATACGACTGTGGAGGCTGTGCAGGTGGAGACTGTTCTTGGAGGGACTGCCTTCCATTCTCAGCATACACATCTGGCAGCATCAGGGATCTGACACTATTGGCCTCTGAGCACCTCACTCAAGAGCCGCCCACGCTCAGATACTTAGACATATAACTTAAAGGTAATAGCAAATCTTTTCTTAAAAGCCGCAAAACTATGATAATCCATCACAACCTGCTTTTGAAGTATTTGATAATGTATGAGAATACTGTTCTAAGTCAAGAGTGTGTGTTGTGTGCCATCATTTGTAAACGTAATTATTAAATTTGTATAAATGTATTGATCAATACTATCTCTATTACCTTTATGTTGTTTATTACTGTCCTATTTATAAGTTATTTTTTAAAGGGTATGTAGCTCCAGCTGGCCTCAAATTCAATATGAACTAAGGCTGGCTTTGAACTTTTGATTATCATGGCTGCACCTTCTGAATGCTGGGGTTGCAAGTGTGCAGTACCATGCATATCTTCTGCATACATTTGTCTGTTTCCTTATTATCAAAAGTCCTAGAATTGCTGATCTTTAAAGAGTTGGTGTTTTTGTAAGAGACATGGTACATACTGCTGAATTGTAGCAGTGAAAATAATTCCCCGGGACAGACGAGGTGGCTCAGCAAGTAAAGACACTGCTGCAAGCCTGACAGCCCGAGTTTCACCCTCAGCAAGAACACAGCTCTCAAAAGTGTCCTCTGACCTCCCTATGTTCACTGTGGCACACGAGCCGTGCACATACGAAATAAATCAAAGTGTGGTGATCGTAGTAACAGTTTTCTTTGACCAAGCTGGAGTTCTTTGTATTTACTGTCTCGTGTACTTTACGGTTTTATTATTTATTCATCCGGCATACACGGTGAGTCACTGTTGTTGACTGAGGTTTTATTAGTTTCAGACAAGCACTATCCTCAGCATCATATTTAATTTGCGTAACATGAACAAATTACCACAGGTAATGGTATGAAGAAGTTACCAAGGTCATATAACTTTTGTGTACTGGGATTTGAAACCAGGGGGTCTGAACTGTTGTGCTTCAAGAAGCTGGGCCTGACATTGGCTCTGCAGACAAGCACAAGCAAGTAGAAGGTCTGAAGGACAAAGCTAAGCACACGTGAGGTGGAGAAGTTGTAGCTGTAATTCAGGGACAGAAAAGCTTACCAAAAAAAAAAAAAAAAAGCTGGACACAGTGGCGCAAGCCTGTAATCCCAGCATTCAGTGAGGCAGAGGCAGGTGGTTCTCTGTGAGTCTAGGTCAGCCTGGTCTACAAAATGAGGACGGCCAGGGCTATTCAGAAACTCTGTCTCAAAAAAAACAAACAAGGGCTGAAGAGATGGCTCAGTGGTTAAGAGAACTGTCTGCTCTTCCAGAGGTTCTGAGTTCATTTCCCAGCAACTACATGGTGGCTTACAGCCATCTATCCTAGAATCTTGTGCCCTCTTCTGGCATGCAAGTGATCTACAGATAGAGCACACACATATGTAAAGTAAATACATAAATCAATATTTAAAAAACAAAGTGCTTACATTAGTCTGGAAGATAGTTGCTAATATTTTTATACTGATTATAGCAAGCCATTCAAAACTGTCCTGATTAGTTAGCTGAATGTCTACTCTTGTTATAAAATCTGGTTGTAGCATCACTACAAATATTAGAAATGTATAACTTAATAATGTTACACATTTAATAATTTGTATGCTTGAATAAAGTGTGTTTTAAAACCAGGTGCATTCTGCAGCTAGAGACATGGCTCGATGGTTGAGAGCTCTTCCAGAGGACCCGGGCAGAGATCTCACACCCTCACACAGACATAGTGCAGTCAAATCACCAGTGCACATAAAATAAAAACAAATTAGTCTTTAAAAAAAAAAACAAGAACATCTGAATGGATAGATTGTAACTTAACATTTTGCCTGAAAGTTACTGTTGGAGCTGCTGATGCCTTTGATGTTGGTGTGTTTGCTTTCCAGGCTCAAGTTGTTCCAGCAGTAGGCAGAATTTGACCTTGTCATTAAGTTCCACCAAAGACAAAGGATCTCAACCTTGTCACTACACTAATGGAGGACTTTTCAGCAAATATTCGGATTCTGCCCAGAGCTTAGCCTCTGTAAGAAAAGCATACTTATTTTTACTATCATCATCATCATCATCATCATCATCATCATCATTATTATTACTGTATTTGCTTGTATATCTCTCATTAGCTTAAGTATCACATATCTGCTGCTCTTAGTATAAGCCTAGGAGACAGTCTGGTTAAGTCTGTTTGGTTCTGCTGTTGGCTCCCAGTTTCATTGAGTAAGTGATCCATTTGGTTCTGTGAGAACAGCTTTGATGTGATAATGTTGTAGATGCAGGCATACTTTTTTCTGGACTGGATGTGATGGTTTGTGCCTATAGCCCTGGCCGTCCTCGTTTTGTAGACCAGGCTGACCTAGACTCACAGAGAACCACCTGCCTCTGCCTTACTGAATGCTGGGATTACAGGCTTGCACCACTTATGTTGTCATGTGCGCCCTGCACTTCTTGGGTTCAAGTGGTTCTGTTGCTTCAGCCTCCTGAGTAGCTAGGTCTGCTGAGTCATAGAGCATCACTATGCCCAGCAAAAAGATGCTGAATTATAAAATCTTGAGTACCCAGATTGGAAGCCTGTAGACTTGCAGTTCTGTGAAGCTGAGCAGGATCACACCCCCTTCTGTAACGCTGGCCCTCGGCTTCAGGGGCATTTTCTTGGTGTCAAGCTGCTTTTCTGAGCAGTACCTCAGAGGGCTTCAGCCATGCCTTCTCTTGCTCAGCCAGCCTTGCCGTCCTCTACTAAGGCTGTGAGCAGGTAACAAATCATGACACAGAAGACTGGGGATGGCTAGGACCGCAAAACTTGGTAAGCGGAGTCAAAGGAGCTGGCAAGACGGCTCCTACGGAGGACCTGAGGATGGATCTCAGATCCTCAGTGTAGCACTCATTGCCACCTGTAACTCCAGCTCTATGGGATCCAGCAGTCTCCTGGCTCCAGGGAAACTGTACTTCTGTGCAAATAGCCCCGCCAGACACACATGCATACTCATAGTCAAAAATAAATTTTAAAAAATTGAATTTAGAGGTATGGTAAGAGATATTGTTGGGTTTTTGTTTTGTTTGGGGTTTGGTTTTGTTTTTGAGGGTTTCTCTGTGTAGCCTTGGCTATCCTGGACTGGCTTTGTAGACTAGGCTGGTCTCAAACTCACAGAGATCCACCTGCCTCTGCCTCCCGAGTGCTGGGATTACAGACGTGTGCCGCCACACCTGGCACAGTAAGAGATGACCTTTTTTTCTTTTTAATTTGAGAAGTTATAGAAGCGGAAGTTTTGGTGAACTTGGAAGAATAATTTTTACTCTGGAAAGATGCTGAACTCAATCAGCAAAACTGATACTGGCAAAAACCAAGTGGAATCAACAACAGACACATAATGACTTGAGTTTAGATTTCTCTCTAGGAACAGAGCTGGCATTAGGGACAGGGTTGTCTGCTTGGAGTGACTGGCATGGTTGGCACAGTGGGTTTACTAGAGAAGGGCATGAACAGCGGTAATGCCCATCTGCATGTCATTTAGCAGTGTTTTCAACCCCTAAAGACGAAGAGCTGAGCATCTTAGAGTTGATGTAGACACCATTTGTAAGTACTAACACAGTAAAGACTGATAAAATAACCATCTGTTTGTGTGTGTGTGTGTGTGTGTGTGAAAATACTGATTACTGTTCAAAACACTGTTCTACCGTATATTTTTGAGCATCAGGGCCAGTATAGTTAAGAGTCACATGAGTACTAAATTTGAATATAACCACAATTTTTTCTTCAGGTAGAATTTACCTGGACTGAAATTATAGGACATATGTAAATAATTGCCAAATATACAGTATGGTAGCAGGTTTGGTGTGTAGCTCGGGATAGTATTTACCTAGCCTGTGTGAGACCCTGGGTTCCAGCTCCGCCACTGCATAAAAACCAGGTGTGGTGGCACACACCTGTAATCCCACTGTTTGGGAGGTAGAGGCAGAAAGATGAGACATTCAGGTTCATCTTTAGCTGTATAGGAGACTGTGAGTGCTGTGTGCACGCGCATGCGCAACGTGTTCATAAGAGATTTTGAACTACTTTCCATCGGTCTTCGTTTCAGGTCCAAAGTGTTAACTCCTGTCACAGCTGTGCTTGTGGAAATTCAAACTCCTGGGACAAAGCAGATGAGGATGACATCAAGCTTGTTAACATTCCTGTGACCACCCCTGAGAACTTGTACTTGATGGGTAGGCATAGCACTTCAGAATTCTAAGATGCTGTCATCAGGTCTGATTTGAAGGGAAAGGGCAATGAGCTGGGGCTGGGGAGGTGCTCATTGGCAAACAGCTTCCCTGGCGTGGTCAGTGTCCTGCGTTTGACACCCAGCACTGTGGAGGATAAAAAAAAAACCAAAAAAACATAACCAAAACCAGTGATTTCTTCTGAAAGAATCAGCTGTAGTTTTAAATGGCCTGTGTCAATTGAGTCTATCCTATATAACATCGCTAGCTGTACTAGTTTCTCAAGAGTGATATTTATTCTGCAGCCAGAGTCCGAAATCATTATTACTGAGCTGGAGTCAAGGAGTCAGTTTACCCACCTTTCTCTTGAAAAACCTATGAGAGAATGCAGACCTTTCCTTTTGCGATCGTTTCTCCTGCAGCCATATCACTATTACCCCTGTCTTAATCTTCATATCACATGCTCCTCTTTGTGTCCATTTGCCCAGACAGCTTCACTATTCAAATGTATAGTGTTCTGTCTACATGTACACCTGCGGGCCAGAAGAGGGCACCAGATCTCATTATAGATGGTTATGAGCCATCTGGTTGCTGGGAATTGGAACTCAGGACCTATGGAAGAGCAGACAGTGCTCTTAACTGCTGAGCCATCTCTCCAGCCCAAACATCCTGATCTTAGTGACCTCTTCAAAGACCACCACCACCCCTTTTTTTTAATGAAAGAATTCAGATTCCAGATAATAAGACTTGATGTTTCAGGATGCCTTTATTCAGTCTGGTATGCTAACCAGGTCTAATCTGCTGAGTCTTGACTAATAAAGTTATTGGAATCTGATTTACTTGGTCTCTTTTGTCTAGATATCATTCGTGTTCTATATTCAGAAAAATCATTAAGTAGGAAAAAAGCCTGTACTTCATACCTGAGTATTCTTTTTGGGTTAATGAGAATGGATGTTTTAGGAGCTGACTAGAGTGTGGGGATCAGCACCTGATGTGCACTGGGTTCATTCAGCTACATTCCCTTCAGCAGACATTCATACTAGATAGAAAACGCACCCAAAATCCAGATGTGGCCTGGCCAGCAAGCAGGGAAGGGACTGACTAAGCAGAAAGCTGTTTGCTTCTGGGAGTTTTCCCACCTGTGGGGACAGGCAGGGCGCACCATCTCCCCTGTTGTCATCGTAGCTACATCTGAGAAAAGGAACTGGATTTAGGTCATAGAGCCATTGTTCTGATCCCCAGATCATTACATCTTTTGCTGTTGTTTGAGACAGGCTCTCACTATGCTATTCTGGTGGTCTTTCTTGGAACTCGCTCTTCAGATCAGGCCAACCTCAAACTCAGATCCGCCTGCCTCTGCCTCCCAAGAGCTGGGACTAAAGGCGTGTGTCACCACAGCCCCTTAATTAAATCTTTATTCAGCCTCACAAAAGTTCTCATTACATCTTCAGAGAGCAACCATCTTTTGTCTCCACTACAGTACTGTTCCTTTCTGAAACGTCCTGAGGCTGCTTCCGTTAGCTGTGTTTCTTTCTGCTTCTGCTCATGCGCACGTGCTCCAGAACGGCCCAGTAAGCTCTGCTCCAGCATTCTAGGGCATCTTTGAGCTGTCGCTGTAACATCCCTCCTGCGGCCTGCACGCTTATCACAGCAGTAGCCCCTCTGTGGGCAGCTTTCCTGTCTGTTTTTGTTGTCTTACATGCCGAGGAAACATGTAAGGGTTTGCGCACTTACAGTCAGCTTGCTCTCAACCTTTAGGTATGGAGCTCTTTGAGGAGGCTTTGCTCACTTACACTCTGTCCCCAATCTGTAGGCATGGAGCTGTTTGAGGAAGCGCTGCGCCGGTGGGAACAAGCTCTGACCTTTCGCAGTAGACAGGCTGAAGATGAAGCCTGCAGCTCTGTTAAACTGGGAGCCGGAGATGCCATCGCAGAAGAAAGTGTGGATGTAAGGGTGGCCTGCGGGATACTGCAGGCGCCTCTCTTTCCTGGCAGTTAATGCACGTTGTTCGTTGCCCCAGTTTGGGACTGTGTGAGGCACTTGTGAGGTTTTTGCTTTGGTTTGAGAGAGGGTCTCCCTATGTCACCCAGCTGGCTAGGCACTCTAGTATAACTAGACTGGGCTGAAGATTGTATGTGTCTGCTTCTCCGGGGCTGGGATCCTGCCCAGCACCAGGTGCTTCTTTCTGGGCATTTCCTATTCAAGCTTTTAAGCATTTGGGTGTTTTGAAATTATTTTATTATTTCATATAGATAATAGTGTTTTGTCTGCATGAATGTATATGTACCATGAGTATGCTGGCTGCCTGCTGAAGTCAGAAGAGAGTATTGAGTCCTCTGGAGCTAGAGTTGGAAACAGTTGTGAGTTGCCCTTTAGGTTGTGAGAATCACATCCACGTCCTCTGCAAGAGCCAGTGCTCTTAACTGCTGAGCCAGCCCTCCAACTCCTAACCTCAAGTTTGCTGACTTCCGAGGATGTGTAGAAGCAGCAGATGCAATTAATTGCTGTTGTTTTTCTAATACAGAGGTAGAACTGGGTCTTTATTGATCATTTCAAAATTGGAGAGCATTGCTGAGTCAGAAGCCCAGGGCAAGGAGCCCTAAATCCAGTTTAGCAAATCCTCCAAGCTATTCTTCCACATGCTCAACTCAAGTCTGAAAACTCTTAGTCTATTTAAATGATCAGTCAGGACCCAGTTCTTCCTCTCTATTACAAAAACAATATGTATGGCTACGTATTGCTACCCACACCTGTAATCCAAGTGCCAGCCCTGGCTACATACCCACTTTCTCTTCTCAAGTCCGCGTTTCTGTGTTTAGAGTGTTAACATTGAATGCAATAGCTGCTGTGTGTTACTGTTATTTTTTTTCTTTGTAGGATATTATCAGTTCAGAATTCATCCATAAACTTGAAGCTCTGCTGCAAAGAGCATATCGTCTCCAAGAAGAGTTTGAAGCTACCCTTGGCGGATCTGACCCTAATTCCCTTGCAAACGATACTGGTAAGGTAGATAGATGCTTTGTGTGGTTGTTCTCTTTTATATTTACAAGTTGTTTGCTTAAATGTCTTCTGTATTGTTAGAAATGCTTTATGAAATGTGCAAGGGAAAAAGTGTCTGCTGTAGTCCTGGCTGGCCAGGCCGGCCTGGATCTCAGAGGTGTGTCACCCAAGCACTGAGGATAAAGGCATGAGGAGATCTCTTGAATGAAGTTGGAAGGAAGGTTGACTTGAAATTGTTTCTTTCTATAAATCCCACTTAAGATGGAAATGATGGGATGAGGGGCCTGGGTCTGGGGTTTTAGTGTTTAAGAGCACTTGATATTCTTGCAGAGAACTCAGGTGAGTCACAGCCTCTGGTTGTAGGGGATACGACAGCTTCCTCTGACTTTTTTTTGTAGGGGGCAGTTGGGGTTTTGTTTTTGTTTGTTTGAGATAAGGTTTCACTGGCTGTACTGAAACTCACTCTGTAAACCAGTTGGTCTAGAATGCACACAGATCCCCCTGCCTCTGCCAGTGCAAGAGTCCATGTTCTTAATCAGTGTACTTTGTTGCCTAACCACTTATAAGATGGAAGATTAACTATGAATCCCTTGTCAGAGTGTGCGCTCTGTGCATCACCATAGCATTGTAAAGGTTGGAGCAAGTAGGCACCCTGGAGACCATATGCTGCAAAAGCCTTAGTTCTGGGGTGAGAGGTCTTACTTTCGATAAAGCTCTAACACGCTTTACGTCCTGCCTGTGGGGGTAGATGCCTTGCTTGCTTTCCACTTTATTTTTTGAAACAAAGTCTTGCTGAACCTAGAGCTCACCAGTTGGCTATCCTGGCTTGTGAGCTCTGGAGATCTGCCTGTCTCCTTGCCCCTTGTGCTGGGGTTATAGACACGCATCGCCACACCTGGCTTTTATGTGGGTGCTGGAGATCTCAGCCCAAGCCTTCACATTTGCGTGACATCGCTTCATTCACTGAGCTGTCTTCCCAGACTCTCTGTTTTCATAATAATAATTCTTTTCTTCCATATATGTGCGGTGATTTGGTTAACTTGGGTGTGTCATATATATACATATATGTAATTTATTTTGACTTTATGTATAGTGGTGTTTTACCTGCATGTATGTCAGTGTTGGGGTGTCAGATTCCTTGAAGGTAGAGTTGTAAGTACAGTGTGGGTGCTGGCAATTGAAGCCACCTTCTCTGGAAGAGCTATTTAACCACTGAGCCGTTTCTCCAGCCCCTTTATGTCTTATCTCAGGGCTCCAGGGTACATTTCACTTGTTTTGTGGATTTTTTAAAATCTATTCTCCTTTGTCTGGTTTTTATTTTATTTTATTTTATTTTATTTTAATGTGTCTGGGAATTTTGCCTGATTGTATGTCTGTGCACCAAATGCATGCTTGGTGTCCTTGGAGGCCAGAAGTGGTGTCAGATGCCCTAGGACAGAGCTACAAAAGGTTGTAAGCCTCCATGTGGGTTCTGGGAATGGATCTTGGGTTCTCTGGAAGAGCAGCAAGTGCTTTCAGCCTCTAGGCCACCTCAGCAGCCCTTTTTGTCTGCTGAGGCAGGCTTTGTCCTTAGAGCTCTGGGTGGTCTGAAACTCATGACGTAGACCTCAAACTTTCAGTGACTGACTCCTGAGCACTGAGATTGCCGGGACTGGCAACACCTGGTTTGTGGAAAGACCTTATCTCATGGGTTAGCTCTAGAGAGAGGGAAGCTGGTCTGTTTACCTGAGGTAGACCGTGCCAGAACTTTGTGCTTTAAGACTTCCTCTGATGCTTTATCTGTGGTCTCTGTGTGATAACTGAAAGTACACATGGTGAGTTCTCACTCCATGGATCCATAACCGTCATTATTATTTATTAGCTGCATGATTGTATCACTCTCCAAGCCTCAGGATCCCCATCTGCAGAATGGGTGCATAATGTACATATTATACAAACTTCACGGCAATGTGCAAAGCTCTAGACAGGGTGGCATTGATTGGGTTGGGATTTTGAACTTCATGAGCTCTCAGGATGATCCCCGTTTATCGATAGAATCTTAGCCTAGAGGGTTTGGGGGACGACGTGGGAAGATTGGGTTTATTTTGTTTTGTTTTTGAAGATGGCTCTAATGTGCCCCAGCCTATGGAGCTGAGGGTGAACTTCTGATCCTCCTGTCTCTGTCTCCTAAGCGGTTTGCACTCCTGTGCCTGGCTTATATGATTCAGAGATTGAACACAGGACATCATGCATACTGGGCAAACCACTACCCATGGACTCCATGCTCAGCTGTTTTTAGGTTTGGTTTTGGTTTTTTGACTTAGGGCTTCATGTAGACTAGGAGTTACCACATTTTGGTGCACTTGCCTGGTCCTAAGTGTGCCAGTTCAGAGGTAATCTTTAAGGTTTCTGGCACTTGTTTGTGGACAAGGTCTCATTGTGTCACCCAGGATGGTCCTGGGTTCCTGTGACTGCCCTGTTCTGTGACTATGCCTTTTGAATAGCTGAGGCCACAGGCCCACACCACTGTTGGAAATGGAAGGCATTCCACACATCATACTGACCTACAAGTTCTGATTATTACAGTGAAAGATATTGGGGATTATTAGTTCTGGAAACATTGCTAACGGCTGAGCTAGGACTAACTAAATTTCCACATTCTTCTTCCTTACTGTTGGATCAATTCCTAGTAAGCCTGTCCGCCTGCATTTGTTTCTAAAGTTTAGCTGTCCTATTTGTTTTTCTTACTAAACTGTCAGTTCTGATTTTTTCTGAATTGTTGAAGTAATTACAGATTCAGACTTGGTATCTGTTGTCCTATCTCTCAACCTCTATCACTCTGCACTTTGGTAAACTTTGTATAATCAACAGTGTTGCCCTTAACCTTTAGGAACAGTTTAAAATGGACAGAGAAAATGGAGGCTCTGTGCTTTCTGATTTCTTTTGGTCACAAAGAATTCCTGCTTTGTTTTGAGACACAGTCTCTCTGTGTACCCTAGCCAGCCTGAAGCTTGCCATTTAGACCAGGACAGTCTTGAACTCACAGAAATCCACCCCCTCTGCTTCTAGAGTGCTAGATTTGATGTGTGTGCCACCACATCCAGCAGGTCAAAAGAATTCTTCAGTTTAGCTTACATGGCTCAGTGGGTAAGGCTTCCTGCTGCCAAACCTGACAACGCAGATTCAGTCCCAGGACCCACTCGGTGGACGAGGGCCTGCTCTCGTCCTGAGGCGGCCTGAGTGCTCCACTTGTGGTACACATCTTTCTGAACGACCAGAGAGCTAACCTGAATCAAGCTCCTTTTCCTTTCCTGTTTTCCCTTCCTCCCGCCATTTCTGCAGTTTGAGGCTTCTGAAAACTATGGAATTGTTAAAGATTTAAAGCTTTGCCAAAAAAGTTACCATATTAAGGTTGAGCCCAAGAAACCGAATTTCAACTCCATGTTCCTAAAATTGCAGGCACCATTGTCTCTCATGCTTCCAAGTTCTCAACAATACCCTGGAAGTCTGAAGCACTGAAACACACTGAATCAACCAATCTGTGCAATTCTAAAAAATAAATGAATGGAGTTTAGAACAGACCTTTAAAAATAAGAATTCTTAACACATTTGTGTATAGTCTTGGGCCTCAAGATGAATCTTCTCAACATACACCATAATTATGTAAGCATAATAGATGTTAATAGTTTTGCACTGGGAGCAAATATTTTGTATGCTGACAGTATCTCAAAACTGTTGGAAATAAGACTTGATTTATTTTTCTGTTACTGTGACAGAGTACTGGAGAAGAGCAGCTTACCGGAGACATTGTCTTGGCTCACAGGTTGCAGGAGCGTGGCTCCAGGGCATGAGGGAGTGACCGGATGCCACTATAGGCAGGACGCAGGGTGACCAATGCTGCTCCTTAGCTCACTTCCTCTCGTTACTCGGTTTGAGACTCTGGTCCTTGGAGTGGTGTGGCTAACCTTAGCATGGATCCTCTTACCTCCTTTAGCCCAGTCTAGAAACCAGTTCACAGACATGCACAGCTTTGTCTCAAAGGTGGTTCTATCAGCTGACTTTGAATATTAGCCAGCACAAGGCACTTGGTGTTGATCCAGCTCTAACCCAGCATACTCTTTTTTCACATATTTTCACCTTGAGCATTAAAGAGACCATGGGGTACTTTATTATGCTGAAATGTAAATGTATTTATCCACTAGTGACTTAGTGTAGGCTCCTGTTGATAGAGGCTGAAGTGATCATATCATTTGGAACATGTGATGAATTAGCAGGTCATAATTGATTCACACTCATTCACAAGTCTTATCCCTTTGAAGAGGAGAACATGTGTGCCAGGTTTTTTGTTTGTTTTGATAGAAGTGGGATCTTCTTACACCAATTTAAAATTCAGAGTAGGAACTGTATTTGTACATTTGTGTTATCTATAGAACAACTGTATGCCAACCTAGTGGTTTAAATGAGATTAAAGAGTATGTTCAAATCCTTTTCACACGAATTTTAGAATGTTTATTAACATTCTTTTCAAAAATATATTTACTTATTTTTATGTGTGTGTATGCCTGTGAGTGTGTTTGTGCCTGCGTACGTGCGTGCATGCATTATGTATGTATGTATGTATGTATGTATGTATGTATGTATGTATGTATGTATATTAAATCCCTTAGAACTGGAGTTCCAGGTGGTTATCAGCTACTGTGTAAGTGCTGGGAACTGAATACAGAATCTGTTCTCTGCAAGAGCAGTAAGTGCTCTTAATCACAGAGCCATCACTCACGCCCTATATTTCTTTTTAGGTAACAATATGTTTATTGAGAAACAAACCTGTGCTAAGCACTCTACCAGTGAGCTACATCCCAAGCTCTCAGAGACCTGAGCATCGTCTGCCAGCTGAGCTACCCCTCAGCCCCCTATTTATATTTCAAAAAATATACTTAAGGGCTGGAGAGGCGTGTCAGTGGTCAAGAGCACTGACTGCTCTCCCCGAGGACCCAAGTTTACCTCCCAGCAACCACATGATGGCTAATAACTGTCTGTAGCTCCATCTCCAAGAGATCCAGTGCCCTCTTCTGGCCTCTGAGGGCACTAGTCATGCATGTGGTACACAGACACACATGCAGGCAAAAACACTCACACATAAAATAAAATTAAATATAAATAAATAAAACATACTTAAACCCGAGATGGTGATGCATACCTTTAGTCTTGGTTCTCAGGGAGGCAGAAGTCAGCTACCTGAAATCTGAGGCCAGCCCTACATAGCAGGTTCTAGGCCAGCTAGGACTACATAATAAGACACTATCTCAAACAACAAGAAACCTTTACATCAAATTTTATTATAATAATTGGTTGTGCATTAAAAGTGTGCTAGAGGTTGGGAGCTGGAGAGATGGCTTAGTGGTTAAGAGTACTGACTGGTCTTTTTTTTCCTTATTTATTTATTTATTATAATGTATTCACTTTGTAGCCCCACTGCAGTCCCCTCCCTTGTCTCCTCCAAGTCCCACCCATCTTCCCTATTCTCCCCCTAGTCCCCTGATAGGGGAGGTCCTCCTCCCCTTCTGTCTGACCCTAGCCTATCAGGTCTCATCAGGGCTGGCTGCTTCATTTTCCTCTTTGGCCTGGCAAGGCTATTCCCTCCAGGGGGAGGTGATCAAAGAGCCGGCCAATGAGTTCAAAGACAGCCCCTGATTCCCTTACTAGGAACCCACTTGGAAACTGAGCAGCCTATGAGCTTCCTCTGAGTGGAAAGTCTAGGTCCTGTCCATGTATGGTCCTTGCTTGGAGTATCGGTCTCTACAGGACTCCCTGAGCCCAGGTTTTTTTGGCTCTGTTCTCCTTGTGGAGTTCCTGTCTGCTTCAGTCTTTCTAGCTCCCTCTTCCCTGCTCAAAGTTTGGCTGTGAGTCTCAGTATCTCCTTCCGTGTCTTGGTGGGTAGAGTCTTTCAGAGGTCTCCTGTGGAAGGCTCCTGTCCTGTTACTTCTTTCCTCTTACTTCCGATATCTATCCTGTTTGCTCTTCCGAAGGAGGATTAAGCATCTTCCCTAGGGTCCTCCTTGTTGTTTAGCTTCTTTAGGACTATGGATCTCTTCCAGAAACCTGGGGTTAATTACCAGCACCCACATGGCAGCTCACAACTGTCTGTAACTCCTGTTCCAGGGGATCCAACACCCTCACACAGATAAACATGCAGTCAAAACACCACTGTACATAAAATAAATTAAAAAAATATGCTTGAGTTGCTGAAGAGAGGGTTCAGTGGCTAAGAGCACTGGCTTAGGTTTGTCTTTCAGGAGCCCGGTCCTGCTTTTCCCGTCGGGTTTTCCAGGCACTAATGCAGGCGGATGCTGGACTAGAAGTGAAGCTTAGGTGGGTGGGTCTGTCAGCAGGACCTTGGTTTGGTAGTGAATGCCCGAGGGAAGAAGGCCTTGTGCCATCAGCCCTTCCAGTGACACAGCTCTTCATGGGGGAACAAGGGCTCTGTAAACCTTGGGGAAGTGGGTAGGGTTTTCAGGTGAGTGTACCTCCTTGGCTGGGGCTGGGTGCTGGGAATGCTTCATCTGCATGGAGACAATTCCAGGTGCTAGCTGAGCTGTCCTTATGAGGAAACCTGAAACCTGGTCACCAGGCTGTGTGACTACCTCAAAGGTGGAGGAGGTGGGGGTCTGTCTCAAGACTACCTGCACTGTGACATGCAGGCCCAGAACAGGGAGGTCTCAAGATGAGCTCTTCGGGTATTAGACTTATCCATCTCAACCTCACTCCTGCTATAGGCTGCATCCCTGCAGTTGCACGGTTCACATGCCCCCATAGGTTTAGTTCCCAGCATCCAGATGGCAGTTCCATGTAGTTCCAGTCCCAGGGGATGTCCTCTTTTGTCCCTCAAGGCACCAAGCATGCAAGTGGCGCACAGACAAGATCAGGAAAAACACCCATGCACATAAAATAAACATTCTGGGCCTGGGGCCAGTTAGAAGCATTTGCTGCTCTCAGAGATGCTCCTGGTTTTGTTTCCAGCTCCAACATAAGAGGCAGAAAACAACCTGTAACCCCAGTTCCAGAAGCTCTGACAGTCTTCTGGCCCACAGGCACAACTGCATGTATGTGCTGCACAGATATACATGCAGGTAAACCTCATACACATCACATATAAATGTGTAAATCATAAAAAAATGATTGAGTGTAGCTGACAAAGGTTTAGTCTAAAGTGCTTGCCAGGCAAGCCTGAGGACCTGAGCTTGGATCCCCACCATCCACATAAAAACTGGCCATGATGCTGTGTACATGTTATCCCAGCTGTGAGGAAACAGACACAGGTGGGACTCTGGAGCTCACTAGCCAGCCAGCTTATCTGAATCAGTGAGCTCCTGGTTCAATGAGAGACCCTGACTAAAGACTCAGACCTGAACCTTTGGTCTCCATATACAATCACCCACCTATGCTTACAGGTCCACATACAAGGACACAAATGAACACATACAGCGTGCACAGTGGAGGATGGGGAATATGAGAAAGGAATGGTTATATTACAACTTCTCATTTATTCCTGTGATGAGAAGTAGCTTTGAATTAGGCAGGATTTGGACTAGGTATTAAGAAATTGAGTTCTGCCATTGAATGTAACCACCTCATAGCTGTGATCCATTTTTTTCTGTTCTGTGCTGGCATTTCCTATCTGAAATAGCAAGTCATCATTAGATACGTTCCTGAGCTTTTTTTTTTTTTTTAATGTTTATGGGTGTGTTGCTTGCATGTATGTTTGTCTGCTTACCACAGCTGTACACACCTTCGGGGGTCAGGAGAGGATGTCAGATCCCGTGAGCCACTGTGTGGGTACTGGGGATTAAACCTGGGCCCTCTGGAGCCACTGAGCCATCTCTCCAGCCCCCCATGTTTCTAAACTCTTAGATACCAACATCTTATTCTTGACTTAAACAGTAGGTGTGTGTCTACCCTTCTCAGTACAGATGTTACATTTCATAAGTGGAAGTTACACTTCATAGATGAAATGAAGGTTTCGATTAGTTCTCTATTAACAACGTGAAAGTTTGTTACTGATAAGTCTTGTTGTTGAAAATGCTGTTGAGATCGCTAGAGGGCAGCACACCTTGCCTCCAGCTTTGAGCCAATGACTCATAAATGCCATTTTGTGTTGCTTGTTGAACTGAGAGTTAATTTTAAGCTAACACTTCTGGCATTTTGCATACACCTGCCACTGTAACTCAGAGTGAAAATGACCTTGAAAAGCTCTTCACAGAGCACTTGAAATAGTAGTGAACATTTCCGTTACTGTGGAAGTTCTTCTACCTCATAGCGTCTATAGATATTTTGGGTGTTGTTTAGTTATTGTTTCTGTTTTTCAGATTATTAACAATGGTGATTTTGTAATGGTAAAAAAAGACATTTTTTTTTCAGATTGGGTCTCCCTGTGTATCTTGTGCTGGTTTTGAACTTATTTTTTTTAGCTCAGGTTGACTTACAGTTCAAAATCCTCCCGCCTCCATCTTCCAAATGCCTTCGTTACAGATGTGTGCCACAGTGGCTGGCTAGCTATTATAATTTTTGTTTGTTTTGTTTTTCAAGACAGAATTTCTCTGGGTAGCTCTGGCTGTCTGGAACTTGCTCTATAGACCAGGCTAACCTCAAACTCAGAGATCTACCTGCCGCTGCTTCCCAAGTGCCAGGATTAAAGACATTTAGGCTTTTAGAATAAGTTCAAGGACAGATTAATCAACTTTGTGAGGCCTTTTCTCAGAAAGTAAAAGGAGGGTTGTCCAGCGCTTCACTAGCAGGAGGCCCTACTACACACACTCTGCAGCGTGAAAGATGCAGACTGCACTGACTTTGTAGAACGACCAAGATAATGTGTTTGAGACAGGCAAATGCTGCCGCTTGTATTTCTTACTGTGTTTTTACTTCAGCTTTTTAAAAAGGCTTATTCTCAGATGATTTTATAAATTGCATGGCTGTGAGTATATGCATATAGCATGTTTATAACTGGCTTCACAATAATAGTGTTCAATCATATTTTCTAGGCAACATCTTTTTCTGTGAATTAATTTTATTTTTCTCATAATAATATTTGCATTTTCTGAAAGGAGGTATGTGTGTGTGTGCACATGTGCATATGTGCATTTGGTGCAGGAGGTAATGTCAGTGGCCTGCTGTATGGCCCTGCACTTTGCTTCTAAATGCAGGATCTGCAGTGAGTGTAGAGCTGGCTATGCTGGCTTGTCTGGTTGCCCGCTAAGCCTGGGACCCAGCTCTCTCTGTCCCCAGCGCCACAGTTACCGGCACTCACTGCTACCCTAGCTCTTGCATGATGCCGAGGGTCTGAACGGGGTCTCCCTGATTACATAGCAAGGACTTTACACACTGAGCTGGCTCTGTAGCCCCAAAAGCAAGATGCTTCCACTCCACTTTAAAGTCATTTATTTAGGATGGGGACGGTAAGTCTACTTTTTCTCTGTGCTAGGAAAAAGGATTTGTAGAAATGATTGCTCTTGCTCTGGCTGAGATTGCTGGCTCCCTGAGAGTCTGACCTTGCCGTGCATAGGAGCTCAGACAGTGCAGGTGGCTCTGTGCCTTCCCTGGATATCCAGTTGTCTACACTCTGCCCATCCTGCCCACCTACAGGCACACAGGTCCGTCCTCTCTCTGCACCCTCACCATAGGTGCCGAGGCTTTCTGCCATGTCTACACCTTGCTCCACAGCGCAAGGCTCTCACTCAGCTCCCCAGCTCTCAGTCTGCTTTTCCTGCGCCATTGCTGTCTCCATTGCACTGCAGTATAGCTGCAGTCTGTCCCAGAACTGACCTGATTTGTTCTCTGTGGGGGAATGAAGGTGTGCACCACAGGAGCAGGCTCCTGAGCTAAACACTTGCACTGAGATTTTCTTTTTAAACCAACTCAGAATTCTAACATATTTCCCCATTCTTGCCTCTTGCTGATACTGTCACTGTGCTCACCATGCTTTCTGAACCATTCGATCCTTTGGCTTTGCATACACAACACAAAGCTACTGCTGTGCAGAGCGGGGGCCTTTCTCCGTACTTCGAGCTAACATTTGTGAGTGTTTGGAGCACCATTTAAATATTTAGTCATTCCTGATTAAATTACAAGACACAAAAAAGTTTAAACTTTTTTCTTTGATTTCAAAAATTACAGGAGCATATTAGGTAGGTCTGTGTGATGCTTAAATATATGTGTTTGTGTGGGTGTGAGTGTGGAAGCCAGAGATCAATGTTGAGTGACTCCTCAGTCAATCTCTACCATGTTTTGTATGTGTGTTAAGTATAGGTGTTTATACAGAGGCATGTGTGAGTATGTGGTGTGTGTTCCCATGAGTGCTCTTGAATGTGTGAGTATGTATGTGTGCCTGTGTGTGCTGTAAACCAGGGCGATGTGCTGGCACATGTGCATGCCTGTGTATAGGCGGGTCTCTGTGACCGTGGAGTTTATTACTGTAGCTAAGCTGGCTGCTCCGTAAGCCTCTAAGACTCCTCCTCCACCCATCATGCACTGAGCTTGCACACGCAAGTTTCTGCATGCAGCTGTTTTAACTCATGGCTCCCAGGGATCCACACTAAGCTTCTTGGGCTTGTGTAATGAGCACTTTATTGAGTCACGCTTTATTTTTATTAACTTTTTTTTCTGATTCTGGGGTTTGGTGGGAACCCCCAGCGAGGTTCCAGTTTGCTGTGTCCCAGAACAAGGAACAGAGACATGGATAGTACATCCTGTTATTATTAGGAAAAAATATGCATCCAAGTAAAGATGCACTTTACTTGGAAAATAGTTCACTAAATGCACTCTAGCAGGAAAATAGTTCAGTGGATAGTGGCAAATGCTGTAGAAAGGGTGGCATTTCATGCCACGTGGTGGAGGTTTGGGGGTTGTTTCATAGCCTGGGCTTGCTCGATACGGAGAACACACTCCCCTTATAATCAGCTTTGAACCCACTCCTTTCTCCCTGTGAACATGCTAATGTTAAGAAATGGAACTTCTCCCAGCTGTCCCTCCTTAGAATCTGAACACCATGTGCAGCAAGGGAGGGATCACAACAATGTAACCCCTCCTTTAGATTTGAAATACTATATGCCTCGGAAGAGGCTGAACGTAACACGATATACAAAGTCAAGTTAAAGGTGTGAGTGGAATAAATATCTCTTAGGATACATACATACCACAGAAACCCAGCCCTCGATGCAGATCTCTCACTGCTAAGGCTGTACATTTCCTAACTCAGGAAGTCCTGCCATTTCTTTTCCCTTTTTTAGATACTGCCTAAAATATTAAACCTTTCTGTATGGTACTCTGGACATTGTCTTATCTTGTCTTCTCTTCTCTTCTCTTGTCTTCTCTTCTCTTCCTCCTTCCCTGTCTCCCTCTCCCTCCACCCCTCCACCCCCACAGCTGCTCACAGGCTTGTGTTTTGAAGCTGGCCTACTTTTTGACTTCCAACTCAGAAAACATGCCTGTTTGCCTTGTATCTCATCTCCCCACTGCTGATCATTCCAGCTTGCCTGCCTTGTTCTTTCTCTCAGACTGGCAAAATTGTCCTTTTCAAAAAAAATTTATTGACTCATACTTTATTAACTGATTCACTTCCCCTGGCTCTTGAGTGGTATCAGTGTTTTTAAACCCCTTTTCTTATAAGCTGGATTTAGCAATGTGGTGAGGCTTTCTGTAACTTGTTCCCTGAGGAGAGGTCAGAAGAGAGAGAAGACTCCCTCAGCTTTAGCGCCCTGCATCATAGTCTAGCCCAGGAGAGTGAGCACAGTGAAGAGCTTGCAGGCCCAGACTTGCTGCAAGCTCTGGAGCACAGGCAGAGGTCCAGGCCCAGCTGTGGGCACAGTTACCAGCTATGACTGACTGAGTGGTTAGCCACAGTTACACTGTGTTTCTAGCTGTTCAGTAAGGCTCCAGTTCCCAATGTACACTGTACACTTCTCACAGTGCAAGCAGAGAGAGGGCTTTGTCAGACAGACTTCAGCTTGGATCTTCAGTGTCAATGTAGAAGACGGGTAGATTGGCATAGAACTGTAGTCTCAGCTCTGGAGTGTTGGAGACAGACAAGCAGACCCCTGGCACTCACTGGCCAACCTTCCCTAGCTGAATCTGGGAACTTCAGGTTCAGTGATAGACACCCCCCAACACACACACAAACACAAACACACAAAATAAGCTGCCCTAAACAGGAAACCTTATAGCAGACAAAGCAGAAAGAATGTGAGAGCTGTGAGAGAGAAGTCCTATGGAATGCTATTGTCAGGGCATGACGCTGCCATTGCAAACATGATCTCACAGCAGCTGTGCTTGTCTGCAGTGGGCCTGCACAAGACTGGGCCAGTCAAGCACCAAGTCATGGATGGGAAGGCCTCAGGACCCCTCTCCCTCCCTGCTGAACTGTTGGCAACCAATTGATTGTGGGATAGGGACAGTTAGTGCCCTCCATTGTGTAACAAATGGTGAGTCCACAAGGCTCCAACACATGTCCACACAGGTGGTCTTAGTTAGAGTCAGTGGATCACAAACCAAAAAGGAGGTAGGGCATGAGTGTGGGGAAAGACCTGTGGGGATCAGGGGAGATAAGGGCAAACACAATGCACGAGATACACATGTGAAACTGTCAAAGAACAGATGTAATGGATGATAATAATAATAGCAGCTAGAGGATGACTTCCAAATACCTGCCACCAACTTCTGGCCCTCCACATCTAAGCTTCTACATATACACCCCCAAACACACATGCTTGGGAACACATACTGCTTGCAAAAGAAATGCAGTAGAGTAGCTAAATATGTTTCTACCCATCTTTAATCCTGTGATATGAAAATGCCGTTTCATTAGGCAAGTAAGAAAAAGGCGCTTTCCTCGGTGCTCTTTTGGCTCTTTTCAAAGCCTGATGGTGCCAGCATTTGAATGATGGCTAGAAAGACTAAAAGTTGAAGGCCATTCTGGACTATTTAGAGAAACTGTGTCAAAAGAAACAACTCCCTGCTGCCTTCACACAATATGGATTCCTAGGCTTGATCTAGACCTGCTAGGGGGAAGCTTTGGGTCAAGACTGTGAAACTGGTATTTCAGAGTTTATCGCAGGTGATTTCAGGATTAGTAAATAAGAAGGTGACATTAAGATTTTTCTGGCCTGGGCTGGATATGGTGACACATGATTTTAGTACAGCAGCTGGAAGGCAGAGGGACATGGAAGCGATTGAGATCAGCCTGGTCAGTCTACATAGGAGTTCCGAGCCAGGTAGGGCTACATAGTAACCCTATCTCAACTAGGATGGCTCAGAGAATAGAGGTGCTTGCTGCCAAGCCCGGCACCTGAATTCAATCCCTGGAACCCACACATTGTAGAGAGAGAATTGAACTCGCACAAGTTGTCCTCTGATTCCCACAAACACAAATACACAACCTATAAATAAATGTAAGAAAAGTAAATGAATCAATTTAGAAGTATTTCTTGAACTGTTTACCATGTACCTTTTGTATTATGTGATTCAAGTGAAATAAGGTCTTCCAGTTGTGTGTAATCTGATTAAGCAGTTAAGTCTTCCTCACATGAAACAGTTGGAAAGTAACACAGTGTATTTGACTCAGAACCAAAGCTACCCCTAGAGCAGATCCCAGGAGCTTCCCCTCCCTGCCTGTTCTTTCCATATCTTGTAACTGGAGCTTGCCTGTTTAAGAGCTCAAGATAAAGAACTTGAAAGTAAACAGATCTGGTTTGGGATGTTTGGGGCATGAGGTAATTCTTGGCTTATCTGCTCAATTCCTGAGGGTTTGTGGAGTTCATTTACAGACTCAAATACCACGGATATCAAGTAGTAGATATACAGTAGTATTCTACATAATTATTTTTAATAAGTAGGTAATCTTAGACACTTTGAAAAAAGTCCTATAAGTAGATGGTAGATTCAGAAAAACTTTTTATATTCTCTTTCTATATATATGCTAAGTATGACAATTTTCATATATACCAAATAATTATGTTTATATCTTTCAATTAATAGAAATTTTTGTTATCTTTCATATATTTGGATAGAAACTACCTTTTAGTTGATCACAAAAACTGTGTGATTCGTAGCACATAGGATTAAAACCTGATGCCAAGGGAATACGTCCACTCTAAAAAGGAACCTTCTGTTGCTATCATGTATATAGGTTTGTGTTGTACACCTGTCATATTGGGTATGTGTCAATTCAAGCTTTGGTAGTGTGCTGTGTGGTTTTTTTTTAAAGCAGGTTGTTTGTTTCCATGCTTGTTTATTTTTAGGGAGTGATATGAATCATAGGCTCTCATGTCCTCATCTCTAAATATCCAGACTGAGAACAACATTAATATTGGTCTTTTTTCGTTCTTGTGGTGCTAGGAATCAAATGCAGTGTATTGTCTGCTAGACAGATGCTCTAACCTTGAGACAGTCTAGCACAATATGTTCTTGATTTTTGTTGGTTAGGGTGTTTGTGTAGGAACAAACTGCTGGATTTAATACCAGTTTTAAAATAAACGATTTACAGCATATGGAGCTTGCTGATAGTTTGTGGACATTGTTTAATTGATAGAACTTACATGAATAAATCTGTAGTTTTTTATGAAATTAATTAGGCTTTAAATTTTATATGGTTATTTTTATAAGAGTATGTATTGCAACATCAGTATTAGAAGCAACGGTAGAGCCATGAGTATGATCAGTGTTGGCTGTGGTTTTTTGTTTGCTTTTTGTTTTGGTTTTGTTTGTTGGTTGGTTTATTTTGCTGGTGCAAAGGATTTTGAAATTCTTTTACACTGATGGGTAGGAACAAATTTAGACCTTAAAAACAAACTAGGGAGTCTGGAGTGGATAAGAGCATTGTCTGCTCTTCCAAAGGACCCAGGTTCAAGTCCCAGAATCGACATGGCAGCTTAAAGCTGTCTGCACTGACAACCAAAAGATCTGACACCGTCACACTAATGTACATAAGATAAAATTAAATTATTTTAAAATACAGGAATTTTTACAGGTCAAAAGCCTTGCTATAAAATATGCACACTTTAGGTATTAGGCCTCCGCATAAGTTCTGTTTTTTGAACAGAATGGACTAAAGCTCTTAGACTTGAAATATGTATTTTGAAAAACATTTTTCTGTTGCATATTTTTGTTATTGTTGTTTAGGTTTGTTTGTTTGGGGGGGGGGGGTTGGTTGGTTGAAGATGTATGCCTCACTGCATAGCTGGCCAGTGGGTAAAGGGGCAAGCCTGACCACTTGGGATCCCTGGAGCCCACATAGTGGAGAATGAAAACTGAATCCCACAAGCTGTCCTCTGGCTTCCAGTCATATACAGACATATGTACACACACATACATATATACAATGTAATAAAACATGGCTTCTGCATGCTGGCACTACAGAAAGACATCAGAGTAAAAGAAATGAAGCTCTTACTACAGTTTTAGTCAACTGGAATCTGGTGTTTAGCAGCCATTACAGGTTGTATAGCACAGTGGCCTCCCTCCGTGTTTATCAAGTGCTGTGGAAACGCTGAAGAAAAAGCATGTGAATATTCTTGGGGACACTAAAGAGAAGGCTTTGTGGACGGAGTAACGTGGAGACAGACAGTAGGTCTGCCGGGGAGAGCAGTGAGAAGAGGATGCTGCTGGCAGAGAGAGCCACAGACTTGAGCTGCAGAGAGGCCGTCCAGACAGCAAGCTGTTTGTGGATGCCATGTGCACACCCCGTAAACCTAGAAAGGTGGGCCAGAGAAATCACCCAGGAACATTGCTGCTGGCAGAAACGAGCCATGGAAAGTTATCTAGATGTCAAGTCAAATACTCGTGTTTGAAGGAGAACGTGGAAGAGTGACTGGCATAATCTCAGTGTTTTTATCCTTCCTTCTAGCTCATTTTTTTGTAGAAGTGCTTGTGTCTCTGAGTTTTGTATTTTATTTTGAGTCAATGAGAGTTCCTCTAAGGGAAAATCATTTTTTTTTTGTTGGTCTAGTACTGAATACACAAATCTGTCTGGCAGAGAACAGAAAAACTTTAAAATGGGACCTCCTGTCCAGGGTAGAGCTATTTCTCTGATTTGGAAAGTAGCCAGCTAGAATATTCGGAAACACTGAATGAGCTTGGCTACCAGCTGAAGTACCTCAGGCTCCTCTGATCAGAGTTAGCACTTTGAGACTGCCGTCCTTATTCCTGCAGAATCACGGTGACAAGAGGGTAGCCTCCCTGACGCTGTATTTTTAGGAAATGATCTGAACTGCAGGCTTAAGTTATATATTCAGATCTCTAAATATACAGAGTACAAATTACACAACACTTGAGAAATGTGGTTAGTAATTCCTCTCCAGTGTTATGCCTCATAATTTTAACTTCAGAGGGCATAATAATACCTCAAAATGAAGCTGAACTGGTCTCATTTCTGCAGGCCGAAACAGGTTCAGAGATAACTGATACAGTCATAAGTTGCTGTGGGTTACAGAAACAAAGGGGTGCCTGATGCTTGCCTTTGTCTCTTAGTCCAAATTCCATCTCCATAGCTGTGACTTACTTCAGTCAGCCCATAAGGCCTTTGTAGTATCAGGAAAAGGCCCATAGAAGGACAAGACTTCTCCTTCTAGGAAGAAGCTGGCCTGGCCTTTGGACTAGTTTTCTGACCTCATTGTTCCTTTGGCCAGGGCCTTTATAGTGAATAGACCAATTGTACCTATTGGCCCTATTAAATAAGTCTATAAATCTTTAACTGCAAACTCATCCTTAATTGTCTCTTATTCCATCACTTTTTAAAGAAAGAGAGCTAATGCTGCCACCTAAGAAGTGGGTGTCCCCTTTTTCCTGTCACCCAGTTGTGTTGGCAGCTCTGTTTCCAGATGGGAGCCACAGTTGTTCTGCTGTGTCATTGTGGTATGTGGATACTTTCAGAAGTGGGGGAAGCCAGGCTCAACTGCTGTGGCAGCCTGTCGTTGCGCTGTGCCACAGTGGCAAGCTGTGTCTGCAGACACGTCATCACCTCATGTAGCTGAAGCTGCACGAGTCAAAACATGCCCAGAACTGATCGGTCTGTTAGACTAATGGAGCTCAGTGCCGCTCATCAACCGTGAGGCCCGCTGAAGGGTAGATCAAGAAAGTACTTCCAAACTCAGTCTTTTTAACCTTTCTGAAGTTGTGTATGGCTTGGAAATTTAACTTTGTGCTTTCTTTCAAACTATATATTTTTATCATTTTAAAACAGGTTGGTGGTGTGTGTGTGTCGGGTTATATTATGTGTGTGGTGTGTGGTTATATTATGGGTAGTAGGTTATCATACAAAAGAGTATGGGTGTGGTAACATAGGCTGTCCTGGTCTACATGGTAAGTTCTATGCCAGGCTACATAGTGAGACCCCATCTCAAAACAAATAACAAACCCTCAAACACACACAAAATTTCCCACGAAACAGCCACAGTGATTTCCTAGACTGTTGGTAATTTGGACTGAAGACTACAAAATACTTGCTGGCAGCAAGAAGGAACTTGTCTGTTTTCAAGGAAACTGTAGAAAGGTCAAGGTTCCAACTTGTATTTAAGCTGGTAAAACTGAGTTTTCTAGCCAGCGCTGTTGAAATGACAGTGAGGCAGCAGACGCTCCTTCTGCTCGCTGCTGTTACAGAGCCCAGAAGAGAGGCATCCCTGGAATCCGCACTAGAGTCTGCAGAGGCTAAAATAGACCTTGGGCCTTCTCAGCAACAGAAATAGACTGTGCCTACAGACGGCAGGCCTGAGGCGCCAAAACCTGCTTGGCTGGAGCTAAGGAAATAAAGCCAGGCCTGAGGGCCAGGGTCAAGGCTGGAATGGCTTCTAACTTTCTTTTCCTTTTCCTCTTAAAAAAAAAAGCAAATCCTTCTTTGGAAAAATCTTAAGTAACATATGAATTATGAGGCTGTGAAACAAGGAGGAAGGCTTGAATGCAGTCAGATTCTTGGCCTGCAGCATGGTGACTGAGCTAAAATTAAACATCTCATTGCCGTGGCCCTTCCCAAAAAGAGCATGTCAGTGTTTCTGCACAGTAATGTAAGTTCCAGGTGATGAAGACGGGCAGAAAACATCTTAAATGTTTAGATCTGCCTATTTCTTTAAAGATTACCAATCAACTAACCCAACAAAAAAGCTACTCCACTTAGAGCCAGTGCAGCAACTGATTATTTGTAGAATGTCATTAGCATGTAGTCATCATTTGTGGAAACCTTTAAGGACTTCTGAGGTTGTTTTCATCCATTAAAGGTCAAAAGCTGAGTATTTCAGGTTTATACATTAATTTCTCAGTATTAGAAACATTAGAAATTTAACAGGGCTCTGAAAGCATATTAAAGTCTTATTATAGACAAAATGGCCCAAATGAGATTAGTGTTAGGCCTGTGAGCCATGGTTCTCATGCCTTGGTAATTAGTAGATAAGGAGTGTTAGTTTACATGAACCAACATAAGTGCTTTTAATGTCCTTGGTGCTCTCAAGAACTGTATAAATTATTGGAGGGCAAAAGAAGACAACATTCCTTCCTAAAGTTAATTTTTGAGCCCACAGATTGGTTTATTCTTCTGTGTTATATGCTTAGACAATAATTACTGAAAAGGAGAATTTATTAAATGATACACAATGATGAATTGCTAACTTTGGCTGTTTATATACATTAAACATTTACCTCTTGTAATATTTAGAGGCAGATTTTATTCCTATGTTTACATGGGCTCACTGAGAAACAGAGAAGATGAACTCTCCCAAGGCTACAGAGCTAGTGAGTAATGGGTACTGACATTAAGCTTTCTGGCTTCAACTCAGGATTTTAACCCCCTCAACACTACCTTATGCATCAGACAATTTGGGAGGACATTTGAAAGCAATGAGACTTGAGTGGATCAACAGATGTGTTTTCCAGGTATGGACAGGGGAACAGTGTCTATGTAGAACCACTGTGGAAGAAGCCGGAGGGCTGTGGAAGAGTGTATATGGCCACGCGGAAGATGGTAATGGCAACGCTTCACTCATAGAGCTCACTCTGTGCTAACTGAACCTCTGCAGATCTCCCGTGACCCTCACCATACCCCTGAAGTCAGCGCTCTCTCACGTCACCTGCATTCTAAAATAGCAAGCTGAGGAGCTCTCAGGCTTCCCCTTTGTGACTGGTGACTGCTGGGGCCTCTCAGCTAATGCTGAGGGGCCTTTGGTTTTCTTTAGGAGTTAGTGGAAAATAGCATTGGATAGGCGGGGTGGACAGTGACCGTGGAAGGTTTTGAAAGCCAGAGAGCTACTTGGTTAGCTGTAAGAGAAGAAAGTTATGCTGAACGTAACAGGCCAGTCCTGCAGCAGTTAGCTGTGCTAGAATGGACGCTTTGCCCTCCCCTTAGGGCAGCACCGGGCTCACGGCCGTCACTGGAGCACAGGAGTGCTTCCGGGCTCACCAGAGAGCTCGTAGTCTCTGCAGGGTCACAGGGATGCAAAAGCAGATCTGGGCATGCTTCCCTGGTTCATACCTGTAGTCCCAGTGCTTAAAAGACTGAGGCAGGGGAATTGTTCCGAGTGTGAAGCCAGCCTTGTTTCTCCCGAGTGAACTTTAGGCCAATCTGAGCTACAGAGTAATTAATACCTTAATTAAGAAGAAGAGAAGGAGGGAGGGAGAAAGAATACAAAAAGAAATACTGTTTTATCTCTGCCCAGCCATAAATGTGATTTTAAATTTTAAAATAGCTACATAAAATTTTAAAAGACAAAGGAGAAATTAATTTTAATATTCTGTTTATACGGAATATGTATTAGGTAGTAAATCTTTAAGATCCATTCTGTATTACGCTTGGCATATTGAATTCCATTCTAAAATTCCATGTGCTTACTGAACACATGGCTTACTCAGTGCTGGAGACCACAGCTCTGTGGTTCTATAGTGTGGGACCAGGGTTTAATTTGCCAGTCTCTTACCTGTGTCATTTAACTTGTCTGCTCCTTGTCTTCCTAAAACAAAAGGTGAGAATACTAATAGTATCTGCCACAAAGGAAGTGTGGAATTCACTGAGATGATACATTAAAGCATGTAACTTGGTATCTGGGGAGCAGTGAGTACAAAAATAAATACTTATTTTAATTTCAAGTTTTCTTGTTAGCTTTTGTTCTGTGATTTTCGTTAAGAATATTTCCTTTGCTTTTCCTAAACATTCCCACTTAAAGAAGGTATGGTTGTCTGTACCTCCGAGTGGTAGCAAATGATAGCCGTCCCAGCTACATGGGAGACAGATAACGATAATCCTTCTCACTTACAGTTAAGACACAGCACTGAGGAGAGGGAGGAAGGGAAGCCCAGGCACTTGAGGGTGTGCGCCTTCACCACTGCTGGTAGTTCAGAGCTGCGGAGCAGTTACTCAGTTTGCTTTTGCACTTAGCTAACTAACCAGGAGTTTTAATGTTTTTGTCTTCACTTTTTATAGATATTTTTCCTCAGTCATACAATACAACTCATGTCTAATTGTCAGCTTCATTGGCAAAACTAGAACGCAGAAACATTCTTCATTTTACCCCTTACTGTCCTGTCTCTGAAGCTTCCTTCCCGGGCATTTGAGGTCAAAGTACTTTCTTTTCTTTACTACTACTTAAACCTAAAGGGTGGTCAACCTTTTGAGATTATGATATGGCATTGTCACCTAC
>CM053744.1:14547234-14599764 GCA_028658305.1 Pachyuromys duprasi | reverse complement strand
TTTTTTTTTTTTTTAAGTTCTGTTGAGAGATTTAACCTCTACAACCCCCAGCACAAGAGAACTCACTAGTTTGAACTATATGCAAAAATGAACATCAGAGGACAGCTTGAGGAAATTGGTCCTTTCCCACGGGGTCCTGGGACTTGACCTTAGGTTATCAGACTTGATGGAAGTACTTTACCCATGAGCCATCTCTCTGGCCCTAAACCACATTTATATTAGCCTACATGATAGTAGTGCTAGGACAACTTCTGTGGCATTGAAGAAAAGGCAGAGAAAGTCATCTGCCTGAGGGCATGAGGTCTGAAGCTGGAGCGGTGACACAGAGGGCCTGAGGCTGAGCCCAGCGCCTGTGTCGCACGCCATCTGCATGGGCAGCACCCGTAACCCCAGAGCTTGGGTATTGGAAACAGGAGCATCCCTGGGGCTCGCTGGTCAGCTAGCTTTGCTAACACAGCAATTCTAGGTTTAGTGTAAGACCGGTCTTACAGAATAGGGGAAGTGATCAAGATAGATACTAACCTTCTGCCTCCACACGCACGCCCCGCAAAAAGAGCCTACATTCTGGAATATTATGCCTGGTTTCCTGTCAGCACACATCTCTGCTCCTTCGCCTATATGTTGCCGATAGCAGTCTTACCAACCTTGCAGTCTGCTCTGAGGAATAAGTGAGATCATGTACTCTAAAGCATTGAACATATCAACAGGAGCATGTGATGTGCAGAAGCTACCGTGTGCAGAGGTGCGAAAGACTGAAAAGCTCCTCCAGAAAGCAATGGCAGAAATTGTCAAAGACAGACATTCGAGAACGCGGACAACTTAACATGCCTTCTGCAAAGTCCAGACAGTCTGTATTCGGACACCAGCAGAATCTGCAGAGTTGCTCTAAGCTGTGTACTTTTCATTTGTTCAGGTCTGTCTCTACAGAAGTTTGAAAAACCAAGTCATGTAATGCAGTCACTGTACCATCTCTTTGGCCACAAGAGGAAAGACCTTAATGGTGCCAGCACTTCCCAAAAGTTCTGTCCCTTGAGCATTGTCAACATTTGACCTATGTGGCAGCTTCTAAAAGCTGGATTCTCAGCATTTGAACTTTTACAACTGAATTTTAAAGTAAAATGAGTTTAGGTTTTATTTACATAAAATGTTAGTGATTTTTGTGGGTTATTCACATGTAACATATTTTGATAATATGGAAATCCTAGTTTTTCATAGTTCTTCAGTGTAATTATTTTGCTGTATCTTAGCTTGCAGAACACAGAGAAGCACAGCATACCTACAGCCTAGAATCTTTTTGTCGCTGCCCTTTTTATGAAGAAGCCATGCATTTAGTTGAAGAAGGAAAAATTTACTCCAGAGTACTGAGGTATCATTCCAGCTTAGTTTTTGGCTAATATTTAGTGGCTAATTTATTATGTAATAATATGTAAGGCACTGTTGTTCTTTTATGTGACAGTTATTAAGTCTTGCCTATGAATATGGAAAAGTACATTTTTGGTTCAAGTAAATTTTGTACATGGACTGTCAGTGTGCAGAGTCATATGTTTTCTATTAAGGTCCTGTGGTTAAGCCCTGCTCACATTCAGATTTGTGGAAGGCTTGTTCTGGAGTGAAACTTAACAGTTACCCTCTGCTCTTCACCACATAGAACTGAGATGCTGGAGTGCCTTGGAGACAGTGATTTTCTCGCCAAACTTCACTGTATTCGGCAGGCTTTTCAGGTATTTCCTACAGCACTAAGTGATGTCTCTTATTCATCAGCCTGTATGTTCTAGGTCCTGTCTGTGCACAGGACAGCTCTTCATGGTTCGGGCTACTAATGGCAGATAAGCAATCAGATAGTCATTCTCCCCCCTTCCTGCTTTGTTGCCATTGTCCTTCTCCACAGCTTCCCAGGCCCACCACACTTTGCCAGAATATTGTGATGGTGCAAGTGTGTGGAAATAGCTGGTTCAAATGACCCTTTGTTGTATGAAGCGGTGCATCGTTAGGTTTTTAAAATTTGAATCAGTGATAAAAGTATGGATTTCCTAAAAAGGAATAAGGATGTTAATAATAAATCCAGAAGTGCTGGCACACACCATTAGTGACAGCACTCTGTGAGCACAAGACCAGCCTAGTCAGCTTAGTCTGTGAGCTCCAGGCCAGCCAGAGCTACACAGTGAGAGACCCTGTGTCAAAAAGCAAAACCAAAATAATAAAGGGTCTTTATGTTTGAAGTCTATATAAAATTTACCTTAGAGCTTTTTTATTTCAGGATTTATTTTATTTGTGTGTGTGTGTAGGTAGGTAGGTAGGTTGGTAGGTTGGTAGGTACATATGAGTTCAGGTGTCCATGGAAGCCAGAAAAGGAAATCAGATCCAGTGGAGTCGAAATTGCAGATGGTTGTGAGCTGCCCAGCATGGGTGCTAGGAACCAAACTTGGTCCATGCTCATAACCACTAAGGATCCTTCCAGCTCCTCACTGTAGATATTTAACTGTCTAAAACAGAATTTAAGTTCAAATTTATCTGCCCTTAATCTCTTTTTATCACTGAGTTTGGGAGCCCTTTCCACTTCTGTGACTTAGCATCACATGCAGTGCCCTGGCTGTTTCGGTCACTCCTGTGGTTTTGGGTCTCATTGATTTTTCATCTTGGTGACATGATAGGGATCGGTGTTTTTCAGCTAATCCTTTCAGAAGCGGACAACAGGACATTCCTTGCGGAGAGTGGAAGGAAGATTTTGTCAGCTTTAATTGTAAAAGCACGGAAGGTAAAAACATATTCTTTAACCAAGTTCTGTTCTTGCTAGTTTTCTCTAAGACTAACTCCTAAAGTACAAGGGCTGTTGAGATAGTTCAGGTGAAGGTCCTTGCCACCAGGCCTGACAACCTGAGTGTGATCTCCCAGAGCCCACATGATCCAGGACTGGTCTCAGCAGCTGTTCTCTCACGTCACACAGGTGGAGGCATGCCACCCATCCTACCAAATACTTTTAAGGTTTTTATTTTATATTAAAGTATATTTTAAATTTTATAGTGGAAGAAACCTTTGTAAGTAATTGGGAAGGTCCACCAAACAATATTGATTTCACTGTTGTTGAGCCTCTGACTCCCTCTGGTTGGCCTGGAACTCACTTTTTAGTTCAGGCTAGACTCAGATGTGTGCTGATTCTCCTGCCTCTGCCCCCGGGTGCTGGAATCTCAGATGTGCATTACCCCCTCTGGCTCGAAGAGCGATAGTTTCCATCTGAGTTACTTTCTGTGGCTCTTGCCCTTTTGGCCAGGTTGTTTCTAATAATCTAGAACTGCCTGTGGTTCTGGAGATGTCAGCTGAGACCTGTCAGGAGAGTTGCTACCACAACCAGGTGTGGCTGCTGCCTCCTCAAGCCTTTTCAGGAAGAGGTGGAAGGCAGAGCTCTGAGGAACCTGGAGCAGACTGTGCTGTATGCTGCTCATCTTCACCGGAGTGAGTGAGACAGGGCTTTGATGAGAACTTCATTTAAGCTGTAGTGGGCCACGCCACTCTACACAGACCTGTCCAGATGAACACGAGAACTAACAGCCTGCTTTAACCCTTTGCCCCTTGGTGCTCAGCTCCAGTTCATTCACTCTCCATTCCCTCATCTGCACAGTGGAACTATTTTCATCTTACCCTACTTCAGAAGACTCTTATGATTGAGTAATGACAACGGGGAGGAAACTTAAACACACAGTACTTGTGACTTTCCAGCGATGCTTTGTCCTTCCAGGTCATAGTATGAATCTTGGGTTGCTTTCTTGGCCTTCCCATTGTAGACAAGCATGGGGCTTTGAGCCATCGTGCCCCAGGAGGAGCCCAGCTGCACAGGAAGGACCCCAGCTGTCTGCTGGCACCCCATTTTCACTTTAAAGTCTAAGCAGCAGTTTGCTGACATTATTGCTCTTGGTTGCTGTGAACTAGGGTAACAGGTAGTAAATGAAGGGCTAAGAGTGTTGACCTTGACCACTTGCCTCCCCTGTCATGTGAAAGGACCTCAGTTAAAGCCCAGCACCATATAAGAGTTGAGGGGCATGTATGTGCAATCGCACACGTGGAAGGAGGGTGGACACTTGTGGTCACCCCTAGCTGTACAGGTCATCTGAGGCTAGTGTGGGATGCTGAAGACGCTTTAAGAAGTAAACAACTTGCCATGTCTTGAGAGTGTTTGCTAGAATAATTAAGATCCAACTAACTGTCTTGAAAAGTAACTTATGTTGCAGGCTTAAGTCTTGTTATGTTATGTTTAGACTGCAATATGTTTTCTTTGCAGAATCCAAAGAAATTTGAAGATGTTTTTGATGAAATGATCTATTTTTTAGAGCAGACTGATCACTGGGATAGTACTGAGATGGAACTTGCTGCCAGAGGGGTAAATTCAAATTTTACACAATCTTTATTCCCGGTATCTGTATGTATTTACACGACTGAGGCATCATTCCTCTTTTTTTAAGTGATAGTACATCCTACTGTGTAGAGGTGGGTTACCATCATATCCAGCTGTGTGGAGGTAGTTACCGTCATATTTCTGACATTCATAAACAATGGAAACTATATCCTTTATACATTGATTGGTTAAAAAGAAGTGGCTTTCTAAAAGCCTTTTTCTTCATTCACATCTTCCATCTAAAAATCAAGTGGTAGGCCGTATTTAGGTTCCTGCGTCCTGTGCAAGAGTAGTTTAAGATGAACAAGAGACAGGTTACCTTAGGAGAACCAAGGAACTAGACTAATAGAACAGAAGAAATAAACATACCGAGAAAAATCAGAGACAGTCTTAGTGTGAGAGAAGTTATAAACACCTAAAACTTACATTCCAGTTGTACGTGTGAGTTCGCAGATTATAACATATACATGATAGAGTTTGATACAGACTATGTAAGTACTTCTTCGCTCTGGTTGTGTTGGGATGTCGGAGTGGCAACAGTACAGAAATAATATTCCCAGTACACAGTTCTTGGCTTTATCCAGCATCCACTAAAGCATAATAGGAATCCTTGGGGAAATGGCATTCTTGCACTAGGCAGGGGAAACTTGCAGAATGAATTTACAGTGAGCTGAGAGGCATTGCAACAGAGGTTCAGCGGGTACAGACACAGGACCCTTCCTTCACCCTTCCTGCTCTTCCCCACCTTTGCATATCCATCTCTAAATTGGGTAACTCTAAACCTCTTCTCTAGTTTAGCTTTTTCAGGTTTTTTTCTATTCCTGATGCCTTTATCTTAGCCTAAATCTGCATTGCCTTTTGCCTAATCAAATTTTATCTTTGTATTCTGTGACTCCTGCCCACTGCCTTTCCTCCCTTACTCTTCTCAGATTCTGTTCACCTACACTTCTTCTAAAATTGTCTTCCTGCTGTTTTGAGACAAGGTCTCATTGTAACCCAGCATTGAACTCTGGAGCTCATGATAAACCTCCCGATCCTCCTGCCTCTGCTTCCCAGGGGCTGACCCTACACTTACATGCCTGATGCCTGACTTGCCAAAAACATCTTTAAAATCTGTGTGTTTTTATCTCCCGTCATCACCATCTTCCTGTGACAATAAAGTAAATGTCCTTCATTTAGGTATGAATCCTTATAGGATCAGTCCTTGTTTCCTGCCCGATTTTCCACCTGTTTTGCTGAGGCACACTTCCAGTGTTTCTTTCCATTCAATACCATGTATTTCTTCTGACCTTAAATCTCTAACAGGAATGTCCTGTGACTGGGAAGGCTTACTTCCTAAGGGAAGCCACCTCTTGTATCAGCTTAAAGCCCATCTCCACTGCGAGCCCTGAGAGGCTACTGCCTTTACGGGGTTGTGGTTGGACATCTGGGATGGCTTCTTGCTGCTTTCCGCAGTAGGCTCCAGGTTTCTGGTGTGCCTACTGTAGGTCTCTGACGCCTGGTGCAGCATGTGATACCGAGTACTACCCGTGAGTGATAGAGCACGATGGATGATCTAGGGGTCACACAGGCAGACCTGGGGTGTGTGAGTAGCACTTTGACAGCACACAAATAAAGGAACAGCAAGGGGAAACCGATTGACCTTGTGGGCCAGGAAGGAGCGAGCACCCTGGAACTGCAGTTCTGAACTTACGTTCTCTTTTCAGAGAAACGTAATTAAGCAGTTCAAAAGCCTGCCATTATAAAGCATGGACTTTACTCTCCGTAATACTTATTTCCATCTTGCAATTTCAAACAGGTGAAAAATTTAAATTTTTATGACGTGGTTCTGGATTTTATATTGATGGATTCCTTTGAAGATTTAGAAAACCCACCGACATCCATACAGAGTGTAGTGAACAATCGCTGGCTCAACTCTTCCTTCAAAGAAACCGTAAGTGGCATTGGCTTTCTTTGCCATTCGAGTTTGATGGAAAATGACCACAGACAGACACTTGATCAAAAAGCTACAGAGGCCAGGAGTGGTGGTACATACGCTCAGTCCCGGTGCTCAGTCCCGGGAGGCAGAAGCTGGGAGGTCTCCGTGCATGTACTTCTTTGAGCTACTCTATTAGGTCTTTGTATCAACCTCCCTTCCAACCCTCCAATACTAGGTAAGAGAGAAAGAAGGTTAGAGGGAAAGGGGGTTTAGACCTCTTTAGACTACTTCCTGCAGATTAGGAATCTTTGTCTTCAGTCTAGAAAACCACCAATATCAAATGCAGTGTGGGGAAAGGGAAAACAGAAGCCACCCTAGGCCCTATTTATCCCCTCCCCAGAGTGGCCAGAATTAAACTATCTACAGCTGGCAGAAAATCACGCCCTCCTAGAACAGGAGACAATCCTAGTCAACGGCTGTAGACAATCTAAAGCAGCCTCCCACCCCATACCTGGGATTAAAACAAAAACATAGTCACATAACTGGGTTTTTTAAGAAACCAAAATTCTCACTACATATTTATGTGAGTTCAAGGCCAGTTAGAACTACATAGACTCTGTCTCAAAAGACAAAATAAATAAGTAAAGCCAGGCATGCTGGCGCATACCTGTAATCCAGCACTCAGGAAGGCAGAGGCAGGTGGATCTCTGTGAGTACAGGGCCAACCTGGTATATATAATGAGTCGAGGACAGCCAGGGCTACACAGAGAAACCCTATCTCGAGAAATCCAAAATAAATAAACAAGCAAACAAAAATAAAAAGGAGATTGAGTTCATCCTTTGGCATAGGCATCACTTCAGATGAAATTCTCCTTTCAAAGTTAGGCCTGGAAACCAACAAGTAGCATGGGGTATCATCTTTCATGTGAAGTCTGAGTGCCATAAATGCCTTTGAAAAGTTCCATTGCAGTTTCACAGTTATTTTAGAACTTCCACATACTGCACTTTAAAGCATTTATGTGTAACTCTTCCTTCACTAAAGTATACTGTAGCCACAGAAAGTGTGTCTTCTTCATTTCGGGCACTGATTTGGTGAAGTTGGGCCATCCAGAGTAGAAGCAGGCTTCGTCAGGATTCACTAAGACGTTTCTTTTGCCTCATTTGTTGCAGTTTCTAGTTCTTGAATGAAACCCAGCTTTACCCCAGATATTCAAGCAATACTGTCCTTAAAGGAAAGAGAGTAATTTATCTTCATTATCCAATAGAGAACATTTATGTCTGTATATACTGTATGCATGTGTGTACGTATGTATGTATGTATATTCTTTTTAATGCTTTCCTATAGGAACAAGATTTAGTACCTCTGATTTTGTTCATTTGTGAGACAATTTGTAGCCCAGGTTGGCCAGCAGTCTGGGGGCCTGCAGCTTCTACCTTATATACACCAGGATTACAGGCCAGAGTCAGCATGTGTACCTTGACAACTGTGTTATAGTTGCTAAGCTCTTTGGTTCTAGACTTCAGCCTTTGTCTCTTACTGTCTTTGTATTTAATTTTTCATTTCATAAAAATGAAGTGTCTGCTCTGACCTGGAGTCATCCTTACTGTTTGTTACTCTCTTTGGAATTTAGACCAAGAAACTTAAAAGTCCAATAAAACTCACTGTTTGGTTTGGTTTGGGTTTTTGTTTGTTTGCTTCTGTTTTTGTTTTTGTTGTTATTTTTGAAGCAGGGTTTCTCTGTGTATCCTGGCTGTCCTGGAACTTACTCTGTAGACCAGGCTGGCCTTGAACTCAGAAATCCACCTGCCTCTGCCTCCCCTATGCTGTGATTAAAAGTGTGTGCTTCCACTGCCTGGCTCTCACTGTTTTTAAATGAAAATATTGATAATGAATATAAAATTAAACTTTGCTTTTCTCCTCTTTGTATATTTAGGCTGTAGCATCAAGTTGTTGGTCGGTGCTGAAACAGAAAAGGCAGCAGATGAAGGTAAAACTCATTATGTCCCAGATTCCTGCCTTAGTACATTGCTGTTGCTGTAAAAAATACCTGCAGAGAGGGCTGGAGAGATGGCTCAGAGGTTAAGAGCACTGGCTCTTCTTCCAAAGGTCAATTCCCAGCAGCCACATGGTGGCTCACAACCATCCATAATGAGATCTGGTGCCCTCTTCTGGCCTGCAGGTGTACATGCAGAAAGAACACTGCATACGTAATAAATAAATCAATCTTGGAGAGGAAAACACACCTGCAGAACAAAGAGGCCTGTGTGTAAAAGAGGGATGTCAAAGGCAGCCTTGCTTTATTCAGTGCATCCTCACAGGCCAGAGTGGCGGCTTCCTCAGGCAATAAAGGCACTGATTAACCCCGTGGGGTTTCCAGATCTGTGATGAACATTCCGTCATACCCGCAAGGCACTGCTCTCACCTGCACTGGGTAGCTTGTGGATGCTGCAGTGAGAGCACCTGGGTTGCAATGTCACTGATAACAATAGCGCTTTACCAGTCTGTGCCTTAATGCTTTCAACTTCGAGAAAAAGAAGGACAGTATTTCCTTTCTACAATTTTTAAAAGATTCAGTGTAAAGTGCTAAGGGCTCAAATGTAGCTCAGTGGCCTTCAGTTCAGTTCCAACTACAAAAGTCCTCGCATCCAACAACAATAACAAAGCAGCAAAACGCTCAATGGAAAATACTTAGCGTATTGTGTTGTGTAGTTACTGACTGTTGCTGTGTTATGCCCAGTGACCTGTATTGTTTTACCATATCCATGTTTCTCAGTCTAACATTTGTGACCCTGATCCTACAAGGCCAGTTTCTATAGCATAGTCCATCCAGCATCTTCACTAGATGCTGTTAGAAATAATTCTAGGGACTCTATATGCATAATTCTGCTTTTAAATTATTCCAGAAACCATACTCTATCTGACTGTCCCTCTGTGTGTCTTTCTGTTTTTGTCTCTCTCTGGGAGTGGGTATGAGTTTGTGTGTATGTTTGATATGAGTGGGTGGATGATTGTGAGCATGTGTGTGTCTGTGTCTATGGAATGATAATTAGATCAAGGAAAACATTGAGAAGGAAAGTTTGCGGTTTTTGTTTGTCTTTTTGTTTTTTGAGACAAGGCTTCTCCGTGTAGCCTTGGATGTCCTGGATTCGATTTGTAGACCAGGCTGGCCTCGAACTCATATTGATTCTTCTGCCTCTGCCTCCCCATGTGTAGCGATTAAAGGCATGCACCACTGTGCCAAGCTAAGAAAGTATTTTTTAATTAAAATGTTTCAATTAGATTTATTCATTTTATATCATGTGAGTGTTAGGCCTGCATGTATGTCTGAGCAGCAGTGTGTGCCTAGAGCCTACAGATGTCAAAAGAGAATATCAGATCCCTCTGAAAGTGGAGTTATACATGGCTGTGAACTGCTCTATGGGTGCTGAGACTTAAACCCAGGTCCCCTGAAAGGGCAACCAGTGCTCTTTACTGCTGAGCCATCTCTCCAGCCTGAAAAGGAAAATCTTAAGTTCCTAGAATTGAATGAAAATACAATATATCAGAAATCTCTGGCTTTATAGTACGTAGTGCTTACACACACACACACACACACACACATACACACACACACACACGGGAAGGGAGGGAGCAAGGTCAGTCTTAGTAATAACTTGATGCATTTGAAAGCTTCAGAAAAATAGGACAGCTGGGCAGTGGTACATGCCTGTAACCCCAGCACTCAGGAGGCAGAGGCAGTCGGATCTCTGTTAAGTTCATGGCCAACCTGGTCTACAATGTGAGTCCAGGACAGCCAAGGCTACACAAAGAAACCCTGTCTCAAAAATCTAAGAAAATAAAATAAAATAAAATAAAATAAAATAATAAAGAAAAGAAAAGTAGGACAATGCCCAATATCAGTTGATAGGTAAGGAGAGTCCAAATAAAATAGAAACAAAAACAATTCAAAAGAATCAATGGAACAGAGGTTTTTTTTTTTAGATGAACAAGATTGACAGACCTTTAGACAAATTAACCAAAAGAAGAAAAGAAAGATAAGACCCAAATTAATAAAATTAGAAATGAAAAGGAAAAGAAACACTGCAGCAGACACTGAGGAAAATCAGAGACTCCTAAGGACGAAGTTAAAACCTGTAATCTACTCAACCAGAAATTTAGTTATCAATCCATGGCTTAAAGATTTTTTTCCCAAATACAATTATATATACCAGTATTTCATAAGAACAGTCAATCACATGACTAAATTTAAGAATATTGACTTTCTTAATTAAAGGTTAGAATTCCAGCAAGAATAATTTGATACTTATTTATGTATTTTTTTTGTTTGTTTATAGGCAGGCTCTCCTATATCACAGGCTGGCCTGGAGCTCTGTGTGTTGCCAGAACTGACCTTGGGTTCCTAATCTTTTAGCTTCTACTGCCCATGTGCTAGGATTACAGTCGCATCCACCACACCTGACTCATGGGATGCTGGGTATCATACCCAGGGCCCTGCATGCTAGGCAAGCATTGTAGCAACTGAGCTATACTCCTCAAGCCCGCATGCTTAATCATTTCAAATCCACTTCAGAAGGGCATTTTGGATACTACACTTGAGCCAGACTTTCAAATCATGAAAACAACGGTAGTCAGAATACCCCTAAAAATTACGTGGAAGAACACTGTAGCATTGTTAGAACGTGATAATTGTTTTTAGGAAGTAGAAGTTAAATGCAAAACCCAAGATGCCCTGTGGGGTTTGACTGAGGATGGCCCCTATAGGCTCATGTATCGCATGCTTAGTCCTCAGTTGACGAACTGTTTGGGAAGGATTAGAGCTGTGGCTTGTCGGGAGTAGGTTGTCGTCGTTGGAAGAGGTGTTCCAGGATTTTAAAAAATCTGAAATTTTTCTGGCCGGAGCCCTTGGATGAGAAAGGGTCAGTGTGTGTTTTTATGAGGCAAACTTGCCTTTTAGAAAGTGTTTCTCATCTGAAACTGCTGGCTAGAGTATGAAACCCTCTGCCTCTTAGGTACTTTTCAGTTTGTGTTCCCACGACACTGTCTCATGATGGAACCTTGGTCTACTCCCAAGACTACTGCCCATGTAATGGCTAGCAGTTGATGTTTCATTACTGGAGGAAGTAAACTTAAGCAGATGAAAGTAAACTGATTCTCTTTTGCTTCCCAACAGATTTCAGATGGATTTTTCGCACATTTTTATGCCATTTGTGAGCATATAAGCCCTGTCTTAGCCTGGGGCTTTTTGGGTCCTAGAAATTCTCTCTATGACTTATGTTGCTTCTTTAAGGTATGTCAGTCATTGCTTGAAAAACAAAGTTGTTTACTTTTGTATAACATGATGTTGTAAAAATCATGGAGTTAACGGATAGTGGCCTAATAAACGCCAATGTCTTGTGTATTTATTTTCCAGAATCAAGTTCTTTTCTTTCTCAAAGACATCTTTGACTTTGAGAAGGTGCGTTATTCAAGCATAGACACGTTGGCGGAGGACCTTACGCGTCTGCTCATCCGCCGCACAGAACTGCTGGTTGCCTGCCTTGGTGCAGACGCCCTGAGGCACGCCACTACTTGTACTACTGGACACTGCCATGCCGTGCCCACTGCTCTGTTAGAAGCCAAAGTGCAGTAAGTACAGAAGAGCTTTGTAGATGCCATCAGGACTTTAGGAACTACTGACTCAGTGAGGTATGCCTCAGAACCCACACAATTGATGATGTGGACTCAGGGAGGAAGGAAGAAAGTTCAAAGAATGGCTGATTGTACTGTGCTTAAGCAGCAGCTCTGTCATTGAATCCATGTGATGTATCCAGAGAGCTGTTTCAGTGATCTTTAGGTGATAATTTAAGTTGTAAACTGTTACATATGTTCTGGCTTTTGCTTGAATGGAAGCCAATGCTGTAGTAGTTAATTGTCTTCACACTACCCGGAATGTCCAGCGTCATCCTCAGACCGTGTCTTGATGCTTTGCTCCTTCAACATACACTAGCCCAAGATGATTGTGGTTCACACGTGATTCTACAACTTCTAGTGTCAATATACTTAACTTTGCCTGAAATGTATTCTTAACCATAGTTACTTCTCTGTTCAATCGAGTGTAGGCAGTAGTGGTGTTTAACTGCGCTGTTCACTTTTTGCTTGTATATTTGCTTATGTATTTCAATCAAAGAACTAGAATCACAAAGGATTGGTGTACAGAGCTCGGTGAAATTGAGCAGTTTATAGTGCACACCCTGTGGGGGCCATTGTAGTTTCCCGAGTATATTACTACTGTCCTGGAAGTTATAGTACACTGAAATATTTTTATCTTTTTATAAAATGGAACATTTCCCTCACACGACTATTAAATTTAAAAATATAATTTGCCAAAAAAAGAATTAAAAATTTATCCTCTTTTAAATGTAATTTTGAGGCTGGCTTAAGGTATTAAACTTTATAGAATAAGATAACTACCTTTTTCTTTCCATACGGAGAGTTCAGCACACTAGAAGTTTGTTGTGTTATGAACAAATTTAAAAAAATATTCATACTTTGGGCGTAATTTTTAAAGGAATTTTCCTCTCAGATATAGAACACAGATAATTTAAATGATATGGGAGTGTGTTTTATATCATTAGGATAAACATGAACAAATGGGCTGTTACTAACAAGTAAGCTTCAAAGTATATATTTTCAAGGCCTCATTAGTTTTGCTTTAAGATTATGTACCATGTTTTCACCAGTGAATCGGATTTGCTGACCATTGGTCCTCAAGTGGGCTTGAATTCACTTTTAGGAGTAAGTTATACAGAAGGATTTGAAATGTGTTTTTTTTTATGTATTTTTAGATTAAAGTGCCTAGATTACGGTTATTGATGAGAAAATAAAAAGAAGTGAAAAGAAGTTTAATTTTTTAAGATTTTAAATGTATATATACATCAAATTTCTGTAAATTAATTACAAGATGTAAAAGACTCGTGCCATTTGTGTGTATAGGCTCTTAGGGCCTTAAACGTCTGTTTTAACTAGACAGCGCCTTGCCTTCTCCTACATCACTTTTTGATTTCCTAGTCACCCACCCGTGTCACAGTAGATGTTTTTACCTTCTGAGATGGCACTATCTAGTGATACACATGTGCGTGCCTACACATGCCTGTCACCACATAATCAAGACAGTTGTGGATTATATTGATTTAGTTGTTGGAGAGCTGAGTGTTTTGTGCTGTGATTTTATAAATAGCTGTACGTGAACTGTGTTTTGGGGGGAATCCTCCTTGAAGTAGTTTTGAAGAATTGCACTGTAAAACAGTAATGCTGCAGTGGCGTGAGATAGCTTTGGTGGGTGGCCTCTCCAAAAAGTGTTTGATTTTTCCCTGGTTTTTTGTTTGTTTTTTCAAAAAGGCTTTCTCTGTGTAGCTCTTCCTGTCCTAGAACTCACTTTGTAGACCTGGCTGGCCTTGAACTCACAGAGATCCATCTGCCTCTGCCTCCGTAGTTCTGGGATTAAAGGCGTGCACCACCACAACTGGCAGTTACTCCCTGTTTTTCAACCTCAGTTAAAAAAAAAATAAAACAAGGGGCTGGAGAGATGGCTCAGTGGTTAAGAGCATCGTCTGCTTCTGCAAAGGACCCGGGTTCAATTCCCAGCACCCACATGGCAGCTCAAAAACTGTCTGTAACACCAATTCCAAATGATCTTATACCTTCATACTTATGCATATAAAATTAAGTAAATCATTTAAAATATATTTAAAAATAAAATAAAATGCCCACCTTCAAGAAAGGGTTGTTTTGTCAAACTCAGTGCTTAAGTTTGATTAGTTTCTGGTGAGCTAATTAACTAGAATACTAAGAAGATACTTTCTTTGTGGCCTTTGACAAAAGAGATAAGAATGACCAAAAAGAATTTGGGAGCAATAAATGTAGGAGAAAAATCTTTTGGGGAAGTGGGGCTTACCTTTTTAAAGGAAAATGTCTTTTTAAAAAGAACATCTTGACTTTTGAAAATACCTATGCTATACTTACCAGTTTTTATTTGCCTTAAAATTAAACAGAAAAGCAGTGCTTTAAAAGATAAAAACAAAGGATCAAACTAGGCTTGAGCCTGTTAGGGAAGAGAGAAAAGGCCAACCCAATTGAACTCATGGTGCTGACTGAAGCTAGCCTGCACGTGCAAGGTGTGAGCAAGCAGAGCGTGAGTCCTGAGAGAATCGCCTAGACCTCTTTCCTGAAACAAAAAGGATAAACATTCAGTAGATTTCTTTTCCTTTATTTGTTTCTTTCTCTGTGTTCTTGTTCAACTAAAAAGATAGTATTTCTTCCCGAAGGTTAACAGTGTGTTCCTGAAATGTCAAAGCAGAGCTGTCTTTTTACAAGAAGCCATTTTTTAATTCTGTGAAAGTCAGCTCCAAAGAGCTGTATCTGTCACCTGAAATAATACTCATCACTTGCATCTATTCACCATGATTCTGTCAGCTTGCTGAGTTAGCTGACTATAGAAAGTATTTACAGATGCTTCCTGGCTTCACTTCCCGCAGTGAGCCTGGAAATGAGCAATGCCAGAGGAAGGCCTGCAGAGCGTGGTCAGCTGCCCTCTGGCCTGTCATGACCAGAGTTGTCAGTTATGTTTATAACTCTTGTTTCTATTTTTAATATGAACATGGATTCAGAAATTAATTGGGCTGTAATTTCAAACTGACTATAAGAATTAGGCTGAATTAAAACCTGTAAAAATTTTAAATAAGAAATATGTATGTGAGAAGTAAATGTTTATATAACCCGTGATGAGTGGAAATATGAAATGCTTTGTTCTTTATGATTATATCATGTTACTGTCTCCTTGACTGAGCTCAGCAAGTCTTTCTTTAGTGTGAGAACTGAACCTCATCAATCTGTGTAAAGGTGAAGCGCCACAGGGGCAGACAGCAGGGCTGGCCCCCAACAGGTGCTGGATGGAGTGGTGTTTCTGTTCCAGCTAGATGAAGTAGTGATGGTATCCTAGTGATACACAGCCTGCTTTAAGTAACGTTTTCTGTGAAGCAACAAGTGCCTCAGGAGGCCTGCCCTTTGGCCTGAGGCCATACACGGAGGCAGAGACAGGCCACTCTAGAACCGCTGACATCGAAAGTAAAATATTGCTAAATATCTTCCCGTGCTAACATGGAAATAAAAACAGAATTGTGGTGGATAAATTTTCAGTCTCCGTGCTTTGATTGCAATATTTCCGTGAGTAAGGCAGACAGAATAAGCTTATGAAGAGGATGAGCACCCATCCCTCTTCACCGGTGACTTTGTTTCCCATGCCGGAGGTTGAATGGGACACAATGCATGTGAGGCAGATACTGTACCTGAGCTGCTCACCCAGCTCCTAGTGTTTGCTTGTGTTTTGTTTTGGTTTTTGAGACGGGGTTTCTTTGTGTAGTCTTGGCTGTCCTGGACTTTGTAGACCAGGCTGGCCTAGAACCGCAGCGATCTACTTGCCTCTGCCTCCCACAGTGCAGGAATTACAGGCGTGTGCCACCAAGCAGTCAGCTCCTAGTTTTTAAAGTTCCTTTTTCATTTGTTTGTGTGTTTTGTTGTGTGTTTGGTTTTTAAAGAGTCTACGTAGCCCAGGCTGGCTTCCAACCCTAGATTCTCTTGCCTCTACCGACCAAGTGCCAGGACCACAGGCATGCACTACCAGCCCTGTTTTATTTTTAAACTTGTTAAATATACGGACTGACTGTATTATTCAATGGTCAGGTCACAGAGACATGAGCTGAGTGAGATGCAGGGATACAGGGAGCCATCCTGTATTACCTCCAAATTTCTGTTCCAAATGTCACTATCTGGCTTACTCTGTCATCTCTGTGTCCTCTCTGGTTTTCTACTTTAAGCACGTCACAAAATTCTGTTTCAGTTTTGTTGTTTTTTCAAGACAGGGTTTCTCTGTGTCCTGGCTACCCTGGAACTCGCTCTATGGACCAGGCTGGCCTTGAACTCAGATCCACCTCTCTGTGCCTCTGGAGTGCTGGGATTAAAAGTGTGCACAGCTCACAGAATTCTGACAAGTGTTTGAGAAGCCTGGCCACAGCCCTTCATGTTGGTTGTTACACTGTGGGGCTACATCCCTATGGGGCCTCTGTGAACACCTTTATCTGCGGTTGTCCCTGCTCTTTGCTCTGTGTGGCTGTCCTCTTCACAAACAATTGTCCCTGTGCCATCCACCCTGTGGCTCTGACACAGCTTTTGACATCTTTTTTTTTTTTCATGTTTCCTGTATTCTTTAATATTTTACTATGCCATGTCTTTCTGTTTGGTCCCTTGTTCTGCTTACAGCTGGCTTTGATCTGCTCTACAGATTTTGGGGCCTATTAGACTCTTTGGCTTTTTGTACATCAAAACAACAAAAACTGTCCAGTAACCTTCATCATTTGGGCAAGGAAGGACTGGGTTCCAGTACAGTGAGAAAGAGCATGCCTTCCTGATGGCACTTTTTATCCATAACAAAGCAACTGCCATGTCAGACAGCACTCGGCCTCTGACTGTCCGCATGTCACCAAAAGCTTTCGCCGGCACATCTATATATAGGAAGTTTCAGACCCTTGTAATTCGAGGTTTGAGATAACACTGCAATATCCAGACACAGAGAGCCACTTTCCAGTACAGCACTGGCAAAGTGCCGGTCCCACCTCTGCCGATGTTGCCAAACCCCCTCAAGACGAACCCTGAAAAGGAGCAAGGCTCAGCGCATGGCAGGAGACAGGGTGCTCTCCCTCCACCTGCCTCCTTTTTGAGACAGGGTCTTCCTGTGTTGTCCTGTTACAAACTCCTGGGTTCAGGAGGTGCTCAGCCTCCTGGGAAGCTGAGACAGCACGCACTTGCCGCTAGCCATGTAAGGAAGTGCCACAGTCCATCAGCTCTGAGCAGCAAATGCTTGAACTTGAGGGTGGTGGCCCACAGTGGCTGCTCCGCTGCTGCCTCTGACTGGGAGTCAGCTCCTGAGGCCTCAGGCAACTCAAGGAGCTAACTGGTCTGCATGCCTTGCTCCCAAAAGGTTCTGTGCTAGAAGCTTCTCATTTGCCTCTGTGGAGGTGGGTGGTGGAACCTTCAGATGGGTCTCACAGAAAGCCAGTAGGTTTGTGCTCCACCCTCTGGGGGTGGGGGGCAGTGCTGCCTGCAGCCCTGGTCCAGAGGCGCCCTCTGAGACAGTGGGCATCCTCACCTCCCTGCCACTGCTGGCCAAGCTCCCAGGATCATGAGCCAAATAAATCTTTTAAAAATGTTACCACACAGCAAGTGTCCGTGATAGCGACACAAAATAGTAAGGGGGCTGGGAGATTTGCTAACTCGGGCAGGCCTGTTCAGAAGGTCTCTGGCCATTGCTGGCTATTGACAGGGGCCCATAATTCCTTCCTGACTTGGCTATCTTCACAGCTTCTTTGGGTGTTTTACAACTTGGAAGTAGCTACTTCCATGATATAATAGAGGAAATAAATTATATAAAAGTAAAGTAGCAATTTTAGCTTAATTTTAGTTTAGTTTTGTTTATTGAGACAGTCTCAACATATAGCCCCAGAAGGCCTGGAACGTGCTACATAGACCTGGCTAGGCACAAACTTACAGAGATTCACCTGTCTCTGCCTACCGGGTGTTGGGATTACTTTCATTTTAAATGAGTAAATATACATTCTTCTTGGGTCTTCTGTTATGACTTCAAGACTGTTAGTCTCAGTCAGAGCGTTGGTCTATGCTGTTCCGCTGTTCTGGGAGCTTTCATTGCATAAGCTGCACTTCCTTTCGCTGATCATTGGAAGTTTCAGAACTTAAAAACAAAGAGTTATGCTCAGGGTCTCACATATGCTAAGGATATGCTCTAGCCGTGTGCTTCTTGCACCGAGCGAGTCCCTAGCTTTTCTTTCCTTTTTTCTGTTTTAGTGGAGTCTCACTATGGAGCCCAGGCTGGCCTGGGACTCATTATGGAGACCAGAGTGTAGATGTCTGACTGCCTGCATCTCTGCAGTTCACATGTCCCATACCCAGCATCTCTTACTTGTTTGTTGCTGTTGTTTCTTTGTTTTTGAAATTATATTTTAATTATAACATCACTTCTTCCCTTTCTTCCCTACAAACCTTCCCGCATGTCTCTCTTCAAGTTCATGGCCTCTTTTTTATCAATTGGTATTGCATGCAAATGTGTATATGTCTATTCATATTTATGTTCCTCAGTGTAACTTGTTGGGTCCATATGTTACTTGTGTGTATGTTTTCAGGGTCCATAGCTGTTTGGCATAGACAACCAGTTGCATCCCTTACTTTTAAAGGTGAAAACCCCTAGAAAAATATGAAGAGCAATGACTGCAGACCCAGCACCCAGGATTTGTATTCTTCATGGTTGATGGTTAAGTTTTATAAGCTATTGGCCTTTACCGGTTGGTTTCAAACCTTTAGCTTTGTTTCTGTGTTCATTGTTACGGTGTTTGTCTAATCTGAAAGGAGGCTGAAGGTATGCTTAGTGGTAGCACACTGTGTACATCAGGGTCCCAGGTTTGAAATCCACAAAATACAACCAAGACAGGTTGAGAACAGAACCAACTGATCATGATACCTGCAACAGGAATTCATACACAGGTTTGCAAAGCTTGAGTTTCTACGAATCTCAAATTTAGATGGCAATACTTAACCCACTTTGACCTCTGCCAGCTGTTGAGTGCCACTAGCCTTTCCCACCAGAATGTGTCCACTTCTAGAAGGTCACCAACCTCTCGCCGTGTGTGCCAGGCAGTCTGTTCACAAAAGCCTTCTGGATCCACCTAGAACCTCGCCAGGCACTTCTCACCTCCTCTCCATCCACCAAACCACGTTACCTCTCGTCCTGGTTCTGTACACCCTCTCGGTCTGTCTCCTGCTTCCTCCCTGACCCCAATCGTCTCTTAACACTTGAGTCAAAGCAGCAGACAGTCATAGTATGCCTGCTTTGTTCAAGACCCACCAGGGCCACCGGCCTTAGAGTAAAATCAAAACCCATAAAGCGCCGTACAGAAGCTCCTGTCTGTCTGTCCACCTCCTTTATTTCACTGTCCGTGTCCTACCCTTCACCCTCACAAGCCTTCTTGCTTTTCCTAGCACGTGTTAGATAGGCCCCTTCAGCAGACCAGCACGTCCCCAGATATCCATGTCTTACAGCGTGCGGCCTCCTGTGGTGCAGATGTGGCTGTCTTCACTCATGTAAATTGTATGGCACTGAGTCCTCTGTGGAGAGAAATGGTAATAGAGCCTCTGAGACCTTTCAGGAAGGGGCTGCTCAGGCTGAGGACAGAGCTCAGCCAGAAAATCGATCGCATTGCAGCCGTGAGAACCCAAGGTCAAGCCTCATCACCCACACATAGGAACGTCAGGCATGGCAGTGCTCAAATGGGGGGAAGGGGAAAAGGAGGGTCCCAGGGGCTGGCTGCCCAGCCAGTCTAACATGGCTGGGGAGTTCCAGGCCAGAGAGACTCAAAAAGTGGATGGTCTTCCTAAACAAATGACGCCAGATGTAGAGGAATTTTAATCCAGCAACATGGCTGCTCTGGCAAGGGGTCACATCCAAGACCTAGGTCTGTGATCCAGCTAGAATACAGATGGGCCCTTAGTACACACCTTCAACCCCAAACAATGTTGAGGGACAGACAAAGGTGGCGAATCATAGAAAGATTTGATAGAATGAGTCAGACAGGATACACCCAACTCTCAGGAGAACAAACAGGAAAGAAGATGCTTTAAAGTAGCACAGAGACAGTGGGGGGTCGTTCATGGAGACAGTGCTGTGGAGTTTGGGAGCACACAGACAGTTCGGTTGAGTGCATTTGAGTTCATGCAGTTCAGCGCATGACATTCAGAGGCGGTTTTCCAAGCAGAGCAATTCAGTGAGAAGTCTAGTGAAGCCGATGTGAATCAGTAGGCTTGGAGAAGAGTTTTAAGCCAGACGGCTGAGTTGAACCAGCCAGAGTTCAGAAAGAACTAGAAAGGATGAGCTTATTCAGCAGTAAGTCTCAGAGGCTGAAAACATTCTAGGCCTAGGTTAGCAGCCAGAGGCTGGAGGCCGAAGCCTTCAGGGTCTAGGGGTCAGAAGGTTGGATTGTACAGAGGCTTGAAGCGTCCAGGCCTTGGCCTAAGGATAGTTAGACAGAAACTCTATAGACTCGGCCCAAGCCATGTGTTCATAGAGCTTCAGTATGGCTCTTACTTCAGCCCCTCTTCTGAGGAAATAAAAATGAGGTGTCCTCTGGCTTCCAGATGCACACACCTTCATCCGCATACATACCAGCATCTTCATGCATGCACACCCCACACATGCAAAACAAAACAGTTGGGACATAGAGGAATCATTACTGGTGCTCCTACGATTTCCTGTCTCTGTGTGTGATCTCTCCCACTAATTCTGGGCCAGTGTGTGCCATCTGAAGCAATGTCCACATCAGACCCAAGCTGATCCCACTATCGTGTCCTAGAATTATGAGTGAAATAAACCACAAGTATCTATGAAGTTATACAGCCTCAGATACTTTGTTATAGTAACAGAAACACTGATACAGTCCCTCATTTTCCACAAGACTTCTCACTGAGACTTTCCATGCTGGGCATCACTAAGCATGGCCCTTATTCACCCGTGTGCTCACCCTCCTTCTTCCATGGGACTCTGTGTTCCTTGAGAGCAGGAGTGCTGTCACAGCTTGATGTCTGCAGCTGATTCTGTGGGATGCATGATGACATGCTGAGAGAACAAGGCAGCCTTTCCAGGCCGTGTGTCACACCAGCCTTTTCTTCTGCTGCATGAAATACTCTTACAATGTAAGGGGCAAAGTGCTTAGCAACCAGTTACAGTCTATCATTTTGAGGTAGTGACAGTCACATGCACAGCCGAAAGCAGAGAACGATGGGGGTGGTCACATGTGGGGGATGCCTTTAATCCCATAGAGGCCAACCTGGGCTACATATCCAGTTCCAGGCCAGTTAGGGTTCCAGAGTTAGACCCTCTTTTAAAAAAGACAGTGGGTGGTTGCCTGCAGATATTCTACTCATTTCCTCTTAGACAGTCCAGGGCTCAGTCCCAGGACACAGCACAGCCCACCTTGATGTGCTGCTCCCCACCTAAAGTGGCCCAATTAAGAAACTCAAAACTGCTGGGTCCCCTGTGGACTGTAACTAGACATTCATTCCATCTTTGAGACTCTTCCCTGGTGATTCTACAGCAGCGGTTCTCAACCTTCCTGACGCTGTGACCTGTTAATACAGTTCCTCATGCTGTGGTGACCCCAACCATCAAACTATTTTCTCTGCTACCTCATAACTTTGCTACTGTTACAAATTGTAATGTAAGTATCTGTGCTTTCTGATAGTCTTAGGCAGTCCCCAGGGGGGTCACGACCTCAGGTTGAAAAACCCTGTTCCAGAGCGGTCCACAACTCACCTGACTGTGGCACCTCAGGAGAAAACGGAAAGCTTTGCATGATCTGATGAGGATATTGGGCAGAAACACAAAAGCTCATCCACTAAAAATCGGAATAAAGATACAATGACAGCTTAAGTGTTCAGTAAGGGGTGTACGGTGGACACGGAGAGTGGAAGGGGCCTTCCCGCAAGATGCAACATTCAAACGGACAGCTAAGGGTGGGCTCAAAGGGTGAAAGTGCCTTATAGGGAGCTTGTGTGAGGCTGCGGAGAGTCCCATGGCCTGGACAGGTTGGAGGTATTGACGGGGCGCCTCTTGCCAACGTTGCCCTCCTGGTGATAGGGATGAGATTGCAAATGGCTATGTTCAAGAGTGAGTGACATCACTTGTGCATTGATCTGCCTGGTGGTTCCTTTGTCTCTGGACCACCTACCTCCATGCCTCCGATTCCTCCCGGCTTAGGGATTTCTGAGAGAAGCCTACAGAAGCCCAGGCTGTCCTCAAACTCTCCGCAGTGAAGGTCTTGCCTTCACACCGGGAGAGTTGTTCCATTTATGACGGGTTTTGTTTGGTTTGTTTTTGTTGTTGATTTGGTTTTTCCAGACAGGGTTTCTCTGTGTAACAGCCCCAGCTGTCCTGGAACTTGCTGGCCTGGAACTCACAGAGATCCACCTGCCTCTGCCTCCCCAGTGCTGGCGACCACAGGTGTGCCGCATCACACCCGGCTCATTCATACCGTTTTCGTTTGGTGTGGTGTTGGGTGGTGACACAAGCGTGCTCCGCACAGAGCTGCCGCTCCCGGGTTCGGTTTGTTGTTTTGATGCAGTGACGAACTGGGGGCCCTCTCCTTATCCAAACAGGCCTCAGGTGGGCTTGCCTTTCACAGTCAAATGTGGTTTCCCGGGCAGACCCGTGCCTACCACTCACAAAGTGCTTATGGATGGTGAGGAAGGGGAGAGGTGGATTGCTGTCAGCGAAGAGAAGGTGAGCCCCGAGGTCTGGAACCCTGTCCCACTCCCTTCAGCGTCTTTTCCAGTTACCTCTCCTCAGAGTTAGGAGCAACACAAGGACGCCGGGTTTTCACACAGCCGCCCCCTTCCCTCCGCAGAAAAGGGGCAGCGGGCCGGTGGGCTTTTAGGGCCACTAGGGCAGGTAGAGGAGCCTGGGCAGCGGCAGCCATCGCCCCCCTGCTCTCCGGTGACTGTCCACGCCCCTGGCAGGCCTGCGGTGGGGGCAGGGGACCGGCCGCGCGGCCCGGAACAGCTGCGGCGGCGCAGGGCCCGTGTGGAATGCGGGAGCGGGCTGCGCACCAGGACTTTTATGGAAACTTGCTGCCGGCGCGCGGCGGCCAGAGGGCTCGGGGCGGCTGGGGCGGCTGGGGCGCCGTGGGCAGCGCAGAGCCGGACGCGCGGCGCGGAGCAGGAGCGGGTAGGAGCGGGGGGCTCCGGGACGCGGGGGGCTCCGGAACGCGGCGGGGAGGTCTGGCTGCGCTCGGCCGGGCCCGCCTCTCCTGCGGGCGGGTCCCCGGCCAGGCCCGCGTGCTTCTGCTGCACCTGCATCCGGGCTGCTGAGTTTGGGGGGGAAAGTGTTGAGGGTGGGGGGTCGAGTGTGAGTCCACCCCTCCGCCGGGGACCCCCAAGGGTCTGAGCGGGTGAGTTCACTGTGGCACCCGACACGTGCCCGCTGCGGACTCCGCTAGCAGCGCCTGTGATTTTAAAGACATCGCTCATGGGTCCCTGTGGAAGCTGGGGAAAGAGGGATTTGATAGCCTGCCATGCCCCTCTCCAAATTGCTCCCCAACGCCAAGACAGGGGTATGCTCGGAGCTGTAGAAGTCGGAGTGAAGACAGCGTGTGAATAAATTGTGAGATGTTAAAATGCAGTATATGCGTACATGTACGTTTATACACACATACATACTCGCACACGTGTATGTGTGTGAATGAAAACGATCAAGTTGAGAGATCAGGTGATTGCTCGGTGGCTTTGAGATGTACGTTTTATTTTTAAGGCCACAATGTGGACAAGGAGTTGAGCGCAGATAACGTGGTAAAAATAGCATATGGAATGCCCTCACAAAGTGACTGCCCTTGGAAAAAGACAAGCAGGCAGAGAAAAGAAGCCCCACTAAGAAATCAGCTTTTCTGACCAAAACGTCAGACATGTCCTTCATCTGCCAAATTTTACTAAGAAGTTTGTGCAGCAGCGGCCCATTGCACGCGAGTCTCAGCAGAAGCATGTCTTGGGTATCGTGATGAAACGAACTCAAGTTTTCAGTCGTGGTCACACGATATTCGGGGAACTACATAAAATTCCCCCCAATATTCTTTTATAGATGGAATTGCTGCTGTAAAAAAAAAAATCAAACTGTATGTCTCTGACTTTTTTTCTTGGGTTTTGGGGTGTTTGGGGAAATAATTAACTGGAGGAAAGGCTTGCTTTTTTGTGTGGGGGAATTGTAGTGTAAACAGACTTTATTGTATGTAGTTAGTGCCTGCTAGGCAAGCTCTTTGCCACCGAGTTGTTTCATATACATCTCATTAGGCTGTCCACGCCATCCTTGAGCTCATTCTGGTAGCACAGACAGGCTGGACTGTGACCCACCTGTCCCAGCCCCTGGAGCAGTTGGAATTGCAGGCCTTCGATCTCGGGCCCAGCTCAGGATTCAGTCTCTTGCCTGATGCTTCTGAGGAATCATTTAAAGAGAAACGTGTAAAATTGTGTATTTTACCTGCAACAATTGACTTGGAGAGCATAATGAAAAAAACTGCAGCAAAATTATTTTAATCTAGTTTGCCTTCGTGCAGCTTTTCCAGTGATGCTGAGCGGGGAGCAATTTTTCCTGCTTACCTTAAAATGAAATCTGTGCTATTTTAGAAATTTTGACATGTAAGGCTGATCATTGTCAAAATGTGTGTCATCTTGAGAAGACTATATTTAGCATCAGCCAGGGAACGTATTATCTGGGTTTTGAAGGGTACTTTGCCCTGAAATTTAATTTGAGGCTTCAGGTTGGGGCTTCATTTGTGAACGGCATGAAAACTGTATGTGTACACTTGTAGAGAGTAACTGGAGATTTAATTTGATTAGAACGCAAGTGCCTGGAATGATAGGCTCCATTTGTGAGGATAAAGCTCTATTATCTTTGAAAACCCTAAAGAATAAAAAGTACTTGAAAACTATCAGTTATAGGTGCCTCTGAGGATGAAGACAAAGTGACTGGGACAGTGGAACACATGGCATACATCTGCACGTGTTTCCCGAAGTCTCTTGGGCGTCTTTTCATTATGTAGGCATACAGGAAGCATCTCGGTTTCTACCAACAATTGCATGTTCCTGTTCTTACCTGACCACTCTGGTCAGTTGTGTAGTTTCTTTCCTGGTCTTTCTTCTGGCTTTATAATTAGTTACATAGTTCATACATCTGAAATTGTCTTTAATTTCACTGTGTAGTGTGACTTTCTTATGGTTGTGTATTTTTTATTTTGTGTATGTGTGTTTGCAGTGTCCACACTGGCCAGGAGAGGGCGACAAAACCCCTGGAAGTGATCCTCCCCGAGGGCACCAAGTGCTCCTGACTGCTGAGGCACCTCCTCGGCCCCTTCAGCGTCTGTTTTGCCAATGGTGTTAGTGTAGGTATGGAAAGCAGGGCCTTGTACATCCATGGGCTGCCTGTGTGGATTTAAACTGAAAAATGGGTGGATTTACACTGAAAAATGTTAATTACGTATCATAATTTATACTATAAAATTCACACACAGATTGAAAACAAGGAGGGAGCTGTGCATAGTGGTACTCCAGAGGCGGAAGCAGGTGGGCCTCTGTAAGTTTGAGGCACAGGCAGGAATAACTAGTACCTGGATAGCCAGGGCACATAATAGAGATGAGCCCTCAAAACAAAACAAACAAAACAAAAACAAAAAGTCGTCCTTAGGTAGAGCCAGTAGTGTGGAAAGAGGAAATTAGCAATTATGGGCTGTGAGTGTTGGTTTGTCACCCAGAACAGGAAGACAACCATGAATTGATGACTAAAATAGACTGAATGATTTTCACTGTGAAACTTAGAAAGCATGGGAAGAGCTTTATTTTTAGGAGTGTTTTGTTTTCTGTTTTTTGGGGCCTTCTAGGGCTTGCCCATTGTCTCAGCTTTGTCAACTTGACATAGTTATCTGAGAGGAAAGCATTAGGTTGGCCTGTGGGGATGTCTGTGGGTAATTATTTTGTTCACTGATGCCCAAGGGCCCAGCCTGTTGAGGTAGCAGCATTCTTAGGCAGGTGGTCCTAGGCTGTGTAAGAAAGTTAGCTGAGCTTTAGCACCTACAGGTTTCTGCCCTGACTTCCTTCACTGAAGATTTGTGTTCTGGAGGGAAGGAAGCCAGATTAACACTTTCATGTCCAAGATGCTTTCAGTTAGAATGTTTTATCACAGCAACAGAGTGAGGCTAGAATGGCATGGAAAGGATTTGCTTATTCTTCTACCTCCTACCCCACTGGTTTGTTAGCCAGGATTCCAGGTCTTCCCATCCAAACTGTGGCCCTCAGCAAAGACTGTCTTCCATTTTCGATTAGGTATGGAATCTGCAGCAGTTACCCCAGATCCTCTAGTTCTTGAAGGCAACTTCCCGGAACCCTGGCTTTCTGATTGCTTGTATGTTGTGTGGAGTATAACCTACCCCACTTTATTTTCTCTTACGGTGGGTGAGTCGTTCTCACAAGGCCCCTGCGGCAGCTCCTTGTTTAGGCTGATTGTGGATCACCTCTGCCGTCTGTCTGCTTGTTCAGATGTGGAATGAGCTTGTCCTGTGTCCTGGGTAGTGTGTAAAGCACTAACCACATTGAGGAACACAGCAGGTTTACTTGCAGAGGCTCCAGTGTGACAAATACACTTTGAAGAGTATTACAACCATGTAAAGGCAGAGCAGTATGAACAGTTATCACCGAAGAATATCAGAATAGTGTCAACTTAAGTTTTTTTTTGGGGGGGGGAGTTGGGTGGCTATTTCACAATATACCCTAGTTTGCTGCAGCTGTAAACTCAACAGTCTGGAGTCACCTGGGAAGAGTTTTAGTTGAGCTTTTATCAGGTTGATTTGTGGATATGTCTGTGCGAGATTGTCTTAATCGACCTAGGAGGAACAGGGTGATCCTGGCCTGTATAAAGGTTGTATTAGCTGTAGCAAGCAAGAGAGCAAGAGAGGTAGAAATGAGGCAGCAAGCAGCATTTCCTCATGATTTCTACCTCCTGTCCTGCTTGAGTTCCTGCTCTAATATGCTTCCATGACAGTGAAGAAAATGTATGCCAAGTCAAGTAAAAATCCTTTCCTGTCCACCCTGTTGTTGGCCACTTTTTTATTGTGGCAATGGAAGGGTGCCAGAACAGTAAGACCCAGTTTCCTATTTTTTTTTTCTTTTTTCTGAGACAGGGCTTCCTCTGTGCGGCCTTGTGTAGCCTTGGCTGTCCTGGATTTGTAGATCAGGCTGGCTTCTACCTCACAGTGATCCACCTGCCTCTGCCTCTCTGAGTGCTGGAATTACAGACATGCATCACCACCCCTCAGCCCCAGTTTCCTACTTTTGAGCTGTGATAAAGTATACTATAGATTTATAATGTAGTTTTATTTTACCAAAATAGGGTCTTAGCTGGCCTTGAACTTGTGGTTCCTGCCTTGGGCTTCTGAGTGCTGAGCTAGGCATGCACCATCCCACCGTTAGTAATTTTCATTAATTAAATATGATATGGTATACCTAAGTTTCTTTTTCTATTTCTTTTTTATTTATTTTATTTTGAGCTAGTCTTGCTGTGGCCAATGTTAGCCTGGAGTTCACAGCAATCTTCTGCCTCAGCTTCCCAAGTGCTGCAATTACAGACTTGCACTACCTATAGCTGACTAAGTGTATGTTTTTTATACAAGTGAAAAATGATCAACAGTTAGGCTTAAATTTTATGAAGTTTAAAACAATTGTATCTTTCACCAAAGTTTTCATTTAAACAAAGTATTTGTTTAAAACTTCCTTAAAAACTTGAGACAAAGCCATGCATGGCAGTAGATACTTGTGATCTCAACACTGGAGAGGGTAAAGCAGGAGGGATTGTAAGTTACAAGCCAGGCAGGCCTAATCTACAAAGTGGGATCCAGGCCAGCCAGTGCTACAGTGAGACCGAAAAGAAAAGAAAGGAAGAATTACGTCAGAGGCCAGCCTGGCTTACATAGGAAACCCCTCCATGCCTGCATCCGTGCATCAAAGGGAGGCAGGGACCTACAACAAAGAACTTGCTTCAGTTCAGAGAAGGGACAGTGCATGGCTACAGCTGTCTGGACAGTTTTGCTCTCCTGAGATTATATAGTAGTTCAATCAGCATATGTGATGGACAACTTTGATTCCAAATTCATTTTGTGCATTATTTGCTGTTCTGAAATGCTTTGGTTGCATATCTAAAATGTGAAGGAGAATAAAATAGGAAAAACTGAGAGGCTAAACACAGGTCTGAAACAAGAGTTATTCTAGGTAGTTTAAGAGTGAAGCACTGAGGTCACATGGCCTAAGACACAGTGATCTTGGAAGACGGTTCAGTTAGTGAGGCGCTGGATGTGCAAGCGTGAGGACCCGGGTTCAAATCCCCAGAGCCCGTGCAAAGCCGCAGTAGCGCATGTCCGTGCCCCCAGCACCCCTTCAGGGAGATGGGAAGCACAAGAGACAAGCCGGTCCTCGAAGCTCATGGGCTAGGTGTTATGGCACATACAGCAGCCAGCAAGAAAACCCCTCTCAGACAGCTGCCTTTGAGGCTGTCCTTTGACGGACACACACAAGCCATAGCACACATCAGCTTCACACACATCAATTCAAAGACAGAAATAATATATATTTAAAAAAAATGACATTGCACTTATTATCCTGACTAGTTCTTTTTTGCACGTTTGTTTTACTGTTTGTATGAGTGGATCTGTTGAGAGCAAGTGGCAGCAAAGGCCAGGAGGGTATTCCAATACCTGGAACTGGAGTTTTGGACTGTTGTGAGCTGCTATGTGACTGCTGGGAATTGACCTTGGGCCCTCTGGAGAGCAGTTGAACCATTTTTCCAACTCATGTTCTTGATAGTTCAAGGGGTCTGCCTGGGATTACATTTAGAACTACATAGGGTGGCATTGTTATGCTGCTTGCTGCCCCTGTATGGTAGCCAAAGATATTGCATCTGCCTGTTCAGACACCAAAAATTACTTTAACAGTGGAGTCAGAAAAACTCATGTGCTCCTAGATATAAAACCTTTGGTATTCACTTACTGGGAATAGAAATAAACTTAAACCAATTTCTTGGCATTCCAAATATAGTGAGTATACCTCCGTGTAAAATTTGACTTTCTAGAATGGGAATTGTCTTGATTTGATAGGATGCTCTTTTCTGTAGTGCAGTGACTCTCAAAAGGTGGTCACAGGAACTGCATCATAAGATTAACACATTACCCTTCTGAGCTATGTGCTTGTGTGAGGTCATATATTCTTTATATGTTTCAATTAAGACAACGTATCATAGTAATTTTAATGTAGAAGTAGATATAAGAATGTATTTCTCTTATTAAGCTAGATAAAAGAGGGTTTTTTTTTTTGTTTTTTGGGTTTGTTTTGTTTTGTTTTGCTTTGCTTTTTTTTTTTTGAGACATGATTTCTCTGTGTAGCCCTGGCTGTCCTGGGATCACTTTGTAGACCAGGCTGTCCTCGAACTCACAGCACACCTCTGTCTCCCAAGTGTGCTGGATCAAAGACACGTGCCATCACCGCCTGGCTGAGATTTTCAGACCTTATTTAAAAACAAACAAACAAACAAAAAAAACCCACGTTGTCTCTATTTTGAAAAAGTTATTTTCGTAGTGCTTTATAGTGATAATAATGTTTGTAATTTTATTTAAGTGAATTTTATTTATTTATATAAGTGTATATTTGGTCATCATGTCTGTAGATAAATTTGTATAGATAAAACTTGTCTAGCATCTTCAAAAACGGGCCTGTACTAAGCCCTGAACCCCAAATGTTCAACTCTTTCTTCATCAGAGCTTCACTTTTGGCATCCTTATATTATTAATGCATTTCCTGATATGAAAGCAGAAGCTTGGCGGGAGAGATGGTTCAGGACATATTTACCTTTTAAAAATCACTGTTAGTGGGAGTGGGGGCGTGCTCTAGCTTGTGTGTAGAGGCCAGAAGATGACTTTCTGGTGTCAGTTTTCTTTCCCACAGGTACTGTGCTGCCAGGACTCGCAGGGATAGGATAGGCCCGAGATAGAGGACGGAGAGAAGGGTCTGCTGTGAAAGCTTCACAAGAACACAGGGAACAGACTCTCACTCTAGAGACTCAGATCAAAAGAGTCGTTGCTAGGCGTTACTGTGGAACTTTTAAACTCTACCTTAACCCAGAATGTAGACTTAAAGTCATTGTTCTGATAATTCACAATAGTTAAACATTTCACAGAAACTACATCAGAACAGTTTCCCTACAGCAGTGAAGGTAATTGTTTTCATTGAGTCTTGGCACCTACTGAAAAAGGAGCTGATCATTTGAAAATAGTTGCCAAGATTCTGGAGGAAAGTAAACTAATAAAATGATATTATCAATGTTACAGGACATGGATGAGTACTGGCGAGCACAGTTCTGTTTAATTAAGGAGAAGCTCCTCTGCAAAAGAAAACAAAATTCCTCCTGGATTTAATTGTTGGCTGATAATGTATAGAAGCACGAAGTGGAAGATTATACCTCTCTATTGAGGTGTGACTATTGTGCCAAAGTTGTACATGACTGATGGATGATATCTGGAATTTGAAAATATGTCTTCAAAAGACTGATTTTAAAAACCCTGTACAGGTAGTTTATAGTGAGAATAGAAGCAGAGGGCTATAGAGATGACTCAGTCAGATGAATAGTGTTGGCTGCACAAATGTGAGGCCTAAGTTTGGATCCCTAGCACTCACATAAAAGGACAAGTGCACACATATCTGCAATCCCAGCACTGGGAAGGGAGCAGTAGCTGGGTCCCTAGGTCACTGGCTAGCCAGCCTCGCCAAGTCAGTGAGCCGAGTTAAAAAACACTGTCTCTACCTCTAAACACAGACATGCGTGCATGTGAGTACACAGGCGTGCATGCACAAGCTAATTCTTACGTGTGTCCCCTAACTCCCACAAGGACACTACAAATTGAGTTAAGAATAGAGGATCTTTGAAAGTAGTTAGTTTTTGCATGAATGTTGTAAAGCGCTCTCTGGTGGAATTTAATTAATAGTTGGAGGCTCCAGAAAGCAACTGATCCTTTGTAAGCTTGGCAGGGAGCATAAAGTGTTGGGTATGAAGTAAGGGCAGTGCAGAACATGAATGCAAAGCAGAGTGCAAGTCCCTAGGCATCTAACTGAATATGCTGCCTTTCACTTCTGTCAGACAGCTGTGTTGAAGCCTTCTGAAATTGTTCAGCTAGAGGGTAGACTACTAGAAAACCTGGTTTCAAGGCATTTGTTAAGAACAGGGGATAGGGGCAGTGCCTGTCTGCTCAGGGTTTCATTCCTCAGCATCTGCCAGAGAGCCAGACATGGTGGATGCTTAACAAGTCCTCCAAGGAATGAGTGGAGTCCTTTGTTTCTAGGCTATCACCAAATAATGACTACCATATTATGGGTATGGTGGCCATGCCCATCATCCCAGCATTCAAGGAGGCAGACAGGAGGGGATGAAAAGTTCAGGGCCAGCCTTAGCTACATAATGAGACTGAGACTTTGTCTCAAACACACAATGACAAACTCTGCCCCCAAAGCAGCAAAGACTACAGACATCTCCTTAAAGTAGATATGCACATGGAAAGTGAGCATATAGAAAATGTATAATGTGTTATCAGAGGAATGCAAATTAAGATGATAGCATTCCGAACTACATTAGCTGTAACCAGAATGCTGACACCAAGGGAGGGGGGCAAGAGGAGAACAACCACATGTTCCTGCGTTGCAGCAACTTGCAAACTTTGAGGGCCACTTTGCCCTTTGTGGGTTTTCTGTTCTGTTTCAAGAGAGGGGTTCTCAGCTGAGTGTTGGTGGCACAAGCCTGAGGAATGCTCAAGGAGGCAAAGGCAGATGGATCTTTGAGTTGTAGACCAGCCTGGTCTACAAAGCGGAGTCCAGGACAGCCAAGGGTACACAGAGGAAACCTGTCTTGAAAAAAAAAATAAACACAGAAGGGGGTCAGGGAGAGATTCTCTGTGTAGCCCTAGCTGTCCTGGAACTTACTCTGTAGATTGGGCTGTTCTTCAACTCAGAGATCCACCTGTCTCTACCTCCCAAGTGCTCTGATAAAAAGCACAAGCCACTACCACCCAGCTGCTAAACACATTCTTATTGTGTGATCCAGCAATCATGACTCAGTAGTTATTCTGAGGGATTTGAAAAGTCTGTCCACTTAAAAGCCTGCATGTGGATATTTAGTATCAGTTTTATTTACGGTTGCCCAGATGTAACCAAAATATTTTTCATTGGGTGAATGGATAAATATGCAATGGGCTATTATTATCCAATGGGATTAAAGATGTGCACTATCCCCGCCATCACCACCACTGACTTGAAAAGGGACAATTTCAAAGGCTACAGTAGGAGCAAAGTGTGTTCACATTTAAGCGAGTCGGATTGCAGCAAATAAAGTGGATGACTTTAAAGGAAGCATGGCCAAGCTGCTTCAATCTGCCTGGTGTGTAGAGTGTGCTCTACTGAGTGAGCACACAGTGCACGCTTTTCACATGCCTTGGAGCACTCACCAAGCAATTCTGGGCGATGTTTTTCTGGACTGTCTAAACCATGCACCTTGTATTTTCTAAACCATGAATATTAAGAAAGCTGAAGATTATGACTACTAATTTGAACTTCTGAAGGAAAACATAATTTAAGTTATATTTCTATATATATATTAAAATTTAAATATAAATTGTGTATTTCTGCGTAAGTATACAGTATCCAGATCTTACTATCCTGCCCTGACTAGCCTGGTGCTTTCTATGTTGACCAGACTAGCCTTAAATTCAAAGAGAGCTGCCTGTCTCTGTCTCCCAACTGCTAGGATTAAAGTGTGTGCTGCCACACCCGGCAACATTATTATTATTATTTTTCAGGTGCAAAACTACACAAAGCTTCAGCCTCAAACTACAGAGCAAGCATGAATGACATTTCGCAAAAGGCAGAGGTAAGCCTCAAAAGCTCTGTGTACATGCACATGTGTGTGTGAAGGCCATGGAAAGGGTGGGGTTAGGCAGGAAGAAACTTGGAAAGGGAGGAAAAGATGACTAGAGGATTGTGGGAATGGTCACATTTAGGGGTTTGCAATATGAGGATGTACAAAAATGTATCAGTTAGTTTCCTGTTTTGGATCAGTACTCTAATCTGGGTTTTGGGAAGCATGCATACTGAACCTCTACAAGGCAGTGATGTGATAAAAGTTAGCACCTTGAGTACAATTTTAAGTACACTGGTCTTAGAAATGATCCCTTCAATGTTGTTTTTATGAGACTTGGACTTTTGGAGGTGATAGTTCATTTTAGGGTGAGGACTCTCAGCTTCTTGGCTGTAGATACTGAGAACTGGAAGCCCGAGATGCTGACACTCAAATGTGACAGCGGAGGGGCATGCAGTAGATAAGCAGGGAACAGATCTGCTGCAAATCAGCAAGCTACTTGCCCTTATTAGAGAGTTTGGCATTCTGACACTCAATTTTATTTACAAAAACTTCTTTCAGAAACAAACTTCTGAAAAAGATGAGAAGAGTCAACATTCCTACTTTTAGAACAGGGAAACCGTTGCTCGAGTCGCCCATCAGACTTTTTCTTTAAAGTTTCCCTTTTAGAACCCAGTCTAGGCAGCTGGTTGGTATAGCACTCTGCACATTTAATGGGGTTTTAGGAAGTAAACATGGGCAGTGCAGCACAAGACATGACTCTTGGGTTTAACTGAGCTTCAGCTTTGCCTGTGTTATCTAAGAAAGCAGTGGTGATGCTATATGTAATTCAAGCCTAATCTAAATGCTTTGTTTCCAAATTCACATAATTTCCTGAGGTTGACCTTGTTATTTGTAAGGGAGTGATATTAATTTGAAACTTTAAAATAGGGTGAATTAAAAAATAAAATGTTTCTCATTAGAGTTTAGTATTTGATTTTTATGTTTTACTGGTCTTCAGCCTCAATAGAAGGCTAACTGGGGTTTCATTTCTGAAGAATTTTAATTCAACAAAATTTCTGCTCTTAAATTTTCTGTAATTTCAACTTAAAAGTTTTAGAGAATACCTAATCAGACTATGATGATCCAAACAAAGGTTTGAAACTCATTTCTATTTGTCTTGATAAGTATTTTAATGTATCTTATTCTTATCTTTGCTTAATTTCTTCTTTTTAAACTTTCTTTTCTTTATTTCCTTCTAACAAAGATTCTGCTTTCTTCATCTAAACCTGTCCCCAAATCCTATGTGCCAAAACTTGGCAAGGGTGACGTAAAGGATAAGTTTGAAGCCATGCAGAGGGCCAGGGAAGAAAGAAATCAAAGGCGGTCTAGAGATGAAAAACAAAGAAGAAAAGAACAATATATTAGAGAGAGAGAATGGAACAGGAGAAAGCAGGAGGTCATTTTATTTTATTTTATTGTGAAAATATTAATTTTCTTCATTGTAATGTACTATTCACACTAACATTTCATATAAACTATAATTAAAATAACTTTCTATATTTGTAACCTAATTTAAGCTGTGTGCATACATCAGTCTTCCCTTTTCTGCACTTTTATTCTCCACTGCTTTCATTGCCTGCAGTCAACCATGGTCCAAAATATTAATTCTAGAAGTAAACAAAAGCTTTAAATAAATTTCATTGCAATATATTTTTATAATTATTTTTCATAGTCTCTTACTGTGCCTAATGTATAAGTTAAACTTTATCAGAACTATATGACCTATAAAATACATTTTTCTTATATGAATATAATTTTAATACAAGAAAAAAGCATGCACAGGGCTCCGAATTACCTGTGGTGTCAGGAATGCACTGGATATCCTAGCAGGTTCTTCTGCAGTGGGGTGGAGGGGCTACTCTAATATAATCTAGTCTAATTTGGAGACATGTATTCACACTAAGTTATTTAACCACCTAGATTAAAGAAATGCTTGCTTCCGATGATGAGGAAGAGATTTCTGCTAAAGTAGAAAAGGCTTATGTCCCAAAGCTAACAGGTAAGAACCTTGAGGGATAAATATAAATGGGATTATGAGAGAAAGAAACATGGTAACTATCCAGTATTTTTTGTGTATTCATAGGGACAGTTAAAGGTAAATTTGATGAAATGGAAAAACACAGACAAGAAGAACAAAGGAAGAGAACAGAAGAGGAAAGAAAACGGAGAACTGAGCAGGATCTGTTAGAAAGAAGGAAAATACAGCGTGAATTAGCAAAAAGGGCTGAGCAGGTAGGTGCTAGATGCTACATTGGTGTTTGTTGCTGTAACAGAGCAAATGAGAACTATTTAATACAATATAAATGTATTAATAGTGACTAACGTAAAAGCATTGTCTTAGGGGAAATATTCAGTATCAGATGCCCAGCAGTTTGGGCATAATGTGCCTATTTATGGCTTGTGTTATATATGATCTTACCAATTGTTTCTACAGTCCTTAAACTGACTATATCTCTGAATTTTCTTGGTATCTTTGAGAATTTTATAAAGATATGAGACATTCCACACACAAACTATCACAAAGCACAATTATGACTTTTAATAGCAATATTCATACATGCTACACTGTTTTTAAATAATTTTTTTAAAAAAGATTGTTTATGGCCAGGTGGTGGTGGCACACTCCTTTAATCCCAGCATAGGCAGGTGGATTTCTATGATTTTGAGGCTAGTCTGGTCTACAAATCAGGGCTGTTATACACAGAAACCCTATCTCGAAAAACAAAAACAAACAAAAATTGTTCATATGTGTGTGTGAGTGCTTGCTTCATGTGCATGCAGTTGCCCACAGAGCTCAGAATAGGGCAGCAAATCTCTCAGACTTGGAGTTACAGACAGTTCTGAGTCATGTATGTGCTAAGAACCAAACCCAAGCCCTCTGAAAGAGCAAAAATGTTCTTAACCACCGAACCACATCTCCAGTCCTTTAAAGCAATATTCTAAGTGCCTTAAACCAATTTGCTATGTTCTTTCCATCTTCTACTACTTTTCTAAAGAGAAAAGTGGTAAAATAAAGCATATCCCATACTTGCATGCCCAAGAAATCCATTAACTTCAGTTTTGCAAATAACCTCTTTCTGTGATACAAACAGCTACTTGTTTGATGATATATGCCATATTAACTGGTAATAATGAGAATTTCAGATACTTTGTTTTGTATCCTTATCTGAAGGATGCCATGCACATCAGTAGTGACCTTTCTAGTCATTAAAGATGAGCATTCATTTTACAGTGAAACTTTATAAAGAAGTACAACTATAAAATGAGAAATACTGAATTTTTAATTACTTCAATATATAAGTTTGTAAATATATGATTTAGGAATATAATTACAATAAAATTATAACTTAAACAAGACTGAAGTATGTGTGTTTGTATGTATAGTCTTCTATATTTTCTAGATGTACTGACCCATTTGGAACACAAGAATGGAATGTTAAGACAGTAGTTTCTCAAAAACAAAACAAAACGAAAAACCAAACCAAACCAAACCAAAACAAAAAACCTGAGTGTAATTGACTATAATAAAGACTGGATGCTCAAAGGTAAATTTAAAAAATGATCATGAAAAAAAAATCAGTGTCTTTATACCAAACACTGTAGGGTGCCCCAGAACCCTGGCTAATAATGTTTTAGCCCTATTAAATTAAGAATACAACAGCAATGTAGTAATAGTAATTTTTTAATAAATATGTAAAGTCTTATTTTAAAATGTAAGTACATTTCCACTCAAATTTAATATGACTTAATGCAGTATAACATAATGTTTGTTTACAGATAATTTTTACAAACCAGTATGCAAGAAGCATTCCTGCATCCAGATGGTCACAGTGATCACTGAGATAATTGCCTCTTCTAAGATTGCAGGATCTTACAAAGACTTAAAAGGGAATATACCTTCTGTTTTAGATATTAGAATAAGAAAATAAAATTTGTGGGGAAACCCTGTGGGCATATGATGGACAAAATTAAGTCCATCTACTTAGAGACATAGATGGTGTTGGTAGGAGATGGGATTCTGAAAAAGGGTAAGGAATGAAATTGGGAGAAGAAACACATTTACAACAACAACAACAACAAACAGTTGAGAAAGTTACTCATGGTTAACCTGTGAAAGCCAACACTAACTGTATTCCAAATGTCTGTTCTCAACTATATTGGCAGCAAATTCCCCCCCCCCAAATAAGTTCTTTTCCATGTTTACTGAAAAAAATACATGATTCTTTTGTTACTTTGTAATGGTTTAAAGTGAACAAAAATAAAAGAAAGCAATAACAACAGAAATGTAAGCAAGCCAATGAGTAAAAATGTAAAAGCCCAATGAGTTTTCTGTCCACCTTACCAGAGATGAGAAGAGCCTGGAAGAGATGTAGGATATAGAACCCTGGATTTAATCAACTGCTTCTCTTTCCTGTATTCTCAGTGTCTGGCTTCTCATACCTTCTGGATCTTTTTATTGAAAAATTAATTTGATTGTTCAATGGAAAACAACTCATTTTATTAGAGAGCCATTCAAATTTTACTTAGTATGATAGATACACCATTGGAAAAAACTGTTACCTTTTATATAGCAAATCAGTATAATTCTGTAATAAAACAAATTATTCTAAAAAATTAAACAGTATAAAATTATTCTGATAAAAGTATTTATTAAAATAAAGTCTTTTAAACTTTATTGTTTTAGTTTTGAGACATGGTCTCATCATGTAGCCCTGGTGTCCTGGAACTTGACACATAGGTGAGGCCAACTTCAGACTCACAAAGGTCATCCTGGCTAAACTTCACAACAGTTCTTGTCTATTGCTTGTTTTCTTTTCTTGAGATTTCAGACACTGAATTGTTAAAATCACTATTTTCTTCCGGCAGTCTGCTTAAAGGATCAGCCTGCCCATCAAGCTAACCCAGGGTTTCTTCACCTTCAGAAAAATGTGCTCCAACTTTATATGATGGCCATTTCCTAATGCAGTATGAGAAAATATTATAGGCACCAGAATTACCTTCTAATCTAGCAGACATTTCTGCCATACTTTATTATGGTATCAGTGACATTTTTGCCAGATATCTTTGATAAGAAATAGGGTCACAACCATTTGCCCGTTTGTGATGGATTTTCCTTCTGCTATCTCAGAGGCAAAGATTGCAGGGGTGTTTTTGTATGTCTCAGTTTAAATTGCTACCAAATTAAAAATAGTTCCTTGTAAGCTCACAGTCAAAAGTTGAAAATTCACCAGAAGCCATGACTAAATTACTTTTCCATTGTATGTTTAAGAGCACCAAGCAGAAATTCAATGTAATGTAATAATATGAAATTCTCATTCAATAGATTGAGGACATAAACAATACGGGAACCGAATCCGCATCAGAGGTAACAGACGTTTCCTTTAATGAAACATTCACTGAAATTACCTGATTCACAAAGAAAGACATGCATAGGCTTTTATTTCACTATTCACTATAAATATCACATTAACAAAAAGTCAAGAATGTTTTTAAAAGGCACTTTCAATACTGTAGTGTGTTTAAAGAAAAGTATGCTCCTGCACAGTTGGGTCATGGAGACAGGGTGACGCTATTAGGGACACTCTTCCAAGACCGTATGTTTCCTGAACTAATATCTAAAACTGTTGAAAGCTGATATTTTTAAGAGGAAGTTTCCTTTTCATCATTTTTCTTCTTTCCTCAGAGTCCCTAAGAGCTCTTATTCTGGTTTTCACATACCAGTATAGAGGGGAGTGTGTAATACCAGGAAGGAATGTCCAATAACCATAAAAACATAGCCCAGTTAACTAGCAAGATTGAAAATCCAACCAACCAATTTGATGGCATGTCTAAAATTATGCTACAAAAATTTTAAATAAATTAATTTAGGGGCATGTATTACAGATTAGAATCTTTATTTTGTAAAAAATGTTTTGTAACTAAATTTGTAGTAAAAACCAATTAAAATCAATGTTAAGAGAATTCATGTTAGCCAAGTGTAGTGGTGGAGAGTTTTAATTCCAGAATTTGGGAGGTGGAGACAGGTGGATCTTTGTGAGTTTGAGGCCATCCTGGTCTGTATAGCAAGTTCCAGGACAGCCAGAACTACACAGAGTGACCCTGTTTCAAAAAACAAACACACCCTAAGAATTTGTTTTAAACTTTAATAAATGCTTTACAGCTTTATCTATATTATGACTGTTAGTACATCACTTGGCTGACTCTTCAATGGCTTTTCTCATTAAATATTACTTTATTAAGTACTGAATAACTTAGGACAGAGAAGCAGATATGGAGAAAACTTTGTTGTATGTTTATGCTGAAACTATTCACCATCAAATTGGTTTGAAGTATGCTCGCATGCACATTACCTTTTGTAATTAATATACAGTCTAGAGTCAGGTAATATTACTACAGTCTTGTTACATGATCAGGCATATTAATTCTATCTTCCAAAGCAGAATGCTTCTTGGAACTGCCATCAGTTGGTCTAGTAAAGTTCATTAATAGTGCACAGTGAGTTTAAGGAAAGATGTACTTACTAGTAACTAGTGTAAAAAATAAGGTTCTTATCCTTCATAGCCTCGACAGCAAAATAATTCACCACGTATGGAGGTGAAACACCCTACCACCTACATTTTTATTAAGGATATGGATGCTAATTATCTGTTATAAATAGGAAGGAGATGACTCACTACTTATAACAGTGGTACCTGCCAAATCGTACAAAACATCTGGAAAAGTGGACAATCCTGAGGACCTGGACAAAAAAGGGAACGAAAGGCTTAATAATGAAGAGGAGTGCCGTTCTCTCAAAGAAGCAAAGTGTCTTTCATTAGTCATGGTAGGTTTTATAAGAACAAATCCAAAGCATAGTTAACAGCAATTGCCCTTTGGGTAACAAGTTTGTTTTCACAGGATGATGAAACAGAGGCCAAAAAAGAATCACATTTTCCTGGAAAACTGAAATCAACTTTTGAAGAACTGGAACGACAAAGACAAGAAAATCGCAAGAAACAAGCTGAAGAGGAAGCGAGACGGCGGTTAGAGGAAGAGAGACGTGCCTTCGAGGAAGCAAGGAGGCACATGGCAAGTATAGCTGCATTAGCTTTGCCCTCACTGGCTCTTCATGAAGCTCCAAGGAGGCTCTCTAGACAGGGATTTCACTGTTTCATTTTTAACCCAGTACTATGGATTGGACCCAGGGCCTACTGCATGCTAAACAAGTGCTATACTACTGACACTACTCAAGTCCCAAAAGACATGTTTTGTTTTGTTTTGTTTTGTTTTGTTTGTTTGTTTGTTTTTGGAGACTGGGTTTCTCTGTGTAACCTTGGCTGTCCTGGACTCACTTTGTAGACCAGGCTGGCCTCGAACTCACAGAGATCTGCCTGCCTCTGCCTCTGCTTCCCCAAGTGCTGAGATTAAAGGTGTCTGCCACCATACCCAGCTAAAAGGCATGTTTTGAAACTCTCTTCATATTTTATACAATATAAAAGCATGTAATACACCTGCGTATTCTTTGAGTTTTTACTTTGGGGACATGCTGTCCAATATGCTTTAAATTTTTATTTTAATATTGTATACTATATTGATATAGTATAATATTAATATAAAAATAATACTCAAGGCAAATCTTTTCTCTTTGTAAATTAAACAGTATATTTAATGATATGGTTGTCGGGTACTTTCAAGTTAAATCATGGATTTCATTTGAGGAGTACAAGTCTATAATTCTAGCTACTTAGGGGGTAAGGAAGGAAGAGCACACATTCAAGGCCTGAACTACAGATTCAGTAAGAGTTAAAGGACCAATCGTAGGCAATACTCACATCCTCAAGGATAAAGCACTTGCCTAGCAGGCACAAGGAAGGTCTGAAGTTTAATCCCCACTAATCCTCACTACTACAAAAAATGAAAGCAAGCACAGATTCATTTTAAAGATTTAAAAATGAATAACTGTAATTTTTAAAATAACCATGACCTCCTTGATCAAGTTTCATTAGTAATGTTATGAAGGTTGCAGCTCAACATTTTGAATTTTCTAGACATTTATTTAAAATGTTATTACTTTTGGCCAGGTATGGTGGTACACACCTTTAATCCCAGCATTTGAGAGGCAGAGGCAGGCAGGTCTCTTGAGTTCTAGGTTAGTCTGGTCTGTATATTAGACTGTCTCAAAAACAAATAAATGTTATTCACATTTAAATAATAGCTATACATTTTAATTTAACTGGTAATTAACCTAATAAAATATTGTTAATAGGTTTCAATTAATGTTTAGATGAGCAAATAAATTGTGAAATTAATTTTATATAAATATCAGATGGCAGTCTTTTATTTGATTAGTATAAGGAGATATCACCCATAGTTCATAGTGAGGAAAAAATTTTTTTTGGCAAAAATTTGAGTGAGGCTGCTCTTGTAGCTCTGGTTTTCCTGGAACTCACTATATAAACTCAGAGATCCTCCTGCCTTTTCTAGTGCTGAGATTAAAGGCATGTACCACCATACCTAAGAGGAAAATTATATCTCACCTTCTTCAGACTCAGGGTGAATGTGTATGTGTTACAAGGCATTTAGTTTGTTTATGAGAACGAACAGTCAGCATGAACCCTTTAACATGTGTTACACAATCTTCCTAAAAGCTTGATGAGTTCCAGGACAGCTAGGGCTATCTTAGGGAGAACCTGTCTCAGATAGATAGATAGGTAGGTAGGTAGGTAGGTAGGTAGGTAGGTAGGTAGGTAGATAGATAGATAGATAGATAGAGATAGATAGAAAGGTAGATAGGTAGACAGGCAGACAGATAGATAGACAGACAGATAGGTAGGTAGGTAGGTAGGTAGGTAGGTAGGTAGGTAGGTAGGTAGGTAGGTAGAAATGTAAATAAAAAATAAAGAGGATTTGGAGTAAGTATTCTGGGAGCTTTGAAATACTCTGTCCAGTTGCTAAGCATACCTTTTTACTGGTGATCCATTCCTGTGCCAATGAATCTCAATTTAGTAACGAATAACTCCTTTATTAGGTAAATGAGGAGGATGAAAGCCAAGATACAGAAACAGTTTTTAAAGAGTATCGCCCTGGAAAACTCAAACTCAGTTTTGAGGAAATAGAAAGGCAAAGGAGAGAAGATGAAAAAAGAAAAGCAGAGGAGGAGGCCCGGAGGAGAATAGAGGAAGAGAAGAAGGCATTTGCTGAAGCAAGGAGAAGCATGGTAAGATGAAGCTAACTGAACAGTATTTTGGAATTCAACATGTAGGGGTAGTGTGTGTGCATGCACGCGTGTACACACATGAGCTTGCGCAAGCTAGAAAAAGCCAGATAATAACCTTGAGTGTCATCCTCAGGAATGTTGTCCTCTTTGACCGGCTAGGAGTCTGAAGAATCCTTTTCTGCTTCTACAGTGCTGGGATTAGAGGTATTCACTTAGTTTTAATCTGGGAACTGAACTCAGTTCCTCATGCTTACAAGATGAGGGCTTTACTAACTGAGCTATCAAGTCTAGCCCAAGGATTCAGTTTTTACAGGGTGTGAGTGAAATGACTAGAGTCTGAGGAACACCCAACCCCATCATCTTTGAAATCTGTAGCAAAAGTATGAAGACCAAATACTTGGCAGCATTTGTTTCAGTTGGCGTTGAAAAAGATCTGATTATCAATGCCATGCTTGGCATAAAAGGTTGGCAACTATCATCCTTGTCTGGAAAGATCTTCTAGACCACCTCAGAGTGTCAAGAAACAAAATAAAACAAAGCACAATTTCCCCCTCATTTCCCTCCTTCCTGTTTCTTCTCTCCTTCCATCCCTTCTTTATTGTCTTTCTCCTTCTTTCTTGCCATTTTAATCCCAGTCAATCTGTATTAGATGACCAAAGTCATTTAATCATAATTAACTTTATCATTCTTTTTTACATATTGATGCATAATTTGTCAAAGTTACACTTTTTATGCCATGTTTGTAGAATCTGATCAGTCATTTTGACATATGTACACTTCACCCCCATTTTACATTTTAATTGGCTACTGATAAAATAGCCTAGTATTTGTGCTTGCCTGGGTAATCTTTCAACACATATAGCCAAGTTTTTGGTTTAATCACTTGCCCATACACTCAAATCAGAAACTCAGGAACTTGAAACATGCCTTCACCTTTTCATTCATACATAACTGGCTATAAACTCCCATTTTTCCATCCCCTGCCTTGCCCTCCCTTCTTCACTACTGTAATCTATATCATTGTTGCTATTCCCTGCCTGGGACCAAGTCCTAATTTGCTTGCTTTCTTGCCTGTGAGGACCTTTCACTCCGTGTCCGTATCTTTAGGCCACAGTTCTGATCAAAGTTCTTATTTCCAGGAGACAGAAAAACAAAATTAGATTGTTTTTCATGGTAAAATGTATCTAACATCAACTTACAAGTGAATATTCTAGCTGCAATTTGGGATTACTTGTATTCAGGATATGATAGTATAATAAAACTTACTAGGAACTGGGAAGATGGCTCAGCTGGGTAAAAATACCACTAAGCCTGATAACCTGAGTTCAATCCTGGACAGAAGCATGGTAAGAACAGAGAACTGACTCTTGAAATTTTTCTTCTGACACCTACATCCCTCTACCCCCTCCACTAAATAAGACTGATAAAATATTAAAAGTTAAAGCCCTCCAGGGGGGCTGGCGAGATGGTTCAGGGGTTAAGAGCACTGGCTGCTCTTCCAGAGCACCTGGGTTCAATTCCCAGCATTCACATGGCAGTTTACAGCTGTCTGTAACTCCAGTTCCAGGGATCTGACACCCTCACACAGACACAAGCAGGCAAAACACCAATGCAAATAAAATAAAGTAAAAAACAAAAACAAAAACAAAACCCTATTGGGAGCCTACCATGATGTTAGACAGTGCGCTCTGTATTTCCAAGCTTCATTTAATCCAGTGAGAACTGTAAGAAAGTTCTCACAGGAAGGCTCAGAGAGGTGAGTAGCTTGCCTAAGGTCACAATCAATCTTATCCTATAAATTTACAAAATTATAAAAAGCAGACTGTTATTCACATTTCATGTAGCATATAAATAGGTTTCACTATGGCAAGTACCTACATATATAAATAATTTTTACATTATTTATAATCTTATTGGAATTTTCTGAAGCTTTCCTTCTGGCTTTTCTACTTGGCATTTCTGTTGACTTTAAACAAGTTACTTTTCAGTCAGTTCCTCAGGTGAAAACTAAGCATATTAATCTTAAGCTACTTTATAAGGTTACAGAGCTAGTAAATTTATGTATCTATAATCTGAACTGGCAGTTCTAAGAATATGTAAACTATTATTTCTTTAAAACATCCTGACAGCAAAACTTTTAGACATTAAATTAATAGCATTAAAGATTTTGGGGTTTTCTTTTTTTTTGATAAAAGATCATGATGATCCAGATGTCTCTTTATTAAGACTATAACTTAACTGAAAAATTCTATTTTAGTGACCAAAATTGGAGATTCACTTCAGTCAGATTAAAAGGTTAATATCAGACAATGCATGCTAGAGAGGATGTGGAGAAAGGAGAATGAGTCCTCCTCCATTGCTGGTGGGAATGTAAACTTGTGCAACCACTTTGGAAATCAATCTGGTGCTTTCTCAGACAATTAGGAATAGCGCTTCCTCAAGGTCCAGCAATACCACTCCTAGACATTTATCCAAAATATGTGCAAGTACACAGCAAAGACATTTGTTCAACCATGTTCGTAGCAACTTTATTTGTAATAGCCAGAACCTGGAAACAACCTAGATGTTCCTCAGTGGAGGAATGGATACAGAAATTGTGGTATATTTAGACAATGGAATACTACTCAGCAATTAATAACAATGAAATCATGAAATTTGCAGGCAAATGGTGGGATCTAGAAAAGATCATCCTGAGTGAGGTATCCAAGAAGCTGAAAGACATACACGGTATATACTCACTTATAAGTGGATACTATACTCATAATGTAGGATAAACATACTAAGATCTGTACACCTAAAGAAGCTAAGCAAGGAGGAGGACCCTTGGTAAGATGATCAATCCTCACTCAGAAACACAAACAGGATGGACATTGGAAGAAGAAACAGGAAACAGGACAGAAGCCTACCACAGAGGGCCTCTGAAAGACTCTACCCAGTAGTGTATCAAAGCAGGTGCTGAGACTCATAACCAAACTTTGGGCAGAGTGCAGGGAATCTTAGGAAAGAAGGCAGAGAGAGTAAGACCAGGAGAGGACAGGAGCTCCACAAGGAGAGCAACAGAACCAAAAATCTGGGCACAGGGGTCTTTTCTGAGACTAATATTTTCAACCAAGGACCATTCATGGATATAACCTAGAACTCCTGCCCAGATGTAGCCCATGGCAGCTCAGTATCCAAGTGGGTTCCCTAGTAAGGGTAACAGGGACTGTCTCTGACATGAACTCAGTGGTGGTCTCTTTGACCCGACTCCCTATACCCCCAGGAAGGAAGAAGCCTTGCCAGGCCACAGAGGACAGTGCAGCCAGTCCTGATGGGACCTACCTAATGAGCTAGGATCAGATGGAAGGGGAGGAGGACATCCCCTATCAGTAGACTTGGAGAAGGGCATGGGAGATGAGAGGGTAGGGTTGGGAGGGAATGAAGAAGGGGCTACAGCTGGGATACAAATAAACTAATTAATATAAAAACTAAAAAATTTAATTAAAATGTTACTATCATTAAAGAACATCAATTACTCACTGAGTATTTTTCATTTGAATAGAGAATACATGTAGATGGTTACTATCCTCCACACCACAAATACCCCAGTTTTAGGTTTTTTATAATGCCCATTTGTTCATTGATTGGCATTGTGAAAGTTTATTACCTGTGAATTTTTAAATCAATATGAAACACTTTTATTCAATTCACTTGTTTCTAGAAGAAATACTACCTTTTTAGTACATAATTTTAAAAAAAATGATAAAAATATTTAAATAGGTGTTAGATGACGATTCCCCAGAGAGGTATAAAGCAGTCTCTCAAGAATCTCTAATACCCGGAAAACTGGAAATTAATTTTGAGGAACTGTTAAAGCAAAAAATGGAAGAAGAAAGACGACGAACAGAGGAGGAACGGAGACATAAACTAGAAATGGAGAAACAGGAATTTGAGCAGCTGAGACAAGAAATGGGAAAGGTAAGGTGTAAGAATGTTCACTTAGAGATCTAATGGTGTTCTTTATATTGCCTTATTATGACCTTTCGGTATTATTAATCACATGAGGCTATCTGACCCTTTTCCTACATATATACTTAGTATCTGCTACCATAGTTATGTCTGACCTGGTAGGGTGTAGCTAGGAATGTGGCCCAATATAACACTGAAAACTCACTTAAGACATAGATTGTTTTAGTAATTTATTTGCTGTAAGGAAACTGTTTCTCTTTTAAGCCTTGTAGATAACAGTGTCATGGCACAATGACAAAAGGACAGCAAAGCCGCTCTTCCTAAAGACTGAGACTCAATTCCTAGCACCCATATGGTGGCTTACAACCATCTATTAACTCCAGTTCTAGAGGATCCAATGCGGTATTTTGACCTATACAAGGCATGCATATGACATACATGTATCAAGCAGGCAACACATTTATATATGAAAAATATAAAATCTAAAAAGTTTTTCTTTTTTTTTTTAAGGAGCCATTATTAGCCAGGCGTAGTGGCACATGGCTATAATACCAGCAATCTGGGAGCCAAAGGCAGGCAGATCTCTTTGAGTTCTAGGGCAGCCTGCTCTACAAAGTGCATCCAAGACAGCCAAAGCTACACAGGAAAACCCTGTCTCAAAAAAGGAACAACAAAAAGCCAATATTGTATTTAACTGTGGTTCCAAAGCACAACAGTATTGATGCTATCAGTTCAATATGCCACACAGGCTTCCTTTATGTGAAAGGTTGTTAGTTCTTTGTAAGTCTTAAACTTTAAAAAAAAAATGTCCTTATCTTATGTCATAGGTGTTTTGTCTGCATGTATGTCTGGCACCTTTAGCAAGTAGTGCCTATGGAGGCCAGAAACTGAATCCAAAACTCTGTACTCGTTATCACGAAGGCATGTCTCCAGCCCCAGAAATAAAACTCTTAAAACACAATATATATAGGACTCCATTGGTCCTGTGGCTTTCAGGCATCCTCTTGGTTGTCTTGAAACATACCCCTGCCCAAAAGATGAGAGGAGGCATCCATTGTAATTTGCTGATATTCAACATACAAAAATATTAATCTTCTGAAGGAAGAAGAAGAAAATCAAACTTTTGGATTGAGTAGAGAATATGAAGAATTAATCAAGTTAAGAAGGAGTGGTTCTATTCAAGCTAAAAATCTAAAAAGCAAGTTTGAAAAAATCGGACAGTTGTCTGAAAAAGAAATACAGAAAAAGATAGAAGAAGAGCGGGCAAAAAGAAGAGCAATTGATCTTGAAATTAAAGAGCGAGAAGCAGAAAACTTCCATGAGGTACATTACTGTTGTATTTGTTAACATTGATCATATTTAAACATAAGCCTTAGTATTTACACTTTGTTGTTGGTATACATGTAATAATTTAAACAGCCAAAGACCATTAATCTCATATAGGAATTAAGAGTTCAAAAGGATTTAGAGGCAGGAATGGATAGGGTGTAGACTGGAGGGGGGAAAAATGGAATAGCAGCAAATAAAACCTAGAAATGAGCAAAGCAAGGTGACAGCCAACTTGTTCTAGGGACACACAAGTGAGCCAGGGGAATGAATGAAAACCACCACTTGTGCTGTATGGTATCTATTGCCATGAACTCACCTTGGACATAGTGTACCTGAGAGGCTTGGAGAGCTAAGAAACAGGCACAGCTCCATATCACTGTCCTAGCATCCTCTAATGCTGTCTGGTCACTTGCGGGGCTAATGTAGAAAATCCTTCCACAGTGCCTTGAGATTAAAGCTATAAAGAGCATTCGAGACTACCACACCAGGGAAGCCAGTTAATGCTTAAGGCCTGTTGAGGCGAGGTTTTGTAAGTTGTGTTAAGGCAAAGGCAGTGTGATACTGCTTCCGACTTGGTGAGAAGCATGTATGTTGTAACATTATGAGCAGCTGGAAGTAATAAAAGAACACTAGCAATTACTGGCTGTGTGACGGGAATTTTTAAAACATCACAAAGTGAAATTCAACCTCGGTATGATGACTTGGGAGAGAGGCAGGATGAGCTCAAGGACAGTCTGTGTTCAGGAGACCCTGTCTTAAAGCCCTTATCTGTCAACCAAACAGTTCCACCAATATGCAGTTGTTCTTCTGTTGAAGGCAGTCATTGTAAAACCTTTAAGAATGAAACTGGTAGGTTTGATGCATCACTACTTCTGGCTCTTAAAATGTGAGATTAGGATGTTAACTGTCTCTAGTAAACAATTTGTGTCTTCTACCCACCTTGGATTGTCATTAAGAGCTTTTAAAAAGCTTTAAAGTTTTGACAACTTCCAGGGATGGACTTCCCCTCCAACCCCTAGAAATCTCCTAATCTTGTTCTCCTCTTTGAGAAACATCTATGTTCCTATGGAAGTGGTGGTGCACTCAGGAGCCAGAGGCAGATTCATATTCATGCTTAATGCTAACCAGGGTACTTAGTGAGACCTTGTCTTGAGGTTGAGATTCAAGTATCTTCAAAATTAACATTCTAGATCTCAAGGTTCCATTCACTCACGTAAAAGAATCCAATGTCCAGCTGGGGCTGGGTGGTGGCGAAGCATGCCTTTAATCCCAGCACTCAGGAGGCAGAGGTATGTGGGTCTATGATTTAGGGCCAGCCTGGTATAGAGTGAATTCTAGGTCAGCCAAGGCTACACGGAGAAACCGTCTCAAAAAAAAGTGAGAATCTAATGTCTACTCATATACTATTTTATATCACCTCGGTAACCAATTAAATGTCTTAGGTTTGAGTTCAGGTTGAAATCTTCTATATCCCAGTCTAGCATCAGATACCTCCTTCCCACCACCACTTGAAGCCATAGACCACTATACACAGGTGTGATCATAGAATCACATTTGAGGCCTCGTGCATGCTCGACACTATACTCACAGCCAAACTTGACTTTCTATGCTCTATCGTATTCCAAGAGTCAGTGTGTTGCTTTACTATCCTGTTACCAGTATCAGTGCCCTATAACACTCATTCCATTTACAACATCACTTCCCTACTTCCCTAGAACAGAAGCCTAATTTTTCAAAGGTTCTAGAAAAGATAACATCAATGCTTTCATTGGTTCAGTCATGTCAGGAGCAATTCTTTTGCTTATTCAAACCCTTTTGTTTCTCTGTGTACCCCTAGCTGTCCTGTCACTTGCTCATAGAACAGGCTGGCCTCAAACTCAGATATGCCTGCCTCTCAAGTGCTCTGACCAAAGGCATGCCCAATCACCCGGGTAAACCTCATATTCTAAACAGTTTTGAGGCAAAAATAGTATAAACCATATATTAATTTATATTAGGTTTCAGTTAGAACAGTAGTTGGCATACTGGCTTAAGTATTCTCTCACATTTGGAAAGACTTGTGATCATGTTCTGGATCTTCCTAAATATAACTAAAATGTGATCTGGGAAACAAAAAAGCCTTCCAAACTCTGAACCAAAGAATGTTTATGCCAAGATTTTCTGTAGAGGTAATTAATCTACAGCTTGTTTCACACACAAACACACTCCAATCCCACCATGGTACTATGGAAACAAATGAGACCAGCAGTTTTATCAGTTGGCAGTTGGAAGCCCTGTCATCAGCCCTTGACACCACATAAGCTGGAGGCCTCCTCACCTTAGTCAGAGCTCCCCCAATTCCAGATATCTCTCCATTTCCTTAACTTCCTTTCCCAGATATCTGACCATAATTTGCATACTTTCTAAAATCTCCAGATATAACGGACACTCCTTAAGTAGTAGGGCTACTGGAGTTTGTCTGAGCTGGGAGTGGTGGTACATGACTGAATTGGGAGGCAGGCACAGGCTGGTCTACAAAGCCAGGGCTCTAATATATAGAGACACTGTCTGAGTTTGTTTTAAAAGTTGTCACTACATAGGATATTCTGTGAAGATGTTTGTACATAAAAATGTCAATGAACTTTCTTACAATTAGCACTAATAAATGAAGTACTGAGTGAGTTGGGTACAAGGGGCCAGTCAATAAAAAGCTAGCAATTAAGGTGTGTCAAAGTATTATAAATTACAGAATCGATAGCATATCAAGTTCTTGGCAAGCAATATTTATTCATTTTTTTAAAAGGAAGATGACGTTGATGTAAAGCCTGCAAAAAAAAGTGAATCTCCCTTTACTCACAAAGTGAACATGAGAGCCAGATTTGAACAAATGGCTAAAGCAAGAGAAGAAGAACAACAAAGAAGAATTGAAGAACAAAAGTTACTACGAATGCAGTTTGAACAGAAAGAAATTGATGCAGCACTACAGAAGGTATGCATCTACAGAAACAATAATGGCATACAATCACCTTTGCAAGTGATTAAGAAATGTCATAGCTTTCAAGCCGCTGGAATGGCTTAAATAGTAGTAATCATACTCCTTTCTGTTCCACTAATGAATGAAACCCAAGGCATCATACATGCTAGCCAAGTGCTCTAACACTTGGCTATATCCCAAACTTTGGGGGGTGGGGGTGGGGAAGAGGAACAAAACCAGAACTGAGTGTTCTATCTGCATAAAGATTGCATGCCAGAAGAGGGCATCAGATCCCAGTACAGCTGGATGGCTGTGAGCTATATGCATGTGGTTGCTGGGGATTGAACTCAGGAACCTCTGGAAGAGCAGACAGTGCTCTAAACCACCAAGCCATCTCCCCAGACTCCCAAACTTTTTCTTTTACCTTCAAAATCATATTACTAAAAATAAATACCATCTTGATAATGTACTTATCTTAATACAGAAACGAGAAGATGAGGAAGAAGAGGAGGGTAGCATCATTAATGGATCCACTACTGAAGATGAAGAGCAAACCAGATCAGGAGCTCCATGGTTCAAAAAACCCCTAAGAAACACCTCAGTTGTAGACAGTGAGCCAGTCAGATTTACTGTTAAAGTAACAGGAGAACCCAAGCCAGAAATTACATGGTGGTTTGAGGGAGAAATACTACAGGATGGAGAAGACTATCAGTACATTGAAAGAGGTGAAACTTACTGCCTCTATTTACCAGAAACGTTCCCTGAAGATGGAGGAGAATACATGTGTAAAGCAGTCAACAATAAAGGCTCTGCAGCGAGTACCTGCATTCTTACCATTGAAAGTAAGAATAGCTTGGCTTTGGATTCTTTCTTTTAATTAGAAAGTAAATAGGAAAAAAAAAATATCATTCTTCTTCTTCTCTTTTTTTAGTGGATGACTACTAGGCTTCCTTCTTTCCTTGGAACTATTTCTCTACAACTCTCTTGATACATCTCTGTGGAGGGGCCAAAAAAGGAGATCAGAGGTGCCACTATGTTGACTTAAACACCTTTTCCCAAATCTTCGAAATAGGAGCTTAAAATCTTTCCCCATATCTTCAAAATCTAAAGAATGCCTTTTCCAATGTCTATCAAGTTTATTACCATGCTGTGCAAAGTCAAAATGTAGTTGACGGGGATGGGAAATGTGCTCACTCAGAACCAAAAGCTTTGTATTTTCCATATTTATAGCAACTATGCTTAAAGTATACATTGTTTGCATGAATAAACTGAAATTTTTATATCTAAAATTAGCCAATGGTAACAAAATTGGAACTGATCAGTTTTTCTCTGTAGTATGTTAACTGTAGATTCCAAGTCTCTCTGAAGCAGGTACACTGACAAAGAAGTAACATGAAGAAAACCCCAAGGAGGATTTGAGAAACTACTAATTAAATTTGATAGAAACATGTATTTTTCAAATTATGTGTATTTCATTTTCTGGAAAACTATTATCTTACGTTGTGAAACCATAATAAAGTTTCTTGTGCATTATAAAAATAAATAAATAAAAAATAAAACACATTGTAGAAAAAAACTTCGTAAAGAATTAAAAAAATCTTCAATGACAATCTTGCAAACCATATTTACTATAGATAATAATTACAAGGTTTTCATAAAAGAAGTAGAAGGATATTTCTACTTAAGACTATCAACTAATGAAATATTGGTATAAATACAATGAAGAAAAGCTTACACAATCATCTCAATTGCTGAATTAAAATTCTTTCTCCAAATTGAGTAGACTTGGCCAGTGTTTTAATGCTGAAAAGAGAGATGATAACCATGGCAAGTCTTAAAAGAAAGCACTTAATTGAGGCTGGCTTACAGTTTCAGAGGTTTAGTCCATTGCCATCATGGAGAGAGGCATGGTCCCATACACGCAGACATGGTACTAGAGAAGTAGCTGAGAGCTCTAAATCCTGAACAGGCAACAGTAAGATAGAACCACTGAGTTTGGATTGGCTTCTGAAAACCCCAAAGACCCTCCCACTTCCTCCAAAAAGGCCACTTCTCTCCAACAAGGCCATAACTCTGAATCTCTCTCAGGAGTGCCACTCTGTGATGAGTAAGCATTCAAATATATGAGGAAACAGAGGTAATTTTCAACTACCATAATAATCAAAGTATAAAAGATAAAAA
>CM053744.1:14440344-14546734 GCA_028658305.1 Pachyuromys duprasi | reverse complement strand
GTGTCTGCCCCTGTTGACCTCAAAATAACCTCTAAATTTTAATAGAAAAATTGTATCCACTGTGAATACAGCTTATGATAGGCGTATAATTGTTTATCTTGACACAGGGTTTCACTTATTTAGCAGTCTGGCTCAGAATGTGTAATCCTCTTGCCAAATTCCCAAGTGCTGGGATTATGTATGTGTGTCTCATTGCCCCTTTAGTTACTGTTTACCTTAAATATGCCTTAAAGAGAGAGGGGGAATGAGAAACGTGAGGTACACACATGAACAGAAAAATATGTTCTTTTCTATGTATCTCAATCATATTTTGTCTTTTAGTTCAGTACATTATCAATAAAGATAAAATAACCCAAACAAACATATCTTTAAACAAAGGGAACGATTCAGACATAATCTTTACCAGTGAGAGAGGAACCTATGTTTTGTTCTTTTTTGTTGTTGTTTATTGAGACAGGGTCTCTCTGTGTAGCCTTGGCCGTGTAGACCAGGCTGGCCTCAAACTCATGAAGATATTGCTGCCTCTGCCTCTCTGAGTGCTGGGATTACAAGCATACGCCACTAACGCTTTTTTTTTTTTTAAACTGGGAAGAGGTCTCACTATCCAGCTTGGCTGGCCACATCCTCAGAGCCCTTGCCTCCTGAGTACTAGGATTAAAGGCATGTGCCACCATACCTGGCTCCCTATTCGTTTATCCACTTGGGTTACCTGTTATATTATTAGTCTTAAACTACAACAAAGAACTACTGAAAAATACTAAAAATGCAAACACACATGATACAAAAGACATAATGTGTTCATATCAGAATACAGCTCTGCTAGAAAATAATCTGGCAGCTGACATAAGGGTCAATAAAACATGTAAAACTCAGCTTTCTTGAGTAGGGTTTTTCTTTTTTGTTTCTGGGCAGAGTGACTATTTTAAGTTATCAAATGAGAAATAAAAGCATCAAATCTTAGGCATACTCAACAGGTTTTGTAAATAAGTTAGCTACAGAAGGGACAGTGCAATAGTTAAGAACAGAGAATATATTTGAGACAACTGGTCTGCAACTTACTTTGTATTTGCCTAACATAAAACACAGAAAAAGAACATTTGGCCGAACAAATTGGCCAAGCTTATGGCTGATATATAATTTTTCTAAATTTAAAATTTCCAAAGCAACCCCCCCCAATAAAACAAATTAAAAACAACCTAAAGACAGCATATACAGCATGTTCTGTTTGTGGCTATATGCACTAAGCTCTGTGAGCAGACAAAAGGGACACCTTTTACTTTTTTTTTTTAAATATGAAAGAGGTTTATTAGGTGGAGAGCAGGACATGATGGGCGAAAGAGAGAAAGGGTAAGAAGCAGGGGGAAAGAGAGAGAAGGGAGGAGAGGGAGCGTTCTGATAGAGAGAAAGGAACAAGAGAGTAAGAGCAAGAGGGCCCCCTTTTACAATTTTTAGATTCAGAAATCTGCTCAGAATATAGGCCAGCTGTGTGAATAAACCCCAAGATTTATGACTCTTCAATTTTAAAATGTATGGAAGGGGGGCTTGTTTGGGCAATGTAAAAACATTTTTAATGTTACAAAAATTCCCATATTCCATAAATAACTTCTCAGAGTTTAACACAAGGACCCTGTAAAGAGATAAGACTCAAAGTTTCAGTATTTAGAAAATTCTCAAGTACCAAAAACCGTAAAATAACCTTTATAAGCTGTACATGTGAAAACACACCTGATTATGCATAATGATATACGGTACAGAAAAACCAGACAAGTAAAGCACCCTTCAGGCTCACAGTGTCTAAAAAAACCCCAAATCAAAAGCTGTCAATATTTGTATTCTAAAATGTCTAAGACAGTGGTTCTCAACCTGTGAGTTGTGACCCCTTTGGGAGGGGGTTGAACAACCCTTTCACAGGAGTCACATATCAGATATCCTTTACATCAGATATTTACATGATTCATAGCAGTAGCAAAATTAGTTATAAAATAGCAACGAAAATAATTTTATAGCTGGAGTTACCTTAACATGAAGCACTATACTGGAAGGTCACAGCATTAGTTGAGAACCACTATTGTAAGAAAACCCCATTCCACTGAGCTGGAGGCAGATGAAGAGCTGACTCAACACTTCCTTCTCTCTAGACCTCACATGCTTTCTTCTCATATATAACCTTATATCCCACTCCCTTAATACTATATTTCTGTCACTGGTCTACATCATAGTAGAATACTACCCAATATTTATGTATAGTTCAGTATTAATAAAATTTCACCATTTCTGTAACACCATTGGTATTGAATAGAACATTGGTCATGCTCAACTATCTCTTGACAAACCTGCATTTGTTCACAGCTATTTCCTCTGGGCTTCAAAGTATTTTAAGAGGTATTCAGAGGCCACCACCAGTACTTAACAAGTATAAGGGCTTTAAAAATATGTATATATCACTGTGCTGTACATGATAAATGTGTGTTCAGGTGCACAAGCCACGCATGTGTGTGTAGACGTCAAAAATTTACGAGGTATATGCTGTACTCAATATTAGGTCTTCAGTCTCTGCACCTGTGTTTTTAACCACTGAGCAAGCTCACTGCCTTATACAAACAGAAATTACCATACTTTTAACTTAGATGCTTAAATCTTTACAGAAGTTTTCATTTTACACAACTTTCACCACTCCATAGTCTGTTCTTTCTCATGACTTAAAACACATTTTCTTTCGATCTAGAGTCTCTGGAGTTTTCATGGTATTATCCCAGGATATTCAGATGTTTTAGTAGAGGTTTACTATTAAGAAAATGTTGACAAATTTAAGCCTATTAGTAGCATTTTTTTTTTTCGTTTAAAAGAAAAAGATTGAATTAGGGTTCCAAGTCTATGTGAATAAGCTAAGCATGGTGGCAGAGCCTGCAATCTCAACCTTAGGGAAGCGGAGTGAAGATAGCAATGCCAGGAGTCCAAAGTCACCCTCCGCTATATAATGGCTTCAACTGCAGTTGCAGCCTGAGTTATATGAGATACTTTAAAAAAAAAACACCATCCATCAATGAAACTCCAAAAACCATGACAAAGGGAAAACTCAACTACCCAAGAAATAAAATGAAAACCCCAACAGCTGTTTGCCTAGTTTGTGAAGAGGGTACCTGGGGACAAGGAATACACTCAAGGAACCAGAAAATCTAACTAGGCTATTTGTGAAAGTCAGGTAAGAAAATGACTTTGGAGATAGAAAAATTCACACACCCACACTAGAGACTGAATCCAGAGCCTATGAATGGTAGCCAAGCACTACACTAAATAAACTGAAAACTATGAGCCTCAAGATTTTTATTTATCTCTCAATTTTCTTCTCTCCTCTTCTATTTAAAACACACTAAGATTGAACTTTTTTTAGGTATGGATGATAATGCATGTGTGCATGCATAAGGCCAGAGGAAGCCATCAGGGGTCTTCCTTTATTCTTCTATACCTTACTTCCCCTGCTCTGGCCCCCTTTCCTAAATCCAAAGATGGCCAGCAAGTGCCCGAGAACTGCTTTCCAACTGGTGTTACTGCAATATGCCTGGGTTTTTAAGATGTTAGTGGGGATTTGAACCTAGGTCCTTAAACACCCTTAACCCATCTATCTCCTCAGCCCCTAGACTAAACCTTTTTGCTTTAAGGTCTCTTTATTTGTGATTATCCTAAAAAGATATTGAGGATAATACTTTTCAGAAAAAAAAAACTGCAGTAGTTAAATATTTATAAAGAGAAATTTTACAGGAAAAAATATTTTGTGTAACTATGTACAATTAAAAATGTTTCTCACCCTCTTTTATTGTTCAATGCATACAAATGTTTAATATGAAAGCAGTATACTTCCTGTCACTGTGGGTTTATTTCTTATTTTGTAGTAAAAAAAAATTGATGATCACATATAACTACTTTGTTTCGTGCCCTTAAATTTAACCTTATTTCATTTAGACTACTACACAAAAGCACAGTAATAGTTAAAGCCATATATTATTTCCTGGTAAAGAAATTTCTAGTTTTAATTACTAACTTGCTAACAATTGCATTTCCTTGCCATATTAAGCACAATTTTCAAAATTTCCTAAATGCCCTTAATATGACTTAAACTCCAATGATTTTTAGAATGTCATCTTTTTGTTAATATTTTGTTTTTTAAAACAGGGTTTCTCTGTGTAACAGTCCTGACTATTCTACAAACTCTACAAAAGACCATGGGAGCCTCAAACTCATAAGAGATCTGTCAGCCTTTCCCATACTGGGATTAAAGGCATGTACCACTACTGTCCAGCTTCTTTAATATTCTTAACCTTTAACATTATAAAAATATAGATGAGTTATTTAAAATAATAAAAACAGAATAAATGCTGTTATAAAATCTAACTTGTACAGTTACTTAATAGAATAAAATATATATACTTAAAACATAGCATACCCATTTTCTTGTAGTATTCTTCCCAAGCCTTTGTATAATCAACCTGACCAGCTGGAGCCGGAGCCTGCTGATCTCCTTTTTGAAAGACAAAACAGTAAAAAAACATGACTTAAGTTTTGAAGCCAATGTTTACACTTTTCCTTCTGTACTATGAGCATAGGAACTAGCATTATCTACAGCAGAGCTGTGTACTAGAGTGTACTTAATGTTGGGGATATACAACAGCGGCTACAGAAGAGGTGAACAGAGAAACTGGTAACATGGGATACTAAGTAAATGAACATGTAAGAAATACAGGACATGGGGTTTCTGACCATCTTTAAGTACAAAAGTTTTAAGAAGCTGAGAATAGCTTTGAAGCACTAAAATGGAACAGTATATTTTTACAGTGCGTCACCATGTAGGTGCTGGGACTTGAACATGGGTCTTCTGCAGGAACAGCACTATTAACTGCCAGCACCAAAACAAACTTTCTGGTTCTGTCTAACTCTGGAAAGGGTTGTGATCCGTGACACAGCACTCAAGTCTAGCTTTTAAATTCTATCAGTGAAAAAAACTGAATGATTAGAGCTCAGACAGCAAAGTATCCTACTGTGTTAGGTACCTGAAGAATGTCAGCAGGACACCAGAACCACCTTGAAGAAAACCCAAACACCCAAAAATCTAGGACAATATAATGAAAGGAATTAAAGGAAAGCTATTCCTTGTAATAAAAACAGGGGCTAATAGTTACTAAAGTTTGTTTACCCAAAGTTACAATTGAGTCTTCAAAATCTTAGGCCTCGGGACCTAACCTAATGATATAGTGTTTGCCTGGTGTGCACAAGGCATTGGGTACAAACCCCAGGACTGAAAGTTAAAGAATGAATATTTAGCTATGACACAGTAATGCATTTCATATATTAACCCACACACAAGCTTTGGCTGTAAAATAGAAAACAAAAAGCTTTAATTACCGTAGTTACCTTGTCCATTAGTTTGGGTTGTGGTTGGTGCCCCTGCAGGAGCTGCAGGCGGGGGCTGTGCCTGCTGTTGGTAATAGTGAGCATAATAAGCAGCCCAAGCTGCTGAGTTTGGATCTGTTCCTGCCTTAGCTAAAATTAAAATAAAAGAAAGAGAAATTCCAAGGTTTATACGCAGACTCCAAAATCAAGCTTTATCTTTCTGGGGATTCCTGACAAACAGGCTCAATAGCTAACAGCAGCAAATGGAAACTTTCAAAGTTATCACTTGGCTTTTAGTTCAAACTTGAGTCTCCATTAATTTCCTAGGTTACAGAACTAGTGAATGGTGGAAGCGGAATATGTTTGGCTTCAAATCCAATGGACTGTCTCAGACCAATCCTGTGTTTAGCTGCAAAGTGAAACAGTTCTGTTTGGAATACAGCTATGGGCTAATTTTTACAAGAAAGATTACATGCATGCAGTTTATACTTTACAACAGCCACAATCTGGAAATTACTGCTGTAACTTTTCTAAAACCTTCAGGATATTCCAAGCACACTTCGTCACTTGTTATCTCCTGATAGCACATTTGTGAGACCATTCCCCAAGTGACACAGGCTGGTCCATTGCTGGGATTACGTGTGTGTGCCCTCTGCTGTCACTGCCTGACATGATATGGACTTGCTAATTTACCCTTTTGTGTAAGAGCATGTCTGCTCATGTGAATGGGAGCCAGAAATTGACTTTGGATGGTCTAAATTGTTTCACTTTGCTTTTTGTTTTTTCTCTGTGTAGATGTCTTGGACTCACTCTATAGACCAGGCTAGCCTTGAACTCAGACATCAGCCTGCCTCTGCCTCCCAAGCTCTGGGATTTAAGGTATGCAACATCACACCTGGCTTCACCTTGTTTTACATATCATTTAAAAATTTTTTTGCTTATGTGTATATTTACACAAATGTGGGTTACTGAAGAGACCAGGTGGTATTGGACCTCTTGGAAAAGGAGTTATAAGTAGCTGTGCACTGTCCGATGTTAGTACTTCTAACTACTGAGCCATCTCTCTGGTACCCTTCCTTTTTTTGAGACAGGATTTCTACCTGAACCTGGAACTCACTTATTTGGTTAGCCAATGAAACATCAGGGATTCTCTTTACAATGAGGTTATGAACCTCAGCTTCTACAAAAATGGGAGGGATGAAACTCAGTTTTCCTTATGCTTGTCCTGGCTCTATGGCTTATTCTATCAGCCCCATTTCTCTTTCAGCATCTACTAGCACTGAAGTCTGAGATCTAAGTTACTTATGTAAAACTTTCCCTTTTAAGCCGGTCAACTCCATTTAATCATGCCACTTTTTTTTCTGTGTAGACTTGGCTGTCTTTGAACTCACAGATCTTCCTGCCTCTGCCTCCCCTAGTGCTGGGATTACAGGTGTGTGCCATGGTGCCTGGCTAATCATACCACTTTTAAATGCTTTTTAGATGAAGGTAAAGATTCACTTTTTAAAATCTTACAAAGGAAACCACATCTGATGCTTCTTCCACACCATGCATGTCCATTGCTATTTACCCTGTGAATGGATTCCTCTGCTTACTGACATAAACCCATCTTTCATATTCAGATGCCACACCTGTTTATTTTATGACACGGTGTTTTTCTTTGTGTAACCACGGCTGTTCTTGAGCCTGCTTTTCAGACCCCCCCCCCCCGATGTCCTCGAACTGTGAGATTTGCCTGCCTCTGCTTCCGGTGTGCTGGGACTAAAGGTGTGTGTCACCACTACTCAGTTGTTTGTTAAACGAATAGCTTTGGTTATTTACTGACTGAGCAAAGTTCCACTGAATTTAACACATATTATTGGGCCACATCAAAACACTCAACAAATCCAGCATAGCAATTAGATTTATATCAATTGCTTCGGTTTCCCAAAAATACATTACATAGAAATATACAACTCAGAACATGTTCTTTTAAAAGTCTCTACTGACTCCTAAACTACAGAGGTTTACAAAGTAGGGGAAAAAAAGACAACAAAACAAAAAAAAACATAAATTATTTCTCAGTTGACTGTTCTGACTATGATGGAAGGAAACAAAACCAATATGGGAGAATGTGATGAGACCATTATGCTACAGAAAAGCCAGATTAGAAGACAGAGTCTAGGTGCTCCAGCGGACAATACAAACAGTATTAACAGAAGGCCATCTTTTACCTGGGTCAGGAGGAGCCTGTTGCTGCCAATGTGGATATGCATTTCCCCATCCCTGGGGAGCATATGGGGCTGGAGGACCACTGGGGGAAAAAAAACACAAATACCATTTCCCAAAAGCCAGTTTTATTTATTTTATGTGTAGGTTTTGCTTGTGCATGTATGTATTGGCATCAGATACCCAGGAACCAGTTATGAGTGGTTGTGAAGCACCATGTAGTGCTGGGGACTGAACCCAGGTTCCTCTGCAAGCATAACAAGTGTTTTTAACTGTTGAGCCATTTCTCCAGTCCCCAAACCAGGATCTTTAGTGTAAGTCCAGAATCTACCACATTTAGTACTTACTGAGGAGCTGGGCCAGGTGGTCCTGGATTGTAAGGTGCAGGATTGTATGGTCCCATCGGAGTTCCAGGCCCTGGAGGCCCAGGAGGCCCATGAGGACCTGGAACCCCATGGGGACCATGGGGTACAGGTGGCCCTAAAGGATTTACTGGACCCTGCAAAAAGAAAAAAAGAAAAAAAAAAAGAAAGACAAACCCCAAACAGTAACAAAGACACAAAAACCATACAACACATACTCAAAACAGTGTAACGGCTGAGCAACTCAAAGGCTGACTACTCTTTCATGTCTATTTTTAAGTAACAAACTTAAATTTACCTTCCTCTCCTTATGTTGCAAAAAATAAAATGTCCGATTATGACATGGAAAGAAAATTCATTAAAATCAGCATTAGCAAATTCCCTTTAGCTTTTTTATTCAGTGTTAACTGTGTTTATGTTTTTATTTTCTTCATGTCAGACAATTAGTCTGCTATACTATACTCCTCAAACTGCACATGTCTAGGGACACTTAGATAATTACTATTCTCACCTATCATAACTTTATAAATAGCACGAAAATTTCTTTTACAGTTGATAACACATTAAGGTATTTTATATATCCTTGTCACAACACTTTTACTACTCTTTCCTCTTATTGGACATAGGGTCTCAGAATATAGCTTTTGCTGGCTTGTAACTCATTATGTAGACCACGTTTGTCTCAAGCTCAGATTGGTCTGCCTCTGACTCCCAAGCATGAGCCACCTGGCTTCATTTCCTTTTAGATAGGACCATTACATTTAAGGGTCCTAAAACATTTTTTACAGTTAATAACAACATTATGATTTGGAACAAATGCTTACATTTTTTTAAGTTACTTTATTTTAACCCTTCCCCCCAGTACTGTGTCCTGAATTCAGCACATGCTGGCCAAGCACATCACATCCTAGTTATATCCTGAATATCTACTTTATGTGTATGTGTGGGGCATGTGGGGGTGCCCAAAGAGAGAAGAGAGTACAAGAGCCACTGGTGCCAGAGCTACAAGCCTTCTGAGAACTCAATTTGGGTCTTTTAGAAGAGCAGATGCACCATCTCTACAGCCCTCTAAAATGTCGCCCCAAAGTTTGTGTTTTAGTATGCACTTGCTGCAACTGTGAATATGGAGGCTACTTTCGGTAACTAGTCATCTCCTACCACGAGGATTCCTGGCAACACTGAAGTCATCAGTTCTGGTGGCAAGCCAGTTAGTTCCCTTACCCACTAGGCCAATTCAGCAGCCTGACAAAATGCCTAAAATACACTTGGTTATTAATTTTCTCAATACCAAACAGACTAAGCTTCTAGCATCTTTCAAATCCCTTTCATTCGTTTATGCTTGTGAAGTAGGCTTTAAACCAAACTGTTAACTAGAACATATTGTTTTTCAATGATCCAACAGAAACCCTGATTTAGGTCTACTAAGCTAAGAAAAAGATCAGCTGAGGTATGGCGGTACACACCGTTAATTACAGCACTGAGAGAAAAGGGCAGGCAGACCTCTGTAAACTCAAGGCCAGCCTACTCCATACGAGACACTGTCTAAAAAATAAAACAAAAAAGAAACCCAAAATGTGTTTATTCTCTTCTTTCTGTTTTGGTATCAACTTTAGGCACTGTTTAACTTGCAAACATCTTCAGTTTGTGAACAATTTCTATTGTGCATACTATATAAACTCATGTCATTTAAAAAAATTCTGTGCCTACTCATAGTATCAAAGGAGATCTTCCTAAGAATATGGGATCACGATCGGTAATTTTAAAATATTTTTTATTCCTTGAAAATTTCTTCACACTTAGTATTCACTTCCTACTTCTAACTTCCTCCTGGCCCCCTTTTGTGTTGTATTTAAGTAACTTACCAAATCCAATTTGCGCTGTCCATATACTCAGACAGAGGATTACTAATGATTTTAAAAAGCTACCTGTCTTTTTCATTTTACAATGTTAAAAATAAAAAAGCCCAGTGAAACACTACTTGCCTCATAATAAAACCAAGTCAATGCCAGGAGGTGGTGGCACAGGCCTTTACCCTTTAATTCAAGTACTTAGAAGGCAGAAGCAGGTAGATCTCTGAGATCAAGTCCAATCTTGTCTACAGGAGGAATTCCAGGTGAACACCAAGCTCATTTGTTAAACAGAGAAACCCTGCCACGAAGAAAACTAAAACACAAGCCTCTATTTAGTGTATCACCAGAAAACTTTGTAAAATTGACCATGTATCAAAATCACTTGGAATATTTTGGTTTTCTGTTTTGTTTTGACACAGGGTTTCTCTGTGTAGCCCTGGCTGCCCACCTGCCTGTGTCTCCCAAGCACTGGGAAGAGTATCTTTGTAAAATAGACACTGGGGCTGGGTGGTGGCAGAGCATGCACTTCAATCCCAGCACTCACATTGGGCTCTATTTTCACTTTATTTCTGTGTACAGTGTATTTATTTACGTTCAGTATGATGCCTCCATGTGACTTGTAATGTGGGTGCAGGTGCACATATGCTGGTGAAGATCAACACTGACATCAATGTCTTTCACTGATTGGTCCTTTACGGTCTCCAAGTAAACACCAAACTCTTTAATTTGGCTCCAGAGATAAGAACCATCAAATAACCTGCAGTTCAAACCTCTGATGATTCAGTTAGTCCAAAAGCCAGAAATTATACTAACTACTCTGACTGATGAGGAATGGGAACTTGTAACTGCATGCCTAATCATGTTAGGTCTAATTTCTGAACATCTTTCCTGTTGCTATATGCCATACCACAAAACCTGTAATTTCACATTAGAAATTATACATTTCCCATGGTACATTTAATTTTTTACAAAAAGTACCAGGAACTACGTTATACAGGGAGTTTAGAGCGCACTTACCCCAATCTTTTCTTCTATGAGTTGCCGAGCATAGTCTATTTGCTGTGGAGTGCCCCGAATTGTAAATAACTTCATATTGGGATCGGCATTAGGTGGAGGATTTCTCTGAAGTTCTATTCTTGCACCAGACTGCTGGCTTATACTTTTTATGGTTTCACCCCCTAAAAATCACAAGACACTAAGTTCTCTTAAGTTTATAAAATGTAAAAACACATTAAAAAAATAAATAAAAACAAAACAAAAAATCCACAAGGTGTCTCTGGCTGTCCTGGAACTCACAGATCTGCCTGTCTTTGCTTCCTGAGTGCTGAGATTACAGGCATACAACCACCATATTTCAGGAAGAAACTATTTATTTTGGCCATTCAATAGTTTGGTAGCATTCCATTGGACAATGTTAGGATTTTTTACTTATTCTGTTCTTCTATCTATAACTCTATCTATATATTTAACAAAATATATTAAAGTCTACTTAAAACTATACACATTCTAATATGGGTTAGAACAGAAAAATATTTCAATAAACATCTCTTGTATAATTAAATAATAAAAAAAAAATCCAAATTAGGATCAAGTTGTTCTTACTGATTCTTAGTCCTTTCCTACAAGCCGTTCCAAAAGAAATCTAATTCTTAACACACATTAAGATTGTTTTAGTTGCCAGATAGATCCCTTTCCTACTAAAATGCATCTAAAAAATAAACCAGTATGCTTATAACAGGAAGTGTCCAGAAAAATCAGTTATGTCAAACAAAGAATTTGAAATACGTTGCCTTTTCCAATTATCAATCCAGTTTTCCCAGTTGGCACAATGAAATTAAATTCTTGTAGTCCACCAGGTGGTCCCATATTCCAGTTTCCTTGACCTCTACCTCGCCCTCGACCACCAGGTCCAGGTCCACCAGGATTACCAGCCTAAGAAAGGAAAAATGAAAACAAAACAAACAAACAAAAACACCAAACTCTGTAATAAAACTATTAGGTTTATTTCCCCTCAACTTTCATATTTCTCAGCAATGAAATTAAGAGATGATTTAAAAAAATACCGCAACCAAAATATTCAACTGAGTAATAACTTCCACTTTTAAAATACACTGGGCGACAAGACAGATGGCTCAGTGGGTGAAGCGACTTCCCTCAAAGCCCACTGCTCTGAGTTTGATTAATTTTTAGGACCCATATAATGTAGAACTAACTTTAGAAAATCTTCCTTTGGCTTTCACAGGTACAAATGCCAAGGCACATATACCCATAGTAATAAAATTTTAGATGCACAAGGGTAAATAAGGTAGAGCAGTTATGCAATTAACCCCTCTACTCTATGATGTTTACCTTAAAGCAACTGAAATATTTAGCCATTTTAACTGTATCAACAGATTCTGATATAACACGAAGGGTCACTTTTCATTCAGATATAAAAACTTTTCCAATGAAAGCAAACTGAAAATGTTAACTTCCTATCAAACCTGAACACTTCGTAGAAGGTCTGTGATAATTTCTGCAGCATGCTGACATCTGTCTGGAGGTCCTGTTATCTGTGCTATCCGATCAGGTGTTGTTCCATCATCTACATAAAAATAACAATTAATTGTGATAAACTGATTATGAGTGTCAAGATTAACAGCTATCAATTTTAGAACATTAAATATACCTTAAGCTTACCTGGCTTAAACTGAATTCGAACCCCAGCATCATTTTGTATTTTTTTGATCATTTCTCCATTTCTTCCTATTACAATGCCGACAGCAAATCTTGGAATTGGGACCTTAAGCAAATAAGGGTATACGTAAAAAAGCATTTCTCAATACCTCATCTTCATGAAATCATGAAAATACATAATTGTGTCAATCAGTAACAAGATAAAAATATGCCAAGAAAAAAAAAGAATATAATGTTATGGCAAATCTATGTAACTCAAAACAGGAAAAGCACTACTGCACTCACAAGATACAACCATTTCTGAGTCAGTATTCTTACTTACATCTATCCCTTCATTTCCTCCTATTCTTGAGCCATACTCATTCCGTACTTCTCTGAAACCACCTTGATCACGAATTAACTCTAATACCATTTCCTTGGCTTGCTAAAATAGAAAGTCATCCAATTTAGAAAAAATTTCTCAAAATATTGATGCTTATTGTCCACCCCCTTAGCTTTTATATATAAGCAACAAAGTGAGGCTTACCTGAACTTTGTATGGGTCACCCGTAATCCTAAGAGGTTTATCAGCACCAGTATTTTGAGGCCCATCTTGAATCATAACCATTTTAACACCAGCCCGCTCCTATTAAAATAATACAAATTAATAAAAATAAAAAGCGGCTTTAAAAGATGTGGCAATATTTTTTAACACTACAGTAATACCTGGAGTTGTTTAATAGTCTCTCCCCCTTTTCCAATAACTAGCCCCGCCTTGCTGGCTGGAATCATGATCTCCTGAACTGCATTTCCAGGTCCATCGCCATGATGAAAGCCAGGGGCTGGTCTTCCCTTTTCAACAATCTGGTCCAGCAATCTTTTTGCTGATCTGTTAACAAAATAATCTTTAAGTAAAAATGTGTAGCTTAAACAAATTTATTACAAAATACCACATAAGAGTCTAGCAGTTTTATCCTTAGTCATGTATCAAGTATACACTAAATGTGTCACACAGCAGTTAACTTGGTAACACTTCCATGTTTGAGAGGCAGGAAGAAAAGGCCAAAAGGAACTTGAAAGGGGCAATAACAGTGTTTTTAAAACAAAGAAATACAGTAACTTAAAAATACCCATCTACTGTATCAAACACTGCTGACTTGCTAAATAGTGTATTAGTAGTCTGTGATCTTTAGAAGAGAAATGTCAACGCAACTGTTACAATCAAAGCTCTACTGGTATTGAGTTCAAAAAGAAGACAGAACACAAGCAGATGTAGGAAGCGCAGACTTCTTTTAAGGTACTATTAGGCAAAAACATGTCTATACGCTTAGAAATTACCAACAAAAGAAAATATGAAGAATGAAGTAAATAGATTTAGTTATAGGAACAAATTAAAAGTAGGAAGGAACAATCTTGCATGCCTTTAGGAGGCAGAGGCAGGTGGATCTCTGTGAGTTCAAGGCCAGCCTGGTTTCACGACACACAAGGGATACAAAATGAAACCCTGACTCAAGCAAAAAAAAAAAAAAAACAAAGGCTTTATATTTTTCAGTGTCTGTGCATATGTTCATGTAGGTGTGTAGGCAAAATTTTCAGACAGGGTTTCTGAATGGCTTTGAACCCATCAAATAGTGTAGGCTGGTGGCCTGTTGCCTGCCAAGTCCCCAAAATCTGCCTGTTTCCAACTCCTGAGAAATGAGATCACAAACTCATATTACCATGCCAAGTACTTTTCCATTCTGACTCTTAAGATCAAATTCAGTTCTTCCTGCATATCTGAGCTATCTCCACAGTCCCTGATTTTAACAATTTTCTGTGTCTTAGGTTCAGGTGAAAAACTCGAGAAATGCATAAACTTTAAAGTGAAAATTTCAATGCAGCCAGTAGAAGATAATGATGCAGAAGTAATGAAAACAAAGGTTGGTCTTCAGATTGTTACTCTAAGTAGACTTAACATTTTCAAACTTACTGAACAGATTCAGGTGTCCCAGTTAGCATACAAGACCTTTCTGGAAGGCCACCACTATCTACAATTAGAATAAAAGAAGAGTTTATGTCAAAAATAGATTTAAAGTAGTACCAGATCTTTAGAAACTTAAATACTCAAGTTTTCTAGCCACTCTCAAAAATCCAAGGGCTGGGCAAATGGGAGTGGGAAAAATACAACAAGAAATTCACATAGAAAAAGAAAAGAATGTTACCAGGAGCTATCTGTATTTTGCATCCAGATTCCTGCTGTATTCGTGAAATCTGTTCACCTCCTCTGCCAATTACTAGTTAAGGAAATAGAATGGGAGAAGTTATTTACTCTAATAAATTTAAAATATGATTTATGTTTAAAAAAACTTAATGGTACTTACTAAATCCAACCATTCCATCTGGAACTTTGTATTCTTCTGTCATTACAGATCTGCTAAAATTAACAAAAATATATTTCAAAAGAAAAATAATGTGTAATTATATATAAAGTGTAATCTAATAAATCCAATCTTAATGACTCCTAACAGTCCAAACTCAGGTTCTTAAATGCAGAATGTTTAAGTGAGTAGGATGGTGAACTGAACATCTGTCAAAGAGTCTAGAATGGTATTTAGAGAATGCCATTATCATTTATGTTACTTTGTTTCTTCTAAAATGTGTCAAATTTGAGCTCTTCCCCCAAATCTCCAATTTTTTTTTACCTAAAAAGAAAACCATATACCATTTTCCAATAAGAAAGAAATTATACATACAAAATGGTGTGCACTTCACTATAAAATAACTTGGCTGCTTGTACATACAATTCAACTAAGACTTGAAAAGTAAATAAAAACCAAGTTTTGACTATACCTTTGCTGCTGATGCATCGGAGGTAACTGTGCTCCAAAAGCTGTAGGAAATTTAAACAAAAGTTCTAAGTGCATGGTTACTTATTTACAAGCATGTCAAGTACTCCAAACTTTCCTGGTGCACACACTGAACAATTAAAAAAAAATCCAGACTATTCAAATAATCACTGATTGGAAGCAGTGAAAGGGTCAAATATATTAGCAATGGCAAAAGAGGCACAGATTAAGAATTGGAGTAAATTATATACACAATCTAGCAATCAACATTTATATATACATGGCCACAAGAAAATAATTGTTTTAAAAAGAAAAAGATATACATTTGTAAGGAAATTCTGGCTAGACATTCTTAATATCCACCCCACTGGGTATGACAAGGCAATCCTTAGTCTGAGCACAGGGGATACACAAGCAGGTGGATCTCTGTGATGTAAAGGCAAGTCAGGGAATACATAGTTGAGATCTTGGCTCAAAATCAAAATTCCCTAAGACAAAACCCCACCACCCATCTAAAAGTAGGAACAAAGTGCTGAAGAGATAGCTCAGGTGATAAAGAAAGAGCACATAATGCTCTTGTAGGTTCAGTTCTCAGCACCCACATAGTGGCTTGAAACTATATGTAGTTCCACCTTCAGGGAATTTCCATGCCATCTTCTGGTCTCTGTGGGACCTGCACACAAGTGGTGCTCATAAACTCACACAGATATGTACATATACACATAAAATAAATTTAAAAGCAGCAACAAAACCCCAGCTTAAAATACTTACAGTCATTTTGGGGAGCAACTTTCTTAGCATCTGGTTGATCTGCAAAATTAAGCATCTTTTATTTTTTTGTCAATGAGAAGCAAAGCTTCCTGTGGGTCACCCCCACCCCCGAGCCAAACAAGAACATCAATCAATACCTGATACCACCTGAACCAAAATTGCCATGATTCAACCTAGACTCTACACTCTAGAAAGCAAAACAAAAAAACCAATCCCACCAAACCTAAATTCGTTCATTCTCTTGTGTTTAAACAATGGAAAGAAACTTTAAATAATTCAGAATGATACAACACAAAGTATTGAGCTTCAATACTAGCAAATACCATAAGCTAAAGGTATGCTAATGATGCTTCTTCCACTGTATGGACTGAAAATCAGGGAGCACTATATAAAAATCTGACATATTAGAATGTAAGTGTACCTGACAGTGATCATAAAGCTATACCAAAAAGGAAAGCTCAAATTACAAGGCAGTTTCTAAACGGTTCCATTATTCCCAAATGAAACATTTCACTACAAAAAACAAACCTTAACTTCAAAGCAACCACATGATTGCCTTCCTCAGACAAACAAAAGCATACATTAGAAAATAGCCTAAAGCTCAAAGCACAATTATTCTCCCAACTTCAAGGCTTTTGTGTAGCAAAAATTCAGACACACAAACCAAGAGACAGTTGTGTCCACTTAGGAATCCACTGGTTTATTTCACGTTTACATACTAAACACAGGTAATAAATAAAAACTCCTGCCTTTAAAAGGAGAGGGCATTCCCTCCCAGTGTGTTGTACTGCTCGGATTTGTCCAAGAGCCATCTACACATAAAATAAAAAGAATACATTACACACAACATCTGAAGCATCATTAGCTCATTTTTTTTGCATATTAGAAACCTCACTTGCAAATATAAATGTACTTAAAAGGAAACCACATATTCCCAGAAAGGGCTACAAATACATTTCTATATGCTCAGTAAGAATCCTTTATAAAAGGGCAAAAATGGGTTATCAAAATTTACTCACACATCAGCACTAAAACAAAAACACTTCTAAGACCAGAAGTGTCAGCATCTTTTTAAAAAGCACTATAAACCCACTGTTTTAATCCATGTTTAATGTTAAACATGAAACCTAAAACAAAGCACTAAAAGAAATATAAAAGTGGGAAAACTGAAACAAGCCTTAATCTTTAAAGTGGATTTTGAAGTAAAGAGAATATCAGAGACTCCTCTGTAAATGAGAAAACTCAGTTTTTCCTAAGCAAATTATAACTTTGTTTTGTTTCAGCATTAACAAGTCTGTGCAAACTCAAACTAAGCATAATCCTAAAACGGGAAAAAAAATCAACTGTTTGCTATTAGTTTTCTGATACTCAAATTATACCTACCTTTTCCAGGTCTGTCTTTACCCTTTCCTTCTGAGAAACACACACACACTCACGCAGTAGTATTTCAATAAATTATCTTAACCAAACAAAAAAAAAAATCACAACAAATGAATACTGTGGAAGATTATTATTTCTGGTTATAACTTACCTCCATCTTCTAAGGGTCTCTTTTGTCCCCCATAACCGTAGTCATTTGAATTCAATGATGTACCAGCATCACCCCCAATTTTTGCTGCAATCTTAAAAAAACAAAAATCATCAGAAAGGACACTAACACTTTTATGTACTACTCAGCATTAAATTTCCTACAACAAGGACACACTATCCTTAACAGAAAATTATAAGGCTGGAGATCACTCAGAGGTTAAGAGAACTGTTTGTACTTCCAAGGGTCCTGTGTTCAATACCCATCAACCACATGGTGACTCACAACCATCTATAATGAGGTCTAATGCCCTCTTCTGGCCTGCAGACAGAATACTGTATAAATGATAAATAACTATTTTAAAAATTATGAAGATTCACTTGTTAGGAAAAACTGAAACTACCAATAATACTTTAGAGAGCTACCAAATAATGATAGTCTGGGATTAAGCTCATGATACATCCCTATTTAAAAAAAAATAAACAAGAGGGGCATAGGAGGGTATGGGGAGAGGGCTACAGCTGGGCTACAAAGTGAATAAACTGTAATTAATGGAAAAAACAAAACAAAATAACCAAAGTAATCAACAGAGCATCTCTTGGACAGAAACATTAATTTTTGAGAAAAACCTGATTCTATCTTCTCCATGTCACACTACCCTTCAAAGGATACATATGGGAAGTTTGACAATGTTGTTTAGTAAGACAACTAGCATTCAAATCACCTGTAGTTAGTTGAAATATGGCTGCCCCAAACTAACAACTTCAATAAAACAGGCACTGGACACAAGAAATATGAACAGAAGAAAGCAAGTATCTCAAAGAAACTACATTCAACACACATCAAAATATAACTGGATATGCTGATTTAAAGCTCAGTTTACATATTACGAGTGAGCATATTCTTTAAGATACAACCAGGAAACCAGGCAGTGCATGCCTTTAATCCCAGCGCTCAGGAGGCAGAGCCAGAAGATCAGTTTGGTCTACAAAGGGATTTCCACAGGCAGGGCTACACAGAAAAACAGTCTCCAAACAAAACTCCACATGCAGGAATTCACAGAGCTCTAGTCTTAAGCTTACAAACAGAACAACAACAACAAAAAAAAACCAAAAACCCCGTTATTTTATATAAATTAAAAGACAAATCACTCCTTGCATTTAACCTAAAAGCACGGTACAATAAACAGCTTTGTATCACAAGTTGAGCACAACCAATGGAAACTCACTGTACTTTTGTATGAAAAAAGAAATACTGACAAGGGCCAAACTTTTCTGAATGTTTTATACTCATTATCAAATATTTTTGATAGACCAAAGAGTTCTTTCTATCACTTCTTAAGTGTGTCTCAAATGATCATGTTAAAAGTCAAAACCAAACTTCTGGTGACTGAAAATTTTAAAACAATGATATGGAACTAACTTTATTATCTCAGTTTATTATAACCAGAAAACTGAGGGAAGGTTAAGGGTATGTTCAAGGACTTGGCCCTTAACTCCACCATGGATCTCCATTAAGTCACAGATCCTGTATGTCAACTATACCTCCTAGGGTTATTTGATTTTCCTCTTGCCTACCAATGTAAGCTCCCTATCACAGGCCCCCAAATATCTACACAAAACTTATAAAAAGGTATACAATTTAACTCTATAAGACTACAGTGGTTATCTAATCCCCTAGCCACCTATCATTTCCCCCAATTAAAAGCCCATTTCACCTGTGAGTATCTAACCTTCTTTCCTGAAAGTTTTCCTAATCACACCTGGAAACAGATATTTTCCACCCTTTGATCTCCAAACACAGCATTTATAAACTGTACCTTAAGTGAGTGCACTGTCAGGGACTGACACACACTGATGTTAAAAGGGAAATACTTAGCTGGACTTGGTGGCACATGCCTGTAATCCCAGCACTTGGGGGGAGGGTGGGTGGCAGAAGCAGGCAGATCTGTGAATTCAGGGCCAGCCTGGTCTGCAAAAGTAAGTCCAGGACAGCCACAGTTACATAGGGTGACCCTGTCTCAAAAAACCAAAAACCGAGAGAAAGAGAGGGAAAGAGAAAGTACCAGAGAAGATGGCATCACTGAGGAAAATGGCATCACTAGATGAAAATGGCTTAGGCTGTGACTATCTTCTATAGTTTGCTTTTATAAGCACTTTTGGGTTTTCTGAAACTCCAAGGGCCATCCATAAGAAGATTCCATTCATGTAATATTCCATTCATGCAATAGTTCTATAACTATCCAAAAGAAAAATCAAAGTTGGTACTTGGTTCATTCAAAAGAGCAAGCAAAACATCAAAATACTGAGAACTGGCAAAGACAACAGAACACCACCAAGCAGGTAATTCTCCAAAATTAATCTTAGAAATTTCCTCTGTAACTACAAAGATGAAATAATCCTTGAAAACCAATGCCCATCACAAGCCCCCATGTATGTGTGTGGGGGAGTAATATGGTCCCATTCTATAGTCCAGGCTGGCTTTTCTAGTCCCAACTTGTCACTGGCCATAACTATGCGCTCTATCAATAATACATTTTTATTAAACATATACTAAGTATGGGTAATGTTTTTTATTTTAATCCCCAGAAATAATTCAAGCTTTCCACTTAGATTTTTGCCCTATTTTATGTATTTTTGTGCTTTCATACTTTAAGCAAAATTAAACCAAACCAGCATCTATGAATTCTTCACTGAGCTATCCTTAAAATTTTTGGATTTGAAGAAGATTCTCAGAAGATAATTATCAAAAATTTCAGTCTGCACTTTCCATAGTAATTGAAGAGTGGAGGTTAGTGCTTTCTAGAATCGTGACTTTGTCAAATTTCCAAGCATTATGAGCCTTATTACATCTTCACAAATGGAAAACTTCAGGGAACTCCTACACCTGCCTTACAGAATTGGCTGTGAAAATTAAATGAACCAACTCAGGATATGCTAACACATATACTCTCATCAAAGCATTACAATATGTAATTCAATCCCAAAGCAGGGTCCACAGGAACATTCAAAGTTTTGTTTTTGAAAATTTAACAATGTTTTTATTTATCCTCAAAGACAGTTGCACTAAATGAAAAATGTGCATGGGTCAGTCATGATAGTGCAGGCCTGTAATTCCAGCATTCAGGTGGCTGAGGCAGACAGACTCTCAAAAAGAATCCTGGAGGATAACAAGATAGTAGGTATCTCCATATCCCTAGGACTCAACATATCCAAATTAAGTACTTTAAAAGAAAATCCTTTTTAAAACAAAATTTCAACCAGGCACGGTGGCAAACATCTTACCCCGAAGGCAGAGGGGCAGGACTGGCATACCCAGTAGGTTCTAGGACAGCCAGAGCTCCACAGCGAGACCTTTGCCTCCTTACCATTTGAACACATTAAAGACATCTGTTGATTTTAGCTTACACTGTGTACCTAATACAGGGCAAGGTCCCAAATGCAGGTACTACACACTCAGAATGTCTAGGTGTGATAGGCACTAGTAACTACAATAAAACATTATCACAATCAATGCTTGATAGTAATCAAAGCTTTTTTGTTTTGAATCTAGTTTTTCTCATGTCCCCACTCTCTTCCTCGTCAATTCTATGCTCCAGTTTACCTAACTCTAGGGTTGTCATCTCAGAAACTCCTGACCTTTGTACATGCTGCTGCTTCTTTTCTATGTTGGCCAAACTCTCACTCCTCACTTCATTGTATGAACTTCATCAGTCAGGCAGTGAGTGAGTAAGGCATCTTTTCCCAGTATCCTATACAGTGCCTGCTTCAAAGCATTATGTATCTGTTTATTGCTATTTAATTCCTTTATCAAATCACACTTAAAAAAATCTCCAAAAGAGTAGGTGGAGAACACCAGTTAAACACTAGGGAGGATTAGGCAGGATGCTTTAAATTCCAGGCCCATTTCTTCATCAAAATTTTTTTTCCTCAGAGGCTGAGGTAAAGACACTTACTCTAAGTCTTTCTACTTATATTTGACCAAAGGGACTGACATGGTAGAAGAATCAACTCCCCCTGTTGCCCTCTCACTTCTATGTACACACCATGTCTCACTGAACCTCTCTCCATGAATAAATAAAACTAATTATTATAATATATAAATTATTAATTGATACATGAATAAAACATGTAATGATATATAATTATTATTTTGGCTTTTCAAGAGACAGGTAGCCCTGGCTGTCCTGGAACTCAGATCTGAGTGCCCCTGAATGCCCAGCGCTGGGATTAAAGCATCACTTAAGGCTTAAATACTTTTTCCCCCCAGTATGCTAGTTGAAAGACTAGTAATCTTCCAACACGTGGCTTGCTATCACGGTAGATTTGATAAATCTTGATTGACTCATTAACCTTTCAGTTCTGACCAAAATAATAATAATAATTGGGGAATAAAGTCCTAATAGAGTCAAAATTGGCTTTAATAACCATTCGTTCGACGCTCAACACTAGTATAAAACGTTTAGCTGCTACAAGAGAGTGCCAAAAAGATTTAATGTAGCTCACATACAAATCTAGTGACATACTTTTTTGAGACAAGGTCTCTCTTGGTCGTCCTGACTGGCCTCAAACTCAGGAGATCTGCCTGCCTCTGCCTCTTGAATTCTGGGGACTTAAGTCGAGCACCACCACACCCGGCAAGGCAATACTACATTCTCAAACTACAAAGATAGCAAGAGTGTACCTGAGGTCATTAACGCTCAGATTAAGAAAAATAATCAAACACAAGCACTTTTCTCTTGCCAACCCCGTCCATCTGGGAAAGCGCTCGCCTTCGGGGCAACTACGTCCCTACGTAACACAAAGAGGTTGTAGGTTTCGACTCGGGAGAGGCAGATTCAAACTGAAAGCTCGGATAGAACGCCTGAGGCCATTTTGAGGTTGGGGAAAGGATTGGTGGAATGACAAATCCCGCCCCGGTCTCCCTTGTAAACGGGAAGGTGAACGTTACTTTAATTACAGTGAGGGACGAGAGCTCGGCGCGGCGGGAGACGGTGGAGACCGCTAAGCCAAGCCCTCCCCTGCCCTAGTCGTGACCCAAGCTCCCCGAACCTGCCACACTGGCTGAGGCGAAACGCACTTTGTGAAAAGGAAAGGGAGCCGAGGGACACGGGGCTAAGCGTACTTCGTGGTCAGGCCGTGGGGCGGAAGTGGAAGCCCTGCGGCCACGTTTGGGGAGGCGCGTGGGACGGGGGCTTCAGCCCGGACCGCAACCTCGGGCCGGGCCTCGAGGCTGGGACCCCCGGGACAAAACGCCATCTCCTCGGGCCGGGCTCGGCGAGGCCTATCCCGCCGGCGGCTCTCGGGAAGCGGCCGCGCGGTCCACGCTTACCTGCCGGGCCCTCTGCAGGGCATCTTTGAAAGCATCGTTAACTCCACCGCCGCCGCCGCCGCCGCCAGCTGAGCCAGACGAGGGCGGGGGCACTGTTGAGTAGTCGGCCATGCCCACGCTACAGCAGCCGCTGCCGTTCCCTCGCGGAGGTCCTCTCTCAGCTAACTGCTAAGAAAGAAAGAAAATGGCGGCCGTCAAGGCTCTATCACATTCTTGCGCGACCATCGTGCCGTAAGGGGGCGGAGACTGGGAGGCGGAAATCCCGCGATAGTTCAGAGCTAACGCGCGGCTTGTGGGAGGGGAACGGGTGCTGAGACCGAACGCCAGGCAAAGAGTATCGCGAGACGTGCCTAAGATCTCGCGAGAGTAGGGCTTACCTCGGAGCCTCGTTTCCGCACGTTTGCAGGCTATTGTTCCCTTGCTTTGGCGGCTCACGCTGTGGGTGCCGCTGTGTGTGCTTCTGGGTCATAGAAAACTTGAAGGCAAAGGCGGAATCTAAAGTAGTTGCGGCCTCAGCGGCCTAGTGTCCTCCCGTGTTTCCGTAGTGAGAGGCTTGACGTCGCCGCGCGTGGACGTCACGCAATAGTGTCCCGCGAGTGCGCGGCCCGGAGCCCGAGGGCCGCGCGGGGTCACCGCGGCGACGCTGCGGAACCGTCTGCCGCCCGGCCCGGCGGGGCCCCGGCATGCTTCGGGGTGCTGAGCTGCCGCCTCCTGTGACTTCCCGACCGTCCCGCCACAAGCGGGCATGAACTCAGACCACGGGGCCCTTGTTTATGTGTAAAATAATGTGGGTGAGCGGATGGTGAAATTATGACCGCCCTTTGTCCTTTAAAAACGTGAGTGTTGTAAAATTCGGTATTCGACACCTAGTGCTGTGTGTCCTTGGCCAGGCTTACCGTGTCCGTGACTGAACATTGTCCTGTTCTTGACCCAAAGCCTGACTTCGTTTTCCCCGCCCCGCTGCGGGTAATCAGATAGATGTAAAGTTCTCAATTTTCATTTCCGGAATAGATGATTTTTGGGGGGCGGGGGGCAACTCCTGATATTTGCTGTATGTGCCAGTTAACCACATTTCTTCAGACCGTTCCCTAGCGTGCCTCAGGCAATCTGGCTAATGCTGACAATTACTGGGATGACTTGGGGGTTCTCAATGACGCTCCCTCCCCAATTTAGCTAACAAAGGAATGGGGTAAAACGGACTTTCTAACGTATGGTATCCCTCAATTAGTGTAAGAACTTTTTTTTTTTAGAAGCATTTTTCTTACCACCAGTCAGAATGACAGAAGTTCATGCTTCTGTCGTTCTGATAACTGAAAACTAATATGCCCACTTGTTGAAGACCCATTATAGATCAGTTAACAAGTCACATGCTTGCATATACAAACACCATGATTTTGTTTAAACCAGTGCTGTCTTGGCCATTTTATAGTTCAGCTCATCCTTTTCACCTGTTCATAGCTATCTCAGAGTGTTCGTTGATCTGGAAAAACAGTAAAGGTATTGGGCTATAGACTTAATCATAGCACTATATAAGAAATCTATAGAAGCAGTTGCTAAAGAAAAGTTCACTTGTATTTTGAGAAAGTTTGCCCAGCAAATAGCACTTATTCATTAGTAATTGATTTTTATATCATTAATTAGATTTGTATGCCAATTAGATATTCTCATTAAAATAATTCAGAGTATTATTTACTCCCCTCTAACTTAATCCATATACACCATCGTTTACGTGTTTTTTTTTTGTATGTTGTTTGTTTTTCTAAATAGTGAAAAGACCTTCATTTCTAATTTTTTACAACGTGTATTGGAAATGCGGATATTCTAGAATGGACTATTGGAATACATCGGAATCAATGTAGATGAAGATTTCTTAACCTCAATTCTATTGAGTTTTTGAACTGAATGATTCTTTGCTGTATACCTTGAATATTATATTTAGCAGCATCTTTAGCCTCTACTGCCCTCAATGCCAACACACCCATCTTAAGCACCACCAGGTGTGATAACTGAAAATACCTTCAGTCGTGGAACTTAACAGCTTGAAAAGCTTTTACTCATTGTGAACCATTGGTTTCCTTGATTCCTGTCCCTGCCTTTCCTTTGGCCATCAGGATGATTTTATTGACCATATTGCCAACGTATATTCTAAGGTCCAGTACTTTTTACCCCTGCTGCTTCCAGCTCTGGCCCAAGTTAGCCATCATAGTCCCTGACTGAAAGGATGCACTTGAGGTTTTGCTCCTTCCTGTTTATGTTTCTCTTAAAAAAAAAGTTAGAAATTTGTGGGGCTGGAGGTGGCTCAACAGTTGAGCACTGGCTGCCCTTCCAGAGGATCAGGGTTTAAACGTTCCTCCCATCCACATGGCAACTCAGAACATCTGTAACTCCAGTTCCAGCGGAACCAATGTCCTCTTCGAACCCCAGTGGGCACTAAGCACATACTTGGTACATACACATACAAACAAAACACTCGAACATATAAAATAATCTTTCAAAAATTAAAGTTTGTACAGATATATAATAAATATATAAGGATTCAAATGTGCCCAGCATAGAGGCATGTCCTCCAAAGACTATACTCTTAGCCCCCTTTCTGTAGCTCAAGCATCTCTTCTTCCTGACTATTACAATCCATCATGATTTCTTGGAAACATCTGTCCTATGTATTTCCAGTTACATTTTAAGTCTTCTCTAGAAGCTCCATGTAATGAAGTCTCCACACATTTCTTCCTGTCACTCCACTCCAGCTATTTGTTCATTTTGCTATCCAAGATTTCCCTGCCTTAGTCTTTATTTTTCCTCTTACCTGTGCCTCTTTAGCCCTTTTCATACATGATTTTAAAACAGTGACGTTAAAACATTACTTTTCCAGAGATTGATAACTTAATATTTAGGTAACTGGATTCATGTATTCAATGTGTAGAACGCAAATCATCTTGTTTTTGTAATCAGGATCTCTACTTTTACTTTATAAAATTTCCTCCTGGAAATTGATTCTTAGGAAACTGAGTATCTTTACCAAATAAAAATGGATGGGTATCAGATTTAAGACTCACTTGGGACAACAGTTTTGTTTTTAGTAGAATTTTATTTCTCTGATGACATTCCTATTTCTACTTACAGCTGTGATCATTCTGGAATTTGCCTTCTGATTCTCATGTTTTTGTATTTTTTTTTAATTAATTGGTGGTTTAATTTCATTTTGAAAATGCTTTTAAGGAGACATGAACTTGAGAGGAAAATAGAATTAAATTTTTTACACAAAGCACCTGAAGTTGCTGCTTTCCTGTGATTTCTTGTGCCATTTTGTCTAGTAGCAATTAAGAATATAAATACTTCTTCAGAATCGAATGGTAGTCTTTGTTTTTGTTTTATTTTTCTTATCAAGACAAGATCTTGTGTGGCCCAGGTTGACCTTGAACTTGACATTGATACATAGTAGGACACCTAGTAGATATGCAGGCATTCTTTTATTTATTCAGTCTCAAAAAAAGAGCTGGGCATTTTGCTGGAGTCTGGGCATGCCCAGTAAACAATAAAAACGCCACCTTTAAAAAGATACTCTTAGTTAATAAATGTCAGTGAAATTGTGAGTCACTGTGTCAGTTTTGCATTTCCTTTCATCCAATTATTTCCATCAGCCTAGTAGTAAAAGTCTGTAGCTCATTAGACAGTGGATTGAAAGATTGGGATAGGAAAACCCTTATGATGAGATAGGTCATTCATCTAGCACACACTTTCCTCGTGCTGTAAATAACTTTGTGAACACTCACTGATGTCATCCCAGTCCTGAGGCTCTGTGTTTAAACCTAGTGAAGACCTCAGCCAAGTCACAAATGGAGCCTTTCTGTCAGATCAGACAGCACTGAGTGCACCTCACAGTGTGACCCAAAATCCACACTCTAAAGCTCTAGTTCTTTGTTTCTGATCCTGTTCTCTGTAGGGCATGAACTCCTTAGAGCACCGGCTCTGTTAGAGTCAGGAGGGTTTATTGTCTTACTCTTATATTCTCTTTGATTAGTGTCAGTTGTGCACACCCTTGTTCAGCCCAGAAACCAGCATCTGATCCCACTCCTAACCTGCACATCTAGCTGACAGTATCCCAAGTGTGTCAGATAATGTGTGCCACATATACAGCTCCCATCAGTTTCCAGAGATGTGTGCTGTTACCTCACTTCCAGGATTTTATGTCTGATACATTCCTCTACCTGGTATATCCTACCACATATGTACATGGCTGTCTGCTTCTCCATTAATTAAGCAAACCTTCCTCTGTAGGGTCTTACATTGTAGTAGGGGGAGGTAGCCAGGAACATTGTTACAACACAGTATTTAGGAATACAGTCAATCAGTAGTACTTCCAATATAGAAGTAGTGTAACTGAGGAGATTATTAACAGAACTATAGCATATATGTAACGAACTTGACTTTCCCTTCAAATGTCTTACATTCTCTTTGATTAGTGACAGTTGTACACGCCTTTGTTCAGCCTAGAAACCAGCTCCTAACCTGGACATCTAGCAGGTTGGAAAACTGCAGAGTCTATTTAAAATTTCTCCTTTGTCTTTATTTCATACACATTTAAGTTCTGTAGTTAACCATTTCTGTTTATTCATTCGCCAAAAGTTCACCAATGTGTTACGCAAAGGACTTGTGGTAGAGAAGGCAGGAGAAGGAATGAGAGAGAGAGAGGGAGGAAGGGAGGGAGGGAGATTCCTTGGGAGATTACAGCCTAGTGAAAAAGGCATAAGTTTATGTAGGGTAGTAAGCGAGAGCTGATTTCTGGTGACAAGTGTGGATTAGGAGCCTAACCTCAGTCAGAGTCCACAGCAGCACCACTCTCAGAGGCTGGGAAATTAAGCTCCTTGGAGAGTTTCTGCAATAAAGGAAACACGTACTTTAAATATAACAAATATGTCAAAGGCATACCATTTGGTGCAGATGTTTCCAGTACTGCTGTTGCTAAGAAACTTTTTTTTTTTAGCTGATAAGAGTTCATTGGTAGTGGCACATCATTATATAGTTAACCCTTATTTCTTGCCAATTCTGTATTTATGAATTTCCCTACTTGACAAAATTTATTTTTATTGCCAGATCAGTTTTCGAGATGATTGGAGTCATTTGAACGTGCACACATGTCAGAGTAGCAATGTGAGTCTTATGAACCAACTTCAAGTTGAACAAGTCAGGCTTTGCATTCTTTTAAATTTTTTATTTACCTATTTTGTGAGTGTGCACTCACATGCCAGAGGTTAAGATGGAGTTTTTCCTTTTTTTTTTTCATTCTCTCTCTCCTTGAGATAGGACCTCTCACTGACCCTGCAGCTTGCTGTTGAAGCTTTCCTGGCTGGCCAGAGAGCACACAGGGTCTGCCTGTCTCTGCTCCCACAGCACTGGAATTAAAGATGTACGCAGCCTGGCAGCTTTGTGTGAGTGCTGGGGATCTGATCGCAGAGTCTTGCACTTCTTGAGCCATCTCTCCAGCCTGTCAGGTCTCTCATACTGTTTTAGCTCTTTACTGTAAGTACATCCTTTTCAGGGTTTATTTAGTATAACTTTTTTTTTTGGTACTTTTGTTTAATTCTTTTTTTTTTTAAACTTTCACCATTACATGGATTCCCAAGCATAATGCTAAAGTGCTTATATGTCTTAAGTATAAGAGGCTGTGATGTACCTGATGGAGAAAATACATGCTAGGTAAGTTCATCAGGCACGACTTATGCTGTTTTTGCCTGAGTTAGTGTCAGTAAATTAGCAGCATAAACTAGGAATCTGTAAGTAGGAATACATATAAAAAGGAGCTTATTTGTCAGGGTGGTTGATGAGAATATGACCAGAAGCTAACAGAAACCTGTATTTCCTTTAGGAGTAGTGATTCAGAATTGCTGACTCAGCATCTGCCACAGGTACAGAAAGTAAATTTGATTTGGAAGAAATGGCCATTCATTATGGTCAGGATTGACCGTCAGGATTGATGAGTTAGATGAAAATGATCAAACTGACCAAAAAAGTTAGATTATGAAGCAGTCTTTCGCTGCCATTTTATAACACACTACATTTTGAAAACAGCTCAGCTTACGTGGCAAACACATACCCATCCCCCACCCCTGCAGGCATTGTCAGGTTGAGAGTCGGTCTACAAATTTTATCTTTACCATTAGTCAAGCAAAAAGATGCTAACTTTTATTTTATGAGAATTTATAATATAAAGTATATTTTAAAGGAATTTTGCCCAGAGCAGGCTTTTTGTTTTTGTTTCATGCTTGTTAAAATCCCTTCATGAGGAATAATGTGTATATCATGGGAGTCAGCAAACATTTCCCACTAATGTCCAGTCATTAAGCATTATTAAGCATCTAGTCCTGACTTTAACTGCTCAGTTGTACCACTGTCTGATGAAAGGAGTGGTAGACAGTATGTACCTTACATACTCACTGTGTGTGTGTGTATGCCATGGTGTTAGAGGTCAGAGAACAGTTTTTTATGGGAGTACTTTTTCTTCATTGTGAGTCCTGGGAATTGGTAACAAGCATCTTGTTGGCCCAATAAAGACTATATTTTAAAAACATTTTCACCATTTATATTTCAATGATTTTTGATACCTTAATTTTTTAAATCTGTGCCTTCTCTAGGCAAAAACAGTTTGGGCTCATTGTATTTGGAATTAGCAGTCACTAATCCAGTTTTATAGTAGTTGGTGAATACTATAGGTTTGCGCATTTTTAGGAATATTGTAATACTTATCTTTGAGTTGTGGTTAAGCCTCCTTAGGAGCATCAGTTTGATTATACCCACATGGATATAATGTAATTTGTAGTAAAATTTGGTACTGACTTAAATTAAGCTATTTCATAGCTCTAAACACTTAGCATGCTAACCATCCTACTGGGCAGACCATCTGTCTCTTAGTTGGCCAAGAGCCTCATGTTCCTCTCTGGCAACCCATCTCCTCTACCTGCCTCTACCTTTGTCGTAAATGTTTCTTTCCCTGTGCTCTGTGCCACTTGTGTAGAAGCTACAGTTTCCACCTCACCTCTCCCTTTGTGTTTTACCCCAGGCTGGCCTCACAGAGGTCCGACTGCCTCTGCCTCCCAATTGATGGGATTAAATGGTCAGTGCCTTCTCTGTCTGTTTATGAGGAAAAGAACTCTAGAAATGAAGAAAGTAAAGCCACCCCAGCGTGTTTCTTAGTGTTAATTTACTTTGAACGTCATGCAAGTAATTCTTGCCCGAGCATGTGTTGTGGTTACCTTGTTTTTTGTTTGTTTTATTTTGTTTGTAATTTTGTCTCTCCTGACTCCACCTTGTCCCAAACTGACTGAATCTAGGACCTTGTTCTTGTTAAACAAGTGCTCTATCACTGAGCTAAATCCCCAACCCAGGAGCGTGTGTAAATACTCCCTTAAATACTGGGTTTTGTTTGAAATCCCTTCATCTTTTTAAAACAAGTGATACAAAATGCTTTCTATGAGTGAAAAATGGATTCTTTATAGTTACCCAAGAGCTTTCCAGGTATGTATGTTAGATGAGGTAGCTGAGAGTCTCAAAACTCGTAGGCCTGTACTGTCTGCTCTAGCAGCCCGTGATGATGGTAGGTCATCAGAAGAGATGCTGTGCAAGTGTGGGTATACACTGATTTTAAAGGTTTAGTACCCCCCAGAGCATATGCAGTGCCTTGCTGATAATTGGCATGCAGATTGCATGTCACAGCGATCTTTTAACATACAGTGTTATAAGCATATCAGTATATCAAGACACATTTAAAATAATCTAGAAATTCCAGTTTCTTTTGACCACCTAAGTTGGTGTTGAAAATAAGTATATACTGGGCTGGAGAGATGGCTCAGAGGTTTAGAACACTCAGTGTCCTGAGTTCAATTCCCAGTAACCACAAAGTGGCTCATAACCATCTATAGTAAGATCTGGTGTGCAGGCAGAATGTATAAATAATAAATCTTAAAAAATAAGTATATACACATGTATCTATATATATTCATATATACAAATGTTGTGTGTGTGCATGCATATGCCAGAGGTAAATGTTGAATGTCTTCCTCTATCACTCTTAACCTTATTTTCGTTGTTTTTTGTTTGTTTTGTTTCTTGAGACAGGTTTCTCCATGTAGCCTTGGCTATCCTGGCCTTGGTTTGTAGACCAGGGTAGCCCTGAATTCAACAGAGATCCATCTACCTCTGCCTTCCTGTGTGCTGGGATTACACATGCCATCACTCCCAGCTCTCAACCTTATTTTTTAAGAGAATCTCTCAGTGAACCTGGAGCTAGCTGTTTCAGCCAGACTGGCTGGCCAGCAATCAATTGCTTGCTTAGAATCTGCTGTCTCTGAAGCCCCTCCCACATTCCTCAACATCTAGGGGTACAAGCCACTTGGCTTTTATGTGGGTGCTAGGAATTGCATACTTTTCCACTAAGATTCCTTCTCAGGCCCAGGAACACTATTTATAAAGTAGATCTCAAGATGCTAGAAAAGTAGATGAGCTCCCTTTTTGTTTTGAAGTTCCTACTAAACTTTTGGTGACTTCCTATAAAAGTAATAAAGAAGGGCTAATGAAAATATTTAAATATCACAGTATGAATAAATTAGTTCTGTACTCTCCCCAAAGAAAAATAATTATATTACCATTCAAAAAAGTTTTGAAGCACAAAATATTTCTGGATAGTATTCCCCAATACCTCTAGTAAGTTCTGTTTGTGTCTCTACATAGCCTGGCTGTCCTGAAACTCACTACGTAGACCATGCTGTCCTCAGACTCACAGAGTGCTGGGATTAAAGGTGTGTGCCACTGCACCTGACTATAAGTTTTTAGTAAGCTTCTAAAAGCAATTTTATTTTTACCTTAATTTTAAAAGGCTTGTTTTTTTAAAAAAATTTTAATTTTACTTTGTCTTTTTTGAAGAAAATTAAATCAGTATAAATGTATATATTCTGTTATGCTTTGTATAGGGAAAGTATTATAAAATTGACCAAGTAACAAAGTATCAAAATTTGAAAACTTTTGGAATTACATACCTATCATGATAAAGTGCTGGAAGTTTTAGAGGAGGTAGATGATAGTCTCTGGAGAATCATGTCAGGTAAAATTTTATCTCCTATTGACCTTTTTGGGTTTGTTTTATACATGCTTTTTGGATGGCTAAAACATTAGTTAAAACTTTTATTAAAATCACTTTATTTTGCTAAGAAAACAAAACTTCACAGGTTTTAAGAGTGTCATTTAATATTTGAATGGCTAAACAATTGAACAGCTTTAGCGTTTTTTGTTTTTTGCACTGAGGATACACGTTAGAGCTTCTTTTATGCCATGCAAGCTACTTGAAGTAGCACTTTTCTAAAAAAAAAAAAATTACACTTGTATTAGTGTACATGTGTGGGTATGTGTACACCACCTTGTGTTTGTAAGAGAATAGTTTACAGGAGTCAGGTTTTCTGTAACGTGGGTGGCTCCTAGGAATTGAAGCAGGTTTTTTGGGCTCAGCAGCAAGTGCTTGTACCCACAAAACTGGCCTTCAAGAAGAATTTTTTTTTAGAAATAAGGTTTATGTTTTTATTTCTTTATTATTTGTGTGTGTGGTGTGCCACCTGTGTGCCGGATCCTGAGGAAGCCAGAAGAGGATATCAGATCCCCTGAGGCTGTAGTTAGAGCTGCCTGTGAGCTGAGTGACATAGGTGGTGGAAGCAAAACTGGAAGATCAGGAAGTTCTCTCAACCCCTGAGCCAGCTCTCCAGCCCCTGAAAGTAGTACTTTTAGAAGAGCATGAATGAGCAGTTGTCAAGAGAACACTGACTTTGAACAGTCTGGCCAGTACTGTCTTCTTCCTGAGGGAAGCATCTCACTCTTTATCTGGCCTTTCTCTGTATAGAAGACACTTTGTCATCTTTTACTCTGCACTTTATGTTCCTGATCCAAAGTTTAAGCCTTCTCCCTTCCCTCTCTTTCTCAGAATTTCAAGTCTTTCCTCACATTCTCTTCTTTCTTTTATTTCTTTCAGAAGATTGTTCCCAGGGTCTTGCCATGCTAAGACAAATTCTGCCATGGAGCTGCATCCCCAGCCTTTGTGAGGGCTTCTATACCAACCAGTCAGCCCAAAGAGAAGTGTGAATCTGCAGTATTTCACGTTCATGTATTTTCTCATTCTTTTAAAGATGTATTGCTAATTCCATTTGTGAATCTGTGTGGAGGTGTGTGCACAGATGAGTGTGGGTGCCCATAGACAGCAGAGGCACAGGTCCCCCCAGTGCTGCAGTTGGTGGTAGGCCACTGGACACTGGCTCTGGGAACCGAACTCAGGCCTTCTGTGGGAGTAGTATGTGCCCGTAGCCATTAAGTCATTTCCCCGTCCTGTCTCCTACTGCTAAGGCCGCTCTAATGCTGCAGAAAACGTTAGCCATGTGTAATGCGGGTCCCAAGACCTAGAACAGAGCATGGCTGCTTTAGTCCGCATATTGCAAACTAAGTGACAAAAGTAAGTATACAGACAAAACTCCTTTCATGCCAAGGTGGGTTTTTTTGACAATTTTTAATTTTAATTTTATTGTTGTCTTTTGCATTGTTTTTTTGAGACAGGGTGTTTTGTGTAACAACCCAAGCTGTCCTGGAACTCACCTCTTAAAGCAAGCTAGTCTCCCTAGAGAGACATACCTGCCTCTGCCTCCCTAGTTTTGGAATTAAAGATGTGTGCTATCATGCCCTGCTTCATTTTTATTTTTACGCAAACAAGTGTTTTGCCTGAATGTATGTATGTGCAATATATGTGTGCATACCCACAGAGGTCAGAAGAGGATATTGAATCTCCTGGACCTGGAGGTACAGGGCTCCTCTGCAAGAGTAGCAAGTGCCCTTGACCACTGAGCAATCTCTCTAGACCCTCATCTCAAATTGCATGCTTTTTCATATTGCAGTTCTCTCATAACCAATGTAATTTAGTATTTTAAACAATTTTATGTGCATGAGTATTTTGCCTGCATATTTGTATATGCACCAGTACATGTCTGGTACCTATACAGGAGAAAGCATTGGAAGCCCTGGAATTGGAGATATGGATAGTTGTGAGCCACCGCGTAGGATCTGGAAACCAAAGTTGGGCTCTTAACCACTGAAAAAGCAAATACTCTTAACCACAGAGCCGTTTCCCCAACCCAACTGAGTAGTATTTATTTGGTGATTAATTTCACTTGCTTTGTACCAGAATTTATTGAACTTAAGCAAAGACTTGAAGTATGTTTATAGTTGTTCAGGGGAGGAAAAGATGGAAAAGATGAGAAGCAAATGCAGTTCTCAGCAGAGACATTTCTTTTTGACATGGTGAATGTTGGTGTGTTTAACACATTAAAATGGCTATGATATTACTAGGTGATAGTCTTCTATAATTGCTGTCATCTGTGTGATTCAGTCTGTTGCCTGAAGTATCCTTGCTGTGTGACACATGAACCATGGAATGAAAGGTCAGTGAGCACTCCGTATCAGCCTGTCTTTCCAAAAGTATTGTAGTCAGCCTGCACCCTTTAAAGTGAGATGTGCAGTCTTGCTCCTTTTGTTAAAAATACTAGCTCATCTTAGGACAGCCATGCACTAGAGAGCCAAGCAGAAGCCCTTGCAGGATGGAGGATAGCCCTCCACCTTGGAATCTTAGTAACACTTCCTCCTTCCTTGCAGGTGGTTTGTCTTCCCCATATGAATATGCACTGAAGGAGAGCAAGGATGCTGTCTGCTCGTAGCATTGGGAGCAATGTGGAGCTCATAGTGAGCATTTAGAGTATTGGCTGAGCTGCTCACAGCTTATGGGGAATGTGGGCTTTGGTAACGGTTATTCTTTTTTTTTTTTCTTCTGGTGCTGGGAATTGAACCTAACAGCAACCAGTTTTTAAAACAAATCATGGAGTACTGTTACAGTCTATAAACAAATGCTCATTTAGATGATGCTAACTACTGCATAGAGTGAGCCACACTACTCCAATCACCTAAAGAAGGGCATCTGTAAGTAGGATTTCCAGAACAGTTTTTATTTTTATTTTTTGATGGGGGGATCTCACTAGGCAGCCAAAGTTGGCCTCTACCACCCAACCAGAAACAACTTGCTCTTAAGTAAATAGGGTTAATATCTTTATGATACTTGATTTAAATTTCTGTCTTCTGCCTTGTAACCTAATGAGGTAAGGTCTGAAGATGGAGCCCCTAGCTATAGAGCACTTGCCTAACCTATACAAAGCCCTGGGTCCATCCCCTGCACCACAGACACACACACAACCACAGACACACACACCACACAGACACACAAGCTCGCATGTACACACACAGAAACACACAGAGTGAATCTCTTTAAAATTTGTGGTTTTTTCCTTTAAATTAAACTTGCAGTTATAACTATGACAGAAGTTATTGTTATTTTAATCATCATGAATGTCTTAGGCTTTCAGTCAGGCTGAAAATTTGGAGTCTGAGTTCCAAACTTAATTTCCTTAGTGCTTACAGGGTTTTAAGGAAAGTATAATACATACAAGTAAGATATAGTAATTATTAGGTCACTAGTAGTTTGATTTTTTTAAAAGAATAATTTAGATTATTCTAAATAGTAGAAATAGTAGAGTAGACACAGACTGTTGTTCTTTACTTTTATGCTAATATTGGAACAGTGTCTTGAGTATTGTTATCACAGCTGCTGGGCCTCATGGCTCCTTTCTACTGTAATTCTAACATTGAGGAGGTTGAGGCGGCAGCAGCATGAGTTCAGAGCCCACTTACTCAATGTAGACCCTGCTTCAAAAATAAAACAGATGAAAAAACTTTGAAAAGACTACCATAGCTCACTGTTAGACCATAGTTACAGGAAAGCTTTATGAAAATTTCTCTTGCTTAAATACCAAGTGTGCACACATACATGGCATAGATACCAGAGAGCACAAAAAAGTATTTTCTACACAGCTATTATATAATTGCTGTTGTCAGGAAGGCTGATGGAGAAGCTTGGAATTCGGATATAAAGCTGAAAAGAAACCTTGGCTGTGGTGTGATGGCATGCAGTATCTGGGTCCTTGGAGAGGAAGTCTGGAAGTTACTCATTTGTTTTGGTGACAATGCTTTTTGCTAATTAAAATCCAGAGTAAATGGAGACTTTACCAGCAGACTTTCACTGGTAGCAAAATAGTCTGTACAACTTAAAATAGTGTGAAGATTTTATGTAGATGTCATGAATTTCAGAGCTTTCAAGACTGTATTGTTATGTTTTTTGTTTTTGTTTTTGTGAGGGGACTAGACAGGGCCTGTCCACATAGCTCTGGATGTTCTGGAACTCATGATGTAGATCAGGCTGCCCTCCAACTCAGAGATTCTCCGGCCTCTGCTGGAATTAAAGGTGTACATCACCACACCTGGTTTAATAATAGTCTTTAAGTTAAACTACAGAGCAGTTTCACCTGACTTTAGAAACCAAGAATACAAATATACAAATATTTATGGCTTTATCCTTTAGATAGTCATAGCTCTTTTTTTTTTTTTTTTTTTTTTTTTTTTTTTTTTTTTTTTTTTTTTTTTTTTTTTTTTTTTTTTTTTTTTTTTTTTTGAGATGGTTTCTCTGTGTAGCAACCCAGGCTCTTGGAACTCATTCTGTAGACCGGGCTGGCCTCCAACTCTCAGAGATCCACCTGCCTCAGCCTCGTCTACAAAATGAGTTCAGGACCACCAAGGCTACACAGAGAAAACCTGTCTCAAAGAAAAAAAAAAACAAATTAGAAGATGGAGTCAGTTGAATGATGTGTTATACTTCTAGGTGTTTGGGGTTTAAATACAAATAATTTTTGTATAGTTATTAAAGCATAATATCCCAATTAGGGAAGTTTTATTAAAGTACTAAACAAAATAAATGACTTTCAAATTTTTAATTATTTCTGGCCCATGTGTCATTAAAATAAAGTGACATTTCACTTCAACATGCTTTTATGCATGAAGACTTATTGCTGTTAATGTTGATAAAATAATCACATTTAAGCTTTTTTACATACTTGGAGAAATAAATTCATGCTCTTCTGAGACCTGGATTTACAACCATAAGGCATCAGGTCTAGCTGCGTCTAATAAAAAGAAGAGAATTATAGCTTCATGGCATCTTGCCAGTTAGTAGTAAAATAAAAAAATTAAATGCCAAGTCCTATTTAACACTTGGACAAGAATATATTAGCCATATTTTTAAGGAGAAAATATGTCAGTTACTAATTGTAGCTTATCTTCTTTTCATATTCTTTCAATATCTGCACCCACAGACCTGTATCAGCAAGTAAATATGACTGAATATGGTGGTATGGGCATTTTCAGAGTATCAGTCTCATGGTGACTTTTGATGTAACTTCTAGTTCTTTGGATTTGAAAAAAAAAGTCTTTAGTTACTGATGTTTGTTGATAGACTGAAAACATGAAACTAGCTCACTAAGCTGTGGCTGTAGGAGGCAAAGTGTGAGATTCCCAGCAGGGAGATGCTGTGGGAGGGAGTTTGAGAGCTAGGAAGTCACAGCCTGCAAGTCTGCAGATAGAAGCCTTCTGAAGTGCCTAGTCATCAAAGTGCTGGCAAGCAGAGGGGAGACTCCATTGCTTGGAAGCCATCGATTTTTCAGTATATTCTTAACATGTATGTCTATTTCCTTTTCCTTTTAGCAGCAACCCCTTCACGTTTCCAGGCATTGAGGGTTTTTAAATACAGTATGAATTGAGTATATTTTTTGGACATTGTTTTAGTAATCCGTCTTTTCAATATCATCTAAAAAATGGTGGCTGGAAATAGTTCAGATGTGAAAGTCCTCCTGGTAGTTATGTCCATGGTCTTGAGTTTCAGTACTTACATAGAAATGGAAACACTTTTGAAAAAAAAAAGATTGAAAACCCATAAAGAGATAAAAGATGAGTTATTTACATTAAAAGTATTTCTCATTTATTCAAGAAACATAAAAAGGCATCAAATGGTATGTGAATGTAAAAATGGTTTATACTTTGTTAATTAAAAAACATTACAGCAAATAGCAATTGTTTTTATAAGGGATTAAAAGGAAATATACTAATATTTCTAATATACCAATAGTACCAGGGAACACTTAAAAGATAGGGAGAATTTCATTCCTCATGCTTTAAAAATCTTTGTCAATAAGTACATATTTAAAATTAGGGGAAATGTGTTTTTAAAGTATGGTTATCTTGCTGCCTCTTTTAAATTGTATATCCATATTTTAAATTGATCCAGGATGAGATTCACAGTGAAATGAACATGTTGAAATCTGATCCTTGCCCCTAAATCCTTGCCCCTGCAGCATGAAAACAGTGACCCTCAGAATGCAGGCAGTGAGTGTTTACAAATAATGTATTACTAAATATTACAACAAAATAAAAGCCTAGTTAAAATCACACTTAAGTCTTCTGTTTATATTAAAATACTGCTTTTCAATTTTATAACAGCCTTTTTACAAATTTTATATTGTGACTCCCTCACCTTTCAGATTGATAGACCACAGGAATTTTGAAAATGACCCAGATTATTTGAAGATTTTAAATGTAAACACCTCATATTTCCAAACAGTTTCCAGCTAGGTAACTTGAAAATGAAATTAGAATACCTACACTAGGTTCGGGACTTTTTACCTGTATAATCACTTTAAATGGGTTGCCTAATGACTATCATTATTTCTGTTGCCTTTTTACCTCTAATGGAGTAAATATGTGTGTAGTTGTGACATTTTGTGCTGAAACACTGGTTTGCTAAATCCACAGGAAATAAAATGGTAGAGCCAGAAAGAAGGACAGGGAATAGTTAACCATGGAGGAGGAGAGACACAGCTCCGTGCTTTGCCTAGAGGCCGCTGGGAAAGTGACGTCCTGTAGCATTAGCTGTTCTAGAAAGTACAGAGACACGTAGTGAAATGGGAGGGTCTAGAAAGAGGCCGGCTCTCCTGTGGTGTATATTTATCTGTAAGTGAGCTGCTGGGGAAAGGAATTAAATAGAGACGCTGCCTGCTGCCTTGGGACAGCTGAGCAATCGCTGATTTGCTTTAACTTGTAAGATACCCAGCTTGCTTTATTTTCTCATAATCAATTGTGTTGCTAAGCCTGGGGACGCTGTTTTCTTTTACAAAGGGAAATCTAAGTTCATTTCAAGGCATTCGAAATGGGGAAAGACTATTATTCCATTTTGGGAATTGAGAAAGGAGCTACAGATGAAGATATTAAAAAGGCTTACCGAAAACAAGCCCTCAAATTTCATCCGGACAAGAACAAATCTCCTCAAGCAGAGGAAAAATTTAAAGAGGTCGCAGAAGCTTATGAAGTATTGAGTGATCCTAAAAAGAGAGAAATATATGATCAGTTTGGGGAAGAAGGTAAGCTGCATATTTTTATTCCTTTGGCTCTGAATCTTACATTTTTTTCTCTCTCTCTCAGCCTTCTGTTTATCATTAAATTAGATCATACCTAAATTAAAAAGAAAACATTTAAAACAAGGTGTAATCCTTGATTATTTGAATGAGCTATGAATGAAATGTTCATGTTTGTCTTTTGGCTTTGTTTTTTAAATAAAATGTATTGTACATACTCTACTGTTAGATTTATGATTTTAACATTTTATATTTTAAAAGAAATCTTCAATTCCCATGCCCGTTTAAAAGTCTTATGCAACCTGTTTTGTTTTTTAATGGATTTTTCTGTCAGGATTAATAGTCTTCAGTTATTTAAAATATTAAGATTGGCAGCTCAAACTCTGAGTCATTTATATTTTATTTAGAAAAATGAGAAGTTTTTTTTGCCTTTTTAAAGCGACGCCAGTTGAGACTGAACAGACAGAGTGGTGTGTCGTAGAAGCAGAAGGCGCAGGCATTTAGCTTGTAGTTGTTTCTGGCAATCTGCCTAGAGAGGAAAGAATTTCCCTGATGTCATAAAATACCAGAACAAGTTTTTAGCTTAATTGTAAACAGCAGTATTGTGCCAGGAGAATAAGATCTCAGTTTTTTTGTTGTTGTTGTTTATATTGTTTTTGTTGTTTTGCCTAAGATGGCCACCTAGTTGGAACAGTGACTGATTTTCTTTTAGGTAACTATTCCTTTTGAAAATTTTACTACTGAGGTGAAGAGGAAAGCGTGGTGGCTTGTCCTTTCCCTCAGCCATACTTTTTTTTTTTCTTGCTTTCTGAGACCAGAACTTAGAGAGCTCAGTACAGGGAAGACCTTTGAGACTCTCCTTTTATGAATCTGCATCTTAATCCAGGTTTGTCCAGCATCTCGGGTGAAATGTGGCTATAAAGTAGGACTTTTAAATTGTCAGTCAGCAGCAGCAGCAACAATGTGTTCATTCACTGGAGGTCTGGGGTTTTTAAGTTACAGAATTGGGACTAAGGTACTTTTTCATTACTTTTCCCAAATGTCTTCTAAGTCACTGCGTCTATGGAAACAGTTTCGCTTTCCCTTTGTTTATAGCATTTAAACATCAAATGTCCTTGATTAGAAAGAAATGGTTCAAACGGAGCCAACCTGTGAGCACCACTTTGCATTAAGCAAGCTAATTTGGTGGCTCATTTCAGTGGTGTGGGGCTCTTTCCCTCTGGCTTCATTTTTCAGTTAAAGTCCCAAGAAGTGAAGTTTGTGTTGCTGCCTTTGGCTATGATGTGGCTCTCCAGGGTCAGGTTCTAACAAAGTGAGACACTGAGAAAAAGCAAGGCAGGGGTAGTTCTGCCTCTATGTTCCCGTGGTTACACTGTTGAGCATGGCATGATGTGGCCTCTCAGGAGTGGCAGGCCCTTGAGAATTACCTGAATTCTGGCTACTCTTGAGAAGGTCCCACAAAAGCCTCTGTGTAAAGGCAGGTTATTTGGCTCCATATTAGGGCCTGCTCAAGTGAACCTCTATTGTGATTGAGCTATAGTATTTGGGCTTATTAAACATGTTTGACTTAAGAGTTTTCAATCACCAAATGGTGCACTTGATCTTTACCTTTCCTCTTGGCAGTGCTTTTCTTGAGTAGTTCTGCTCCCTTTCCTTACTACTTTTTTTTTTTTAACTGATTATTACCAGTGACTTGAATTTTCAAAACCTAAATTACAATTATCTGTATGCCTTGACTCTCCTTTATTCTCGATGTTCTTTGCCTAGATACATGCTTTAAGCAATAGAAGGAGTGTGTATTTTCTTAAAGCGTTGAAATATTCAGAAATATTCTTGTAGTTATTAGTGACCTGATAATACAGGAGAATGAAAACTGTTGCGCTTTTAGAATTCTTTTTTCGCAGAAAAGTGTCTGTCTTTTCACCCTTTGGTAGAATACCACATAGTTATATAGTTATAGCTCAGTGTCACAACACTTGCTAAGCATGTGGAACCCCTGTTCTCAGGCCTTAGTACCTTTCCCCCCAAATCTCCTGTAAGTGTTCTGTGTGAGATAATGTAAATTTTAAGATCAGCAGAAAAGACTTCTCTTTTTCTCGTGGTCTATGCTCATAGTCTGGCTCTCCAGGCCTCTCCAGGAGTAACAGAACATTGAAGATACAAGTGTGCTAGCTGGAGCACCACCTCCCTCCCGCTGTTACTCTTGGAGCTAGGGAAGCAGAATAAGGAACTATTGGCCGAGAAGTGTGTGAGGTGACACCGAATGTCTGTACTTGGGAATTAAGAAAGCTGTGAATGTTTGTTCATGATGTGAAATTCCTTTAACATCTGGAATTCAAAATGCTTTGATTTTTAAAAAATTGAATAAAAGAATCATGTTTTAAAGTTACTATATTGTTTAGTAGTTCTATTCCTGGGAATCTAAAAAAGGGGAAAACAAAGCATTTGCTCATACAAAGACATGTATCAAAACAATCCAAAAGCCACATGGTTTGCAAATGGATAAGCAAGGAGTGGCACTCCAGTGGGCTACTTTTTAGCAATAAAATGACCCATTTAATGAAATACATCACAACTGGATAAATCTTGAAAAATATGCTGGATAAAAGAGCTCAGATATAAAAGACGCTATGTATTATATAACTCAACTTATGAAATATCTGGAAAAGACAACTTTATAGAGACAGCTGAGCTAGCTTGCTTAGGGCTGGAGGTAGAAATAGGAATAAGCAGTAAAGAAGTAAAGAACTCTTGAGAGAATGGTGGAAATATTCCACAAATGGATGTGGTGACAGTAAATTTACTACAGCTGAGCTGTATACAAATTAATTTTGTAATGTACTCTACATATTAAGTAATCAGTTTTCTCCACAGCTGAAACATTTGAAAATAACCATGGAACTTTAGAAATTTAAAATTGGATTTTGAAATATTCTCTGCCCTAAAGTTTTAGGCTTGGTTAGGTAGATGAACAGAGGTTTGTCTTCAACTCTACTCTGTTAGGCCAGAGAGATGGCTCAGTTGGTAAAGGTGCTTGTGGACTTGAATTCAATCCCTGTGACCCATGTGATGGGAAGAGCAAATTGACTCATGAAAGTTGTCCTCTGACCTCTGCATGCATACCATATGTGTTACAGACTGGCTGACCACAAATAATTGCAGTTTTAAGATATAAAAAAACAAAGTAAAAAAATGTCCTCAAAGCACACCATATAGGGTTTAACTTTTGTTGATTATTGCTTGTTGCAGTAATTTTCACCAGATGCTGAAAGTAGTTTGATGTGTTCAAACACAAGTGTTTAGTATATTAACCTTCTTCTAGTTTACTAGTCTCTTTAATACATTAGTCAGCTGCACCTCTTTATTGTCTATGTCCTAAAAAGACATGAGTTACTTGGGTTCTTGTGAGTTAAACTGTTTAAAGGTGCTTGTTCTAATACTCTGAAGTCTTGATCCAAATCAGAAAATTTTATGCACTAGGCCTGCTTAAAGAAGAATCATTAAGTGCCATCACTTTTTTCTTTGCAGTTCCAATTCTCCAATATTTCTTTTTTTCATATTTTTTGTCAGATTAACTAGTAGAAGTCATTGCAATGAGTAGTATCCCCAAAATGTATTTGTTTTTGTATATTAAATTGGACAGCTGATTTAAAGCTTAGGAAGATATGAGATCTAGAATCCATTCCCCAACTGGTGTCTAGAAAACATTTCATAGAACAGAGAGAATCCAGCTGGATGTTGACAGTTTTTGTTGGGAATTGTAATGTACAAGATTAAGGTTAACTGGCTGATGGCGTCTTTGTTAGAATGTTAGTGTTAAGCAGTGCAGGAGACAGCAAGCAGTTCGTATCATATTACAGTGTTTGTCATTTTACATTTGGTAGGATTTTCTCATTTAAGTGTTTCTCATATATTAAAGTAGTATCCTTCTTTATCTGACCTACATAGTTGATCATTTGATGTGTAGGAAAATCTCAAGGTGCATTTTGTCAGCTTTGATGAGTAAGTCACTTCAGTCTGTGTGTAAATCTTCTCACAGGCTATAATACTGACTGAATTACCATTTTTGGGAGCAAAGGAAGAAGTCTTAGGGAAAAGCCAAACCTATGATGTAATACTGAAAATGTTGTTCTTTCTTTTCTGTTATGTGCCCAGAGCATTTAGATTTTTGCTTTTTAGAGAGCTAAGAATAGGCAAGCTCATTTACCCAACTTAATTTACTGGTAAATTATATTATGCTTTATGAAATCTTTAAGAAGAGGTATATAGTTAAGGAAATAATTTAAGCACTCGTTTAGTTTCCTTGTCATGACTTTGAGTTCTATACTTAAGCTAACACGTAAGAAAGTCTATCATTGACTTTTCACATTTGGAGTTACAGCCACACTAACAAAAGTTAGAACAGGAAGACAGAAGAGCTGCACAGTAACTGTGCTTATCCTCCTCAGACTTGTCACTCTGTTTCTACAAGGAATACCCCAACTACTATTTTAATTTACCACTCATGTTCCCTCCCTACCATCCTCTGCACCCTGTCCTGTTGTGTGTGTGTGTGTGTGTGTGTACAGTCCTTAAATGGGGACTCTTGATTAGATCTCCCTTGGTCCTTTAGATTTATATTCATGGATAAAGGTAAAAATTTAGATGTTAGTTGAGACTGTTGGATGACATAGCATATATACACTATATATATGTACATATCTAGTGTGTATACATCTTTTAATACATATACATCTTTTAATAATAGAACCAACTATACAGTAAGATAGGAAAATTAAGTCTCCTTGGCATTTACAAATGATTAAATCTCATGTTGTATGTTATTTTGCTTTGTCTTTTTTAGGCTGATCCTCAAAATATGTTTTTTTAGTTTTAGCATAGGAAGGCTTTAAGAATTAGCTGATTTTCTTCATTCAATACACTGGAGAACCTGTCATTTTCAACCCATATGCATGAATAGTGCAAAAATTAGTAACATCTAATCCCTGGCCTCAAATTACTCAATTTGGCATATAAGAATCCCAGTTTAAACTAGAGTTTTTCATGTTCTATAATTTTCATTTTCTTCCTTGCTTTTTTGGTTAGGGATGCCTCAAAGGCTCCTCCAGAAGCTTTGCTTATAATGGTAGAAACTTTGCCTGGCTTGGCCTCCTAACACATCACTGTATTATTTTGTGGGCTTTAGTTCATTATTTCATTGGTATGTGGTAGAAAATGCTGTTTAAAAAAATATATATATATATATAGTCTTTGTCAGCCACGTGTTACTTTGCTGAAGCTCTGGGCAAAAGTCTTAGTGGTGCTATCCAAAGAGGGTTGTCAGACAGAGATAACTAGTCCATGTTAAAAACCTGCAACTCTTGATTTCAGCTTGTTTTTAAATGCTTTGAGTCAGGATGTGTTAAGATAGGCCTAAGAAGTATTGCTATCTACGATGATAATAATCTAGTGTCCACAAAAACATTTTTCATACTGTCCTCTTTATTAGAGATTTTCCCTTGTTGTAAAAAGAGTTCTATTTTAGTTCTTAAACAGTAAGGACCTAGGAGCTTGAGAAAGGGCAGTAAGGTGCACTTGCTGCTCTCTCTGAGGACTAGAACTCATTTTCCAGCACCCGTGTGAGAAGGCTCACTGCCATCTTTAACAAACTCCAGCTTTGGTGCTTCTGGCCTTCAGGGGCACCTGAAGTCATATGCACATAGTTAACAATAAAAATCCTTAAAGAAAGCAAAAGACTTGAATTAAGCTACTTAGTATGATGATATTAATATTGATTATATATTAATTATGATGATACTTATGATTTACATTCTCTGTTGATTGCCTGTCTTTTCAATCAGTGTCTTTAAAACTTAAATTTGTAATACTTCAGTATGCTAGGACAGTGTTCTTTAGGTAAGGGAGTCTCAATTTCCTTTTATTTTTCATATTTATCATGAAACAAAGCTTCAAGAAGAAATTATTAAAGCAAAGAATTTAAAGAAATGATTTAAAAGTTAAAACTTTAACTTAGGATGACTCTTCAGGAGCTGTGTAGCTATTCTGTTTAATTATAGTGCTGTTTCAGACCATAAGTGATCATTCATTAGCAATTTGTGAATGGCCAACTGTGTAGACTTATAACCTTTCTCCTAATTGTGCTTCTATCTTCACTCAGGATTGAAAGGAGGAGCAGGAGGTACTGATGGGCAAGGAGGAACCTTCAGATACACCTTCCATGGAGATCCCCACGCCACATTTGCAGCCTTCTTTGGAGGTTCCAATCCCTTTGAAATTTTCTTTGGAAGAAGGATGGGTGGAGGTCGAGACACTGAAGAAATGGAAATAGATGGAGATCCCTTTAGTGCCTTTGGATTCAGCATGAATGGCTATCCAAGAGACAGGAATTCTGTGGGACCCTCTCGTCTCAAACAAGACCCTCCCATTATTCATGAACTTAGAGTATCACTTGAAGAAATATATAATGGCTGCACCAAACGGATGAAGATTTCCCGAAAAAGATTAAACCCTGATGGAAGGAGTTACAGATCTGAGGACAAAATTCTCACCATCGAGATTAAAAAAGGATGGAAAGAAGGCACCAAAATTACTTTCCCAAGGGAAGGTGATGAAACACCAAATAGTATCCCAGCAGACATTGTTTTCATTATTAAAGACAAAGAACACCCCAAATTTAAAAGAGACGGATCAAATATTGTTTATACTGCTAAAATTAGTTTACGGGAGGTAAGTTAGACCAAAGACCTGTATGCTGCTGGTTAAGCTTAGGGAACTGTCTGGGCAGGAGCTGGCCTTTATCCAGTGCTCTGCATATTTTATTCCTCATAACAATTATCTAGGAAATGCTACTATTACGTCTCTCTTATGGGTGACATCATAGTTTCTAAATTTAATCAGTGGTATTAACCATTTAAACGTCAGTTTTAAGTGCAAGGCTGATTAGATACTTCGCAGAGCAGTGTTGGGTAAGCTCTACTCTGGTTTCAGGGTGTGCTCTGTGAGATCTGCATTGGCAACCCACTGCCATGTATACGGCTTGTTCTGAAAGGATTGGTTCGGAGTATGATTTATAGAACAAGTGTTACAGTATAATAAGTATATAATTATGCATAATACCACCACTTAAATATCATCCTTGAGTCCTTACTTGCACTGCTTCTCAAATTTTGTTGTAACCTATGAAATGGGGTGATGTCCTTGTTTAAAATCTTAAATGGCTCAGTATATCCCTCCCATACGTTCTGAACTAGCTTAGAAGGTAGAAATCTAGCTTCTACCCTCAAATATATATATTTTTCCTATTGTGTTTCTCTGCGTCAGAGCTACACTGTGTGAACCCAGTGCCAGCCACCAGTGCAGACTTAACTTAGTTCATGCACTTCACAGGCCCACTTGATCAGGGGATGATCTGCTGTCCTTTCTGTCACTGCCTTTATGCTCATGCTCTACTCTGTTGTAATTGCTAACCTGTGCATATGTTCCTGAGTTCCTTGTATGTTTCTGAAGGGGAAGTCTTGGCTGGTGTCCCTGTGTGGTTAAACAGGAACTGTAAGGCATCCCTCTAGTAGATACTCCAAGGTTTTCTGGAGAAGTGGGTCTTGTTCCTGTTTTGAGCAGTTCAGTTCTGAAGTTCTTGTTTTTCTCCTGTTTAGTTTTCTGCACCTTGAATGTTGACAGCTTTAGACTGGTCTCCTCTGTGGTAGTGTGGAAGACATCCTCTACTTCTCCTCTCTCCATCTCTTTCCTCTCTTTTCTGTTTCTGCTAACATCTCTGATCATGCTTCTCTTGAACAGATTTTATAGAACAGGAAAAAGATTTTTATAACTATTGCAATCCTTTTGGAAGTTAAAAAAATTTTACCTTCATGGTATTACCTTTTACCAGCCTGCTAGCAGGATCTTATATTGCTCAGTTTGGAAATTTATTAACTTAATTTTATTTGGTGCGCTTTAGGCATTGTGTGGCTGTTCAATTAATGTGCCAACGATGGATGGAAGAAACATACCTATGTCAGTCAGTGATATTGTGAAACCTGGGATGAGGAGAAGAATTATTGGATATGGGCTGCCGTTTCCCAAAAATCCTGACCAACGTGGTGACCTCCTGATAGAATTTGATGTGACCTTCCCAGACGTCCTATCTGCTTCATCCAAAGATGTCCTTAGGAAGCATCTTCCTGCCTCGTAGAATGAGAAGAACCTTGCTACCCATATTTTGATAAGACACTGAAAATATAAAAGTACTGGCAGTTGACTGATGTGAATTCTGTATAAAGATGTGTAAACTCTTCAGAGGGCTCATTAAATTGCATGAATAGAGACGGGTCAAATAGGCAAAGTGAATTTTTACAGTAGAGATGAAGAGAAAAGTCATTCACTGTATTGTATTTCATTTCTCCAAAACCAGAAATTTTCAGTATCTCAGTTGGTTTTGTGCTCACTAGGTAGACTTCTAGTAAAGTACTAGATCATCCAAGTACTTTAGTGTGTGTGTGTGTGTGTGTGTGTATGTGTATGTGTGCGTGTGTCTAAATGAACAATGTGATAGGCTCCCCTAATAGAAATTAAGACTCTTATCTGTACATGTACTATGTAGAGCAGAATAAAGGCCACAGTCACATGAAATTCAGTCTAGACCACCTTCAGAAACGCTGTTTTGGGCTGGTGTCTCTACCGTTGTGACTTCTCGAGTATGCTGTAGCACTTCTTGGACCATGGCTGGAATGTTTTCAAAGCAGACCTTCCTCAGAAAGAGAAAAGGAATGACAGTTTATCTCCTGTGGAAATCCCAGTAGCCTGAGTTATGGATATTTTAGAAACAGACCATTTTTAAATGGCCACCTGTAATTTATGCAAGTTGACTATATCTTGAACTTAATAAGCTCATTTTGTGGTTCACTAGTTTAAAGTATTTGTTTAATAAAATGTTTGTTTTTAGAGAAAATACTGTTACTTGGCATTAATTTTCCACTTACAGTCTTCTATTACTGCCTCATAATATGCTATATGTACCTTAAATAATTTCCTGAAGAACAGTGAGCTAAAACCATGCTGTTAAACCAAAATAAGGACAGAATAGACACCACTGTTTATGGGTAATATTGCTACTAGCTGTTATGCATATACATATCTTACTTTTTCATGTACATAGATTGCATTTCTTAGGTGTTTTAATTTTTTAAATATATTTACATTTAAAAATTATTCTGTCTTCTGTTTTATGTCTACCAAAAGTGATGTTATGAAAGATTTTTATAAAAGTTCTCAGAAGGATATATACTGGGCCCTATAACCTTTTTTGTTTTTTGTTTTTGTTTTTTGAGAGAGAATTTCTGGAACTCACTTTGTATGCTAGGTTGGCCATGAACTTTCAGAGATCCGCTGCCTCGCCTCCTGAATGCTGGGATTAAAGGTGTATGCTACCACATCCAGCTTAATCTTTTTAATGGGAAGTGAAGTGATTTAGAAATTCAATATAAGTTATAATAAGCATGTACCTCATGGATTTATTGAAATAGAATTCTCATAAAATTCATACTAACCTCCCTCCCTCTTTTTGGTGCTGGTGACTGAGTTCAGAGCCTCCTGCACACTAAGTTCCTCTGACTGTGGAGCTGTGCCCCAGCCTCCTTATTTCTAGTGCTCCTTCTCTAGGGCACAGCTGTTGGATTTAGTGTAATCACTGATTTGTGCAGTCATCACCACTGTGAGATTCTCCTGAAAAGCCCGTGTCGCTGTCCATTCTCCCCTTTCCGCCCCTGAAGCTCTAATCTGCATTTCATGTGGACTTTTATGTTCTAGGTGTGTCATATAATAGAATCAGTCAACATGTGGCCTTTTTGTTAGGCATCATTCACTTATCATAGCATTGTTTTCAAGGTCTACTCTGGTCTCATTATCAGTAACTTCATTCCTTTTGGGGGCAGATCGTGTGCTTGGGTAGAATATCATTTGGTTTACCTCTTCATTGGCGTTTTGGCATCTGGGTTGTATCTACTCAGTGGCTTGTATGAATAATGATTCTATGAACATCTGTGAGCAAATTTTTGTGTGCAAAGAACTGACTACATTCTCTGGGGTACATTCCACTTGAGAGTGGAATTGTTGGAAATAGCTGCATACATTAGTTGCAAATAGAAAATTTTAAAAATTCCAGAGAGTTGAGATAATCACAGTATCTCTGTGAACATCATGGAAATTCTCTTGGGGTGATGGTTGTAGTTCATATTTGAAGCCCACAGTACCTAACTTTTTGGTTGCTTTTGGTTTTTCTGGGGAGTAGGGCTGTGTGTGAGTGTGTGTGTGTCTGGTTTGAAGTAGCCCTGGCTGGTGTGGTACTCCTGTGGCTCAGGTTGACTGTAAACTTATGGCAGTCTTTCTTCCTGTCTCAGTGCTGGAGTGAAAGGCATGCGTCATTCACAGCACGCAAGCTTTGAACCAACAGTTATTGCAATTTCACTGAGTAAACATTTTCTCTGAGGCAATGTAAAGGGTTTATAATCCTTCTGTTAATTTTTTTAGTAGATAATTATTCTAACAGTAAAATAAATGTACAAGCTATTGGGGCTGGGGCTGTGGTCCCATAGTGGCAATGGTAGAATAAATTTACAAAGTGATATAAAATTTTAGGGAAACATAATGCTGCAGAATGTAATAAGAGCCCAGTTGTTATTTGTTAGATGTTGTATTAATAGTAATAGTAAAGTGTTAAAGTTTTCGGGTTTAAATTATAAGAGTATTTTTGATTTTAAAAATGTTCCTTTTAGGTGCCAGAATGAGGGCACAGAGCACTTACTTCTCTTGAAGTGGACCTGGGTTCAGTTCCCAGCACTCACATGGTGGCTCACAATGATCTGTGACACCAGTTCTGGGGACGCCCTCTTTGGTCTCTAGGTGCCACCATCAGGCACGCATGTGGTGCACCTACATACATGCTGGCAAAAAAAAAAGCTTTTAAAATATTTGATTTACTACTTGCATAGCTCAAATAATTTTGCAGCTTCACACGTCCAGGAAATCTACTTATTAAAGATGTTTGTCCTTCCTACAAAAGGAAAGCACATGGTACTTGTGTTAAAAAGAGCACCTACACCCAAGAAACTGGTGTGCCGGTGCAAGCGTTTTGTTTGGTAGCTCAGTAGTTTAGGCTCAGTTTTCTCAGGACCTTTCTAAGCAAGACGCACACTCCTGTTGCACCCACCGACTGTTTCCCCTCCCAGCTGCTTAGTACCTGGTGGCCTAGAAAGTGTCACGTCAGGCCTTGATGTCCACATCAGCTGCTCTCTCCGGCTATCATTAGCCTGTCTAGGAAGCAAGGAGCTGAACCAGCCTCTTGTTTTTTAGGGAACTGTCATCAGAATGTTTATGATGGGTAAAATGAAATTAGTGTAAGTGACTGGACTCAGTAAGGGGCCTAGAGACGACTGTGCCTCTCGTATTTCCCTCCGACTCGTGGAGTTAAGGCCAACATGATTGTCACACAATAATATATAATGTAGTATGGCTGTCTGTTTTCACAAACATGCATGTTTGTGCATGTGTGCAACATGTGCAGGTGAACATGTGTGTTTAAGCAAATGTCTTAACACAAAAGAACTAATACTAAGGCAGGAGAGAAGTGGGGCACCGTGGTCCACACCTGTAATGCCAGCCATCTGGGAGGCAGAGGCAAGTAGAGCACTGTGAGTTCGAAGCCAGCCTCGTCTACAAAGTTAATCTAGGATAGCCAAGGCTATACAGAGAAACCCTGTCTCAAACAACAACAGCAACAAAAAAGGTAGGAAAGGATAATTTATGCTGTTTGTAGTGATGACAAGTGACTGAATGATACATACAATTTAGATTCTTATTTATAATTTTATATTTAAAATAAATTTATAATTTAAAATATTTAAATTTTAAATTACAGGAATGATGAAGTTTTGTAAAATTGATACAGGAAAAAAACTAGAAAGTTAGTGTGCCTGTGTTCCAAATATCCTTTAACTTCTTTTGAAATCTTTTAAAGTATTTTGATAATTTTATAAATATGTATGTTTTCTGCTTCATCTCAGCTCCCTCCCACCACTGTCAGAGCTCCTCTTGTCCACAGGTCCCTTTCCCACATTCCTGTCATGTTTGTTTGTGAACGACTAAGTTTAACCCTGTTTTTTTGTGTGACTGTGGATTTGGAGCTGTTTAACAGTGTGCACACAACTAAAGACAATGACACGTGACCTCCCAGAATCTGTGTGTAGCCAATGGTTCAGTAGTTGGGAGCCCCACCCCCACTCATGATTGACGGTGGACAGGGCCAGCCTTGGGCAGGCTGGATACAGGTAACCATGGCGGCTGTGGGGTCATGACTGTGGCTGTGTTGTGCCCAGAAGATGGCATTTTGTTGCCCTGTTGCCTGCTGTGCCTTCTATTCTTTGCCTACCTTGTGTGAAGTTCCCTGAGCCTTAAAGGGGATGGTCCTGCTTAGGACTGAACTCCTAGCTGAGCAGCCAAAACATCTGTGTTGGCCGAAATGAGAGGCTTCTTTGAGCAAGGCATCGACTGCAGGTGTGAACACGTGCTCAGAAGGTGGTGTGGTGCCATGTCAGGTCAGCTAAGCAAGCAGCAAGCGCTCTTCTAGTGCCTATGACTTCCCCAGCCATGTGTTTTCACTAGGTTCACAGTGCTGGACACTGATTTGTTTAAATTAACTTTTCTGAGATGGGGTCTTACTCTGTAGCCTGGGCTAGCTGTGAACTTACAATCCCCCAGGCTCTGCCTCAGCCTCCTGTGTACTGGGAGAATAAGTGTGTGCTGCCATGCCAAGCCTAGATGGAGAAACACATATCGTGTTGTGTTACAATTATGCAGTCTTGAGTTCAGGAGCATGCTATGCAGGTGTGTAGCTTAAGAAGTATGTTAGGTTGCACAGCCTCGCTGCCTAGTGGTCTGTACATCTGCATTTAGAAAACTACTGATGATAACACTACAAAATTGCCTATTGGGAGAGGTCTCAGTGTGTCAGGCTGTCTTCGTTACTTTTTTATTGCTTTGACGAGATTCTGGGATGAAGACAACTTATAGAAGGAAGAGTCTATTTGGGGCTAACAGTTTCAGACTATTTGAGTCATGGCCATTATGGCAGGGAGCCTGGCTGCAAGCAGGCAGGAAGGTGTGGCACTGGTAACTGAAAGTTCACATCTTGATCCACACGCATGAGGCAGAGAGCTGCTAGCTGGGAAAGGCTGGTCTTAACCTCAAAGCCTGACTCCACTGGCACACCTCTTCAGCAAGCCTGACTCCACTGGCACACCTCTTCAGCAAGGCTACACCTCCTAATTCTCCCTAAACAGTTCTACCCACTGGGGACCAAGTAGCCAAACATATGAGTCTCTTTCAAACCACTTCATAAGCCACACATACATGTATATACTATGTATCTTGGCATTCTGAGGGCTTGGGTGGTTTTGTTTTATAACTCTTTGCTAGTAAGAATCAATTGCACAGTATCATCTAGTTGCTTGCACTATATGTAGGTATTAGTTTAAATGTTGAATTGCGGGCTGGAGAGATGGCTCAGCAGTTAAGAGCACTGCCTGCTCTTCCAGAGCACCTGAGTTCCACTCCCAGCATGCACGTGGCAGCTCACAACTGTCTGTAACTCCTGTTCCAGGGGATGTGACACCCTCATACAGACATACATGCAGTCAAGACACCAACGCACATAAAATAAAAATAAACTATTAAATAAATGTTGAATTACAGGCACACAATTTTTTTTCTATACAAATGGCAATGTGAAATGATCTGATACCTTTCCTGCCAGTGTTGGGATTAAACTCAGGATCTCACCCATCCTAAGCAAGCACACCTATAAATGAGTTACATCCACTGCCCAAGTTATCTGATATTTAGCCCATGAAAATTAGTATTTATTAGTGATATTTGTGAAGTTGCTCCTGAAGCCAGAAGGTAACCAACTCCAAGTAGCTCCAGGAAGTGCCTGAAACAGACTAGATTCTCTAGATCCCTCCCTGCCAGAGAAAGCAGTAGAAACTGCCAGTTTTCTTCAGACAAGATTGTGAGATCAGAACAGCTGACTGGGAGGAGCAGCAACCAGCTGAGCTGCCTGAAGAGGGTTAGACCAACTGAGGCACCTGGAGAGGGCACTCTAAACCTGGTGAGCGGCTTGCAGGCTGTGCAGTGTGCTCCAGATTTGGGAGCCGTCGGCTGCGCTGGGGTGGGCCTTGGTGATGTGAGTCGCTTCTGCTCCTGTGAGCAACACCAATAAATCTCACTGGTTCACCAGGTTGTGCTTTGGTGGTGTTGGCACTTTGATCTGGTGTGGGCTCCCTATCTGGAGTGAGTGGCTATGTTTCGTGTCCCAGGGGAAAGTTCTGTCACACAATAAATATAACAACGGAACGCACAGCACCATGCCTTTAATGCCAGTACTTGGAAAACAGAGTCAGACACATTTTCATATTCTTAATTTTAATGGACATCACCAGGGCCCACTGATGCAATGTAAGGAAAAAATATGTCTCCTGAAGCGGCTGGCTTCATTGGTTTTCTTCATTATTATGGCATGTGTCCATTACTATGGCATGTGTCCATTACTATGGCATGTATTCATTACTATGGCAGGCATGGCATCTACTCATGTGTGTGCATGCATGTGCCATGGTGACCTGCAGAAGTCAGTTCTCTCCTTCCGCCATGTGGTTTCCGGAGATTGAACTCAAGTCATTAGGCTTAGCCACATGCACTGTTGCCCACTGATCCATCTTGCTGGCCCAAATTCAGTGGTTTTTGCTCGCCCACATTCAGTGGTTTGTCAGCATTCATCAAAATCTTAATGTTTTGTTTGGTGTTTATGTGTTGGAATCCGGGGACCATTAGGTAAGTGTCCTCCTTATCAATGCTATTTCAGTACAGTGTACTTCTGGGATCTAAGGAAATGGGCTAAGTGCACCTGTCTCTACAGCAACCGTGGAGAAATAGTCTGATAACAGCTCTCAGAAAAGTTTTAAAATTTGGAGCTGGGATTGATGGTGTGTATGCCTGCTATCTAAGCACCTGTGGGGCTGAGGTAGAAGGATTTTAACCTGAGTCAGCTTGGGCTACATGGTGAGTCCCTGACTTCAACAAGCAAGCAAACAACAAACAAACAACAACAAAGAAACATTAAAAATGTATGATGGTGCACACCTTTAATCCCAGTGCTCAGGGAAGCTGAGGCAGGTGGATTGCTGTGAGTTTGAGGCCAGCCTGGTCTTCAAAGTAAGTCCAGGACAGCTAAGGCTACATAGAGAAAGCCTGTCTCAAAAAACCTGAAAAAAAAAGGCTTAGAAAATTAATTTATATTAAGTGGGGTATGTATGTTCATGTTGCATTCCTTCAAAATGATGGAGATAAGCTTTCAGAAAAACTGCTTTTCTTTCACAAATAGGTTGCACATATTTGGCATTAGGTATAGTTGTTAAAATCGTTATACATACTGAACATCGTAAAGAAGTGTGCTGCTTTTTCCTCTCCCCACTTGGGGCAAGGGAGGACAGTGTAATTTCAATTTTTCCATGCTACCTCTTTTACAGACACAAGAAACTGTTACAGTGTCTGACTGGGTTAGTGACAGTAGCCATCATTATTCATGACATCTCTTTGTTTTAAAGTAATTGAATTAAAATCTTATTTTCAGACTTCAGTTGTTAGAAGTTTTTTGTTCACTATCAATTTAACATTTATTTTTATTTTCATTTCTTTTAAATTGTGCAAGAGAGCGAGCAAGCTGGCTACTTTTACTTATGTCAACTTGACATGGGCTAGAGCCGTTTGGAGAGATGGGAGCCTCAACTGACTCCATAAGATCAGGTTGCTGGCAAGTCTGTAGGGCATTTTTTAAATTAGTGGTTGATGTGGGAGGGCCCAGCACATTGTGGGTGGAGCTATTCCTGGGCTGCTGGTCCTGGGTTCTATAAGAAAGCAGGCTGAGCAGGCCAAGGAGAGCAAGCCAGAAAACAGAATTTCTTCATGGTCTCCGCACCAGCTCCTCTATCCAGATTCCTGCCTTGAGTGACTGTCCTGACATCCTTCAATGAGCTGGGATGTGTGTTCTAAAGATGAACTATTAGGCTGAGGCAACTCAATCCCCAACTTACCCCCATCCCCAACCCAGGTCAGTTCTTACACAAAATAACTTCTTAATGTTTGCTGGTTTAAATTTATACTGAATAGTTTAGTAATTGTTTTATGAAATTAATTTGTTCATGTATTTAAAAAATATATCCAAGGAGGCAGATAATGCAAAATGTTTTTGAAACATTCTAGGTTAGAATAATTTGGGAGTAGACTATTACAAATTAAGGAAATGTTAAATATAATAACTATATCATGAAGTTAGACTGGTTACTTTCCAATTAAGTTTATAGTCTGAGGGACTTATTTTACATGAATATACTTCAGCGCTTCATTTAATGAAGCGATTAATAGTGTGGCATTCAGCATATTAAGTTACTGAAATTTCCTGTTTTACTTTAAGATGTTTGGCTTCCAAGTGTTTTTAACATTTCTCATATGACTAATGTTTACCATTGAAGCCAGTGTTTCTTAATCCAAAATCCTTGGAATGGAATGCTATTAATCACAACTGAACAACTTAAATATGCAGGTTCAGGTAACCCATTTTCAGAGCACGGGGGAGTTCGGTCCAGTGACGAATGCCTATAACCTCAGGACTTTGAGAGGTGGAGGCATGGGGATCAAGGAGCTCAAGATGAACGGAGGCTAAAGAATGAATTTGAGGCTAGCCTGGGTTACAGAAGCACTTGACTCAAAGTAAAGAAACAGACAAAAAGCCAAAGTGCAGTGAATTATGCCATAAAAGGGAGCAGGAGCTGCACTTGATTTGGGAAGTATTACACAACCTTTAAGAATGGTGGTCATTTGCTTATATACATCTGTTATGCAATAATATTAATGTTTTTGTGTTTTTTTTTCTTGAGACAAGCTCTCTTGTAGCCCAGGCTAGCTTTGAACTCCTGAGCCTCCTGTCTTCCCTTCCCTTCACTCCTGTGCTGGGATTACAGGTGTGTGCCCCCTTGCCTAGCACAAATATTTCTTAACCATTTACTATGTGCTTGGGCCTCTGTCACCAGATCTATAAATCCTCATATAACATCTCCGAGAAACTATCAACTCATTGAGATGAGAAGAATTCACAAGACTATATTTCATGACTTACAGCATGATGTATTGAGAGAGTTTATGCATCTATCATGTGTTTTTGTTTCATGCTTTTTTAAGTGTCTGTGTGTGTGTGTGTGTGTATGTGTAGGTGGCCTCAGAGGCTAGGATCTGGAGGTACAGTAAGTTGTGAGCTGTCCACGGTAGATCTTGGGAACCCACCCTCTGGCAGCACTCCTAACGGCTGGGTCGTCTCTCTGTGCCCGTGTTCTGCGGTTTTCAGGTCTTCCTGCATGCTCCAGGCTGGCTGCGGTCCTGCTGCAGCTGCAGGCATGTGCCACTGTGCTTGCCCGAAGCCCATGCTCTTCACAGGGACCCTGATGACATTTCCTCAGCAAAAATAACTGGCGCTTACCGAAATGAGCAGCCGTGTACTAGGTAGACTCCATTCTCTTAGCCCAGATTTTTTTCCTATAAAATTCCATTTTTAAAAAGGACCTGAGTGTATGGAGAGATGGCACAGCAGTTAAGAGCACTTGTTGATCTTACAGGGGAAGTGTCTCTGGTTCCCAGCACCCAGGTAAGATCTCACAAGTGTCTTTAACTACAGTTCTGATGATGTTAGCATCTACTGTCCTTTTCTGGCCTCGACAAACACCAGACATGCCATGTGGAACAAAGACGTATATGCAGGCAAGTGCTCACATAAAAAAATTCATAAAACCAAGATCTCACTATTTCAGATTGTTCCCTTGGCCATCTTTGGAACAGTTGGCAAGAGTGTGGTTTCCCTAGAGAATTCATCTGGAGGTTTGGTTGTGGTGAGTCTATGCTGTGGTGAGTCTTTTGGGAATTCATCTGGCATTTTGGGTTTTCTCTACCCTGTAGAAGGTAACATTCTCCTCACTCTGCTTGGCAGATATAAACTTGGCTCTGACATGGCCAAAATCATAGCAAAATCTGAATCATGTTATCTTGAATCACTGAGGTTTTAAGAATTCATTTTCAGGTCAAGTTCTAATTTTAAAAGCTTACTGGAATGCCAGCCAGTGGTGGCACACACCTTTAATCCCAGTACTCAGGAGGCAGAAGCAGGCAGATCTCTGTGAGTTCAAGGCCAGCATGGTCTGCTGGAACTACACAGAGAAACCCTGTCTTGAAAAACAGACAAAACAAAATAAAAAAGCTTATTGGGTAAATTCACTGTTGTAAAATTAATTACCAAATATGGCAAAAGCATTTTTGGATAATGTTTACTAGCACAAATCTTCCAGTGCAACTATGGAAGAGTCAGGGTGATAGTGTGTGCCTGTCTGCCTGTAATCCCTGCATTCTGGAGGAGGCTAGAGGATCAAGTTCAAGGCCAGCATGGGTTACACACAAAGACCTTGAAACGAAGAGCAAACAAACCATCAACAGAGAGTAAAGTGAGAGATATCTGGCTGTGTTTGAGAACTTTTTTTTTTAACTCTTTTTTGTTTGAGAACTTTTTCATTTTTCATTTTTATTTATTTCAGGTTCAACTACAACAGTAGAAGAAAACCCACTCTCCTGTCCTCATTCCTAACAACTCCCAGTCGCTGGCAGTCCTGTGTTCCTTCTCTAGTAAAGGGAAAGTAGGTTGGCCACATTTCATTGAAAAAAGTTGGGGTGTTGCTATTTTTTAAAGACAGACTCTCACGATGTAATTCTGGCTGGCCTAGAACTTGCTCCGTAGATCAGGGAGGCCTCCAACTTACAGCAATCTTCAAGTGCTGAGATGACAGGTGTGCACTACTGTAAACTACCCTCAGATTTCATATTTTAAAAATTGTAGTATAATTGCTAAAAATTCAACTCTCTTACAGTGTGTTCCTCTTTCTTTGAATATTCTCTTTTCTATCATGGCTGTATCTTATCCTCAGATTCACTGTAATAGGGCTGAGGATGCAGCTTGCTGGGTAAAGTGCTCACTTAGCATTCAAGAAGCCTGGGGTTGGAGCTCCTCCACCACCGCACCAGGCATGGCTTACTCCTGAAATCCCAGCTTTTGGGAGGTGGAGGGAGGTGGATCAGAATTTTGAGGTCTAGTCACTTTGAGGCCAGCCTGATATATGTGAGACTATCTCAAAAATAAATAAATAAAAATCACTGTAAAAGTTATGTTCAGAATTAGATCTTTTCACTGAAAATATGTTCTCTCTCTCTCTCTCTGTATATGTGTGGGTCAAAGGGCAACCTATGATTCTGGTCCTACCATCCACATTTTTGAAACAGGGTGTCTGACTGTACTGTGAACTTCCAGAGAGTCTCCTGCCATTCTGTCTGACTCGTAGGAGTGCTGGAATCACTGTGTTACTGCACCCAGTTTTATGTGAGTTCTGGGACACAGACCCACATCTTCATGCTCATTTTGTTTTCTGTGGGAGTCTCTGCAGGCTTTATGGCTGGCAGGGAAAAGCAGGGAAACCATTGGGAGAGGTAAGAGTGAAACTTGGTTCTGCTGGACTTAGTTACCTGGTGTCTGTTCAAACTTCTGGAGTCTGACACTAAACACAATCCTGGAAAAAAGTTTTCTGTTACCAATTAACCCTTGAGTACAACAAAGTTTCAAGACATATTTACATTGAAACTCTTCACAAAGTGCATTGGCTCCTTTCACAAAGATGGGTATTGTTGACTCAGAAATAATGGCCAAGATTTAGGGTCTAGGGAGAATGACTGAGGTAAACATAGTGACTAGGATTGGTCTGGCCCTCAGATAACACAGAAGTCACTTAGGCAACACAGAAGTCACTTAGGCTGTCATATAGTACAAGTAACATCTCTCACAAGGATGGGTTTTATGTCCTAGAAGCAACGCTCAGGATTTATGGGGAAAGGGTCTGGAATAAACAAAACACAAACTCTGGAAGATATGGGTGAAGCCTGGCTCTACAGACAGCAATGTTGTAAACTGCATCCTTCCCCAGCAGTCTGGAAGGACAGGTAAGCATCCTTCCCTCCAAGAGATAAATCCACATGTTTGACTTTTCCTGGTTTCTCCAGTGCTCATGTCTGTGCACAATGACCACTTGCCCTCTGCATTGTACCTCCTGAGCCATCTCTCCATCCCTTCAACAAAAATGTGTATTGTACTTGATCTACTATTTGGGGCTTGTATAGAGGAAACTGTTTGCCTGCCTCTGAGTCATCAAAGGCCTGTGTACTGACCAGTTAGTATTTCTATTTTCAGTTTTGTATCTGATCCTGAATGGAAATATTTGTCTCCTGAACATGACTGCCTTTTCCTATGTCTGTTGTGGTAGGACACATTGTATTAAAGCATCCTATCCTTTGGGCTGGAGAGAAGGCTCAGTGGTAAAAACACTTGCCAGCAAACCTGATTGACTGGGATCCCACTTTCTGATCCCATAAGGAGAGAATCTGCACTTGCACATTTTCCTCTTACCTCCACATGCATGTCTGACACCTGCAGACATGCACACACGTTTTTAAGAAGTAGTTTGGCATTCAGATTTGTTCTTGCCTCTGTAATGTTTTATTTAGCATAACCTTGGAAAAGCAGAGCAATTAGAACTCCACACCAGGGGACTTCCTCCAAGTCATGGCTGAGGTGACACATGTGAAGTCCCGAGCACTGGGACAGACAGAGCAAGCTCACAGTAGACTCCAGGTACCTGATTCGCTGGCTTCATTCTTGGCATTCATCACGCTGTCCCCTTTCCTCTGTGTGCCCTTCCCTACTTCCAATCATTCTCGGCCCATCTTATGTGAATTTCAGCTGAGACCTTTCTCCTCTACTTGTCATGTTTGGCGGCTCGTTGTTGCCATGCAACTGTAAAACACACTATCTTTAGTGCCAAGGAAAACTGCAGAGCATTTAACAAATCCTGTGTTTATTTTCTGCTAAGTGTTTGCTTACTGGATCCATCCACAGTGGGGACATGGGGTGGGTTTGAGACCATGTGTGTTTATTCAAAACTAATAGTGTAATCAGAGGCTATACTTTCTGAGAAAAATAAGTCAGTAAACTTATCTTGATTCATTTAATGGGTTATATATGGTCTTATCAACAAGATAATATTGCTTTTAACAGATATATAAGATTATATTAAATTGAGAATTTTAATAACTCACTTATATTTGATTCTACATTGATACTTTAATATTGTTAGAAATGCCAAATGCTAGTGAATGGAAGAAGCAAAGATAGGCAATCTGGGCTTCACTCTAATCCTGTGTATAAAATGAAAACCTAAATCTTTTCTTTTTTTAATTGTACTAAGCTCACGCCTGAGATCATGGCTCAACATAGACCATGGTGTTTCTCGTTGAGCCATATATACCTTGCCTGAGACTTACAGTTGTGTTTCCTTAGTTCATCTTAGGCATACCAAAGGGAAATCTAGCTTATTCAATTAGACCTACTAATACGTACTACACAAATAACAAATACTTAAACAGGGGCTGGGTGGTGGTGGTTCATGCCTTTAATTCCAGCACCCGGGAGGCAGAGGCACAAGGGTCTCTGTGAGTTCAAGGCCAGCCTCATCTACAGAATGAGCTAGGACAGCCAGAGCTACACAGAGGAACCCTGTCAGGAACCAATCCCCCTCCTCCAAAAAAAATTAAAGAGGACACAAAAAATAAAAGTGAAGTGCTTCCTCCTATTAAGGACTATCTAGTTAGAATCAGCAATTCAGTGTGCATGGAAAAGTCAAGGTGTAGAAACCTGAAGACTCCATCAGGAAACTCAGAGCTGATGAGCAATTTTCTGCAAAGTAGCAGGATACAACATCAACACACAAAAACCCAGTAGCCTTCCTAGTCGGCAGTGATGGAGCTGCTGAGAAAGAAATCAGGGAAAATCTCCTATTTATAGTAGCTCAAAGACAAACACATTCAAACAAAGTGGAAACAAATTGAATCAGGGAAGGTAAAGACTTCCACAATGAAAACTTTAAGCGCTGAAGACAGAAATTGAAGAAGACACTAAGAGATGGGAAGACCTCCCTTGCTCATGGATGGACAGAACTGATACTGTAAGAACGGCTATATGACTGAAGACCATATCTGGACCTGATGAAATCCCCATTAAAACATCAATAAAATTCTTTACAGTATTTTTAAGACCCTATAATTTATATAGAAACAAACAAACAAACAAAACCCTGAGTAGCTAAAACAACGTTGGAAATAACACAATACCCAACCTCAGATTATACTACAGAGCCATAGTAATCAAAACCGCATGAGACTGCCACAGAACAGTTATCTAGACTAACAGAACAGACAGAGTACCTGGAAACAAACCCACACGGCTACAGCCACCTAATTAAAAGTTTGTGTGTGTGTGTGTGTGTATCCATTTTGTGTACCAACTAAACTATGTCCACACCCCCAACCGCCAACCCCCAATACCAACACTTTGCCTTGCTTCTTTTGGTGTTTTATTGGACATAACTCAAAATCCTATTTTGCTGAGTGTGGTAGCAAGCTCTGCAATCCTAACACCCCAGGAGCAGAGGCAGGAAGATTGTGAGTTCAGAGCAAGAAGGGAGCGAAACACCCACAGTGCTCTCCTTGGAGGTTTTGTAAGGTTTACATCCTGTGTTCCCAGGTCCTCACAATGCACCAGCACATGCCCTGTGATGACTTTTTTTTTTTTTAATTCAAACTTCCCTGCCACTCTTCATATAATTCAATGAGAAGTTCTTTAGCTTTCACATGGAAGGAGTGCACCATTTATTTACACTTTTCTTTGTTTATTATTATTATTTTCTTTTTTAATTATAATTTTTATTAAGTTTTTACATACCGTATGTTTTGAGCACAATCTTTCCTTTCCCCCAGCTCCTCTAAGATCTTCCTTTCCTCCCTTTCCACCAAACTTAATGTCCTTTTTCTCCCTGATAAAAGCCCCTCCCCACAAAAGCAAAAACTAAAGGTCAAAACAGACAAACAGGAAAAAAAAAACTCACAAAAACAAACCAAACCAAAAAAAGAGTAAGTCAAAAACTACCAAACCAAACTAACAAAAAGCACATGACACTCCCCTCCCAAAATATCGAGTCTGTTTTGTCTTGGCCTAACAACTCCTGTGCATTTCTCTTAACAATCATTTTTTTAAACTTTTTATCGGTTCTTTTTTTAAGTAATTTATTTATTTTTATATTAATCACAGGTTATGTACTTTGTATCCCAGCCATAGCCCCCTCCCTCATTCCCTTCCACTCTTCCCATCCCTCTCTCATCTTCTCCCTATCCAAGTCCACTGATAGGGGAGGACCTCCCCCGCTTCCATCTGACTCTAGCTTGTCATATCTCTTCAGGACTGGCTGCAATGTCCTATTCTGGGATCTAGCTAGGCTGCTTCTCCCTCGGGGGTGGGGGGAGGGAGGGTTGAAGAGCCAGCCATTGAGTTCATGACAGAAATAGTTCCTGTTCCCCTTACTAGGGTATCTAGTTGGATACTGAGCTACCATGGGCTATATCCGAGCAGGAGTTCTAGGTTATATCCATACATGGTCCTTGGTTGGGGAAACAGTCTCATAAAAGACCCCTGTGTCCTGATCTGTTTGGTCTTTGTGGAGCTCTTGTCCTCACCAAGTCTTACCAACTTCCCCTTTTTTCATGTGATTCCCTGCACTCTGCTGAAGGCTTGGTTGTGAGTGTTAGTATCTGCTTTGATACATTGCTAGTTAGAGTCTTATTATTATATTTTTTGAGACACTTTTTCTCACCTGGTTTAGCCTCAAACGAGATCTATCCTGCCTCAACCTTCTAAGTGCCAGGCTTACAGGTGTTGACTGTGCCTGGCTTTACTCTTTTCTCCTTAGGTCAAGACCAAACAATGCTATTTGATGCTTTATAAATCCGGGCTGCAAAGGCAAATTCAAACTCTGGTATCATGTGGCAGAATGTTGGATCCAGTCATTAAGATGAACCGGAATGTTCAATATGTTCACAACACTTGCATGTGTGTGTGTATGTATGCATGTGTGCATGTAGGTGCACATGTGTGGATGCGAGCATGCACACACATGTGTGTGATGTCAGGTGTCTTGAATTGCTTTCCACCGTGTTTTTTTTGGATCAGGGTCTCTCACTGAACTGGAAGCTCACCAGTTTTTGTCAGCCAGCTGCTAACAAGCCCAAGCAGTTTCCATTCCCTGCATCCAAGCTTACGCCACTGTGTCCTGCTAAACGAGTGCTGGGATCGAACTTGTATCCTCACACTTACACATTAAATACTACCACCAACGACCCCTTCAGTGCTCACGTTACTTTAATGTGACAGAAACATACACCACCAACAAGTGTAAATTATCCTAAGGACACCACAGACCCACTTCTCCCCCACTGCATCCCTCAGAACATCTGTCAGCTTTACGCGGAGACACATGGACTTTCAGGCTTACAGGAGACGTGAAGGGAGATGGAAAAACTTGATTCAGTGAGCTACAGATGTCTTGATGTGGACCCGAGTGCATGTTGGGTCTATCCACTTTGGTTGAGAATAAGGAGAGAACACCCATTAGGAAGGATGAGGTCAGTTTGGCAGTCAGCATATCCTTCCTATTGGACTGAACTGCAGATGGTGTAGTTTGGCTAACCGGCTCTGCGGAATGGAGGGTAAGTGAGGTCATTTGGAGGAGAACACAGTGATGGGAGAGGGTGGTTGAGGTTAGTCTGGAGACCACCTGGAAGGCAGCAGCTCACAGAAGCGGAGGTGGGACAACATCAAGAGGAAAGAGAGAATGAGACCAGCAAGGACCACTTCATGCTCCATGTGGGCAGACAAAGGAGTTAGTTATGTTAGGTGATAATGTGTGGCTGACGGCTGGGGGATGGTGTGTGGTGCACAGTGTGCTTACAGGTGGGCTGACAGCAAATGCTTCTTTGGTAAAAGGCTCAAGGTCACAGCAAGGATGGGAGTCTTGGGAAGGCGTGGTCACTTAAAAGCAGACAGCCTTGGACTGCGGAGATGGCTCCCTGGGTAAAGCACTGTTGCACAAGTGTGGGGATTTCCCAGAATCCTCACAAAGCCTGATGTGGTCACACACGTGTGTGATCACAGCACGTCTACCATGCGACGGAGGTGGAGAAAGGAGAAATACACACTCATGCACTTACACACAGACACAGACACACATTTTTTTAAAGAGAGCCTTGAGCAGAGAAATCAGGGTCGGATGAAAGATTGCTTAGTGAAGTGAGGTGGCCAAGGTGTGGGGAACGGAGGGCACACTCATCTCCGTGAGTGGCTTCAGTCCTCTGCAGAGCAGGAGTGAGTTTCCCTGAGGATGTGGAACAGTGGATGCGGGAATGTTGAAAACCCAGGGGAGAAAGTTGTTCCAAGAGGAATAGGTTACAGAGAGGAGCTGCGGGGCTGACCACGACACCCTCACCCTCAGGGCTATGTGCGCTCCTTTACAGAGAAGGCGAGGAAGGATGACGTCGACACAAATTCGTCTAGACAAAGTCAGGGGCTGGGGTTACCCGAATGCGGCTGAATGCTGTGTCCACTACAATTTTTTTTTTAGGTTAGTGTACAAAGTTATGGGTTTCCTTATGGCCTTTTCATGCATACAGGTCATTATTCCCTGTTTCTGAGGTTCTCTCTTCCCCCACTGCTCTCTGGCCTGGTTCTTCAGCCCTCCTAACCCCCAGTTCCCTCTTCTTTCCTCATGTGTCATAACCTGTCGTCCCTTCTCACAGTTCTCTTTCTACTCGCATACTCCCCTGCCACATTTAGATTCTACATACGAGAGAGGAAAAACATGAAACATTTTTCGTTTTGAGTCTGGCTCACTCCACTTAACACAATAATGTCCTCTTTCCACCTTTTCGTTTTCCTGAAAATAAAATTTGGGGGCTTTCATTGCGCATGTGTGCGTGAGACAGACTCTCACGCCGGAGGCCAGGTTAACCTCGAACTCACAGCCATCATCCTGCCCAAGTCCTAACAGTGCCCGAATCACTGGCCCAAACCACCACGCCCAGCTGAGCGCCCCGATTCTGAAAGGCCAGGCAAGGTCCACATGTATGAAGACCCCTTTGCCAGCATCGCCAGGCCCTTCACAGAAATCAGTTCTTTCTCACTCAGTGGCCTGAGCTTAGAACGGGGTTGACCTGCAGTGACCAGCAGTGCCCAGCTTTCCTCCCGCCTGAGCCACCCCGAGAGCGGCCGGCTGCTCGGCTCAGGTGCCCTGTCCCCCACAGGGAGGGGGCCAGCAGCCGGTGCAGCCAGGCGGAAGCGCTGCTGCCATTGGCCCAGCAGCCGCTGTCACCTGCGCGGAGCCGGGGGCCCGGAGTGCAAAGTCCGCGGTCCGAGGCCGGGGAGTTGGTGCGGCAGCGCAGGCGGTCTGCGCCACCCGACCTGCAGGATGCCGCTGGGGCTGCGCGGGAAGAAGAAAGCGGCCAAGTCCAAGGAGGCCGCGCGCCTGGTGGAGGGCGAGAGGTCGGGCGAGGGCGTCCCCGGACCCCCAGCTCCAGCGCGCAGGCTGGTGTTCCACGCGCAGCTGGCGCACGGCAGCGCCACGGGCCGAGTGGAGGACTTCTCCAGCATCGGCGAGCTCTACGCCAAGATCGCTGGGGTGTTTGAGATCGCGCCGTCCGAGGTAAGCGCGGGGAGCGCAGCCTGGCCACCGCCACTGAGCTGGCTCCCCAGCCCCAGGTAGCCCGCAGGGTGGGGTCGCTCCCCGGAGCCTCCAGCGAAGAGTGCGCCGGTGGGACCGGATGAAAGTGACCGCTCAGATCCGGCTTGTGGTCCACTGGGGTCAAAGCGACTAGGCTTTCTTTTGTTAAGGAGTCGGCTGTAGATGTGCTCTGGTCCAACTGCGCAGGATAGGATGTGCGCAGCACCTTCCGGGACTCACATCTGCCTGGTAGAATCTTCACTCTTAGGTTTTCTGTCAGAGAGTTGCACTCAGACTCCAAGAAGAGTTAAAAGGAAGGGGAAAGGGCCTTCCTGGACACACCCAGATTAAAGGGAAATGGTCCAAAGTAAAACCCACTTTGACCACCACTGTTCCTAACTGCGACAGAAAGAACCGCTTTGGTCATAAATACATACGAAATTTAAAACCTGGGTTGTTATTCCAAAAGCGGTAACTCAGAAAATCATAGCAAACTGTCCAGCTAGGGAGCACGGATTTCACGGAAGAGCTCAGCTTCATTTTTCCAAGGTATTTTTGAAAAGAGACCAAGAAATTTAAGTAGAGTACATGGTGCCAGGAACCGGAGTCGCCACAGGTCCTACCTTGAATGCATCAGTTTATGGGGATCTTTGTGGGCCCTCTGTGCTTACCTGCAAATGCAGGTGCGAGCTTTTGGAGCTTTGGCAGATTCCTGCACTCATCAGAAGAACGCACCCATCAGGGACCCCCATGCCTGGGGAGGCTGATCCTGCGGTTTGAACCAGCTAGTCTACTTGGCACGTTTCAGGCTTGTGAGAGGACTAGTCTCAAAGCAAAAACCAAAACCAAACCCGAAAACCAACCACACACACACACACACACACACACACACACACACACACACACACACACACACACACACACACTTTGTCTCTTTAACGCTCAGGCTTTTTTTTTTTTTTCTGCTGTAGACTTTCAGAAGCAGAGAGTAACTTCTGGTTGCCATAACATGGCCTACAGACATCTGTTCTGTAATTATTCGTGTGGTGTTTCTTTTTTTTTTCTTTCTTTTTAAATTTGTTTACCAGGTCTGTTTAAATGAAATTGATGTCAAGGAAAAGTTTCAAAGAGAAAGAGTTATTTGTATTATTTATTTTTGAGATTTAAAACAATTATTTTATGTGTGGGGGTATATTGTTTGTATGTGTCTGTGAGGTCTGATCCCCTCGAACTGGGTATGAGCTGCCACGTAGGTGGCAGGAATCGAACCAGGGCTGTCTAGAAGGTCAGTCAGTGCTCCTAACCACTGAGTCATCTCTCCAGCCCTGAGAGAAGAGTTTTTAAAGTGCAAGTCTTTGTTCTTTCAGGGTTCCCAGGCTCTAACGACAAATCACAATTGTTGTTGATTATTTATTTTAGCCCAGGATTGCCATCATAACACAGTGTTTGTATAGGACTGTTCAATTGAAAAAGTCCTTTCAAAGTCATACTGTCCTTTCACCTTCGAGTGAGGTAGGTGGCAGGACATCAAGACACAGTTAGACAGCTGACTGTGGGGCCAGGTTGTACCATCGTGCAGTAGGTGGGTAACTTTGACTAAGGTTGGCTCTGTCAACATCAGCGACCTATCAAGTGTACAGAATACCTGCCGATAAGGCTGTCGTAGAGCCTGGAGGAGTCTCTGTGTAAAGCTAACATTACACTGGATATGGTCAGTGCTCTAAACCTGTAATTAATACCGCTGATGCAGCTCAGTTAGACAAGGGGCTGACGCGCAAGGGGCTGGGCCTTGACCAAGGTCACATAGCTTGGGAGAAAGAGAGCAAGGCTGAGATTTCAGCCTGGGTCCTCTGGTTTCCAAGATAGTCAGTCTGTTAGCATAATTCTGTGGAGTGTTAAACTCTCTCCTGTAACCAGGGACTCCAGACCCAGTGTTTTTCATGAGCAGCGCTCCTTATCACTTACGTATGCATTGTTCTGAGCTAAGGCGACATGATTTTAGTCAATCTACTTAGTCCCCAAGAACTATTGTGTTCTTGCTTCACAGAAAGGAAGCTAGGACTTTGGGGTTCAGATTCAAAATCATCCACGGTAAATGGCAGAGCCTACCTCGAAGCCCATTTTCTTCCTGACCCCAAACTCTACAAAGCTGCATTTCTAACCAGTTTTTCCAGTCCTTTAGTAATAGCTTGATAGCTATGGTCAATGTTTTCAGTTTCCAGTATACTGACTTGCGAGATAAAATTCCAAGATAATAGTGAGCATAGGGTGTTTTGATGTGCAAAGTCCATAAACAGATTTTATAGCAACAATATATGTATATTGCTGTGTTTATGCGTTTAAGCAACATCAGTTTTTCAGCTGGATTGTGAAAAGTTAGTCGTGGGTGAGATAGCTCAGTGGATAAAGACCCTTGCTGCCGAAGCTGAGCGCCTGAGTTCTATCCTCAGAACCTACATGCTGGAAAGGAAGCAGATTCCTGGAAGCTGCTCTCTGGCCTGTACATGTGTGCTGTGACACACTTCCCCTTCCCCTGCCCCCCAAAACTGGGAAAAAACACCCTTCATGAGTGTAATGCAGGACAGAGTATTGGTCACCTGCTCCTCCCTGGGAAGTTATTGGCTGTTGAGGGCCACTGGGAGAGAGAGAGTTTTGTCCTCAGTGGCGTAGACATTGGGACTTGCCCCTACTCCAGTGGATAGATAGCCCCACACCCAGTCTCATGCAGGCAGCCCTAGCTAAACACAAAACGAGACAATTGTTGGCAACGGGTGGGGCTGGGCCGGAGTTAGAGAGGGATGAGGGAGCATGAGGGAAGAGCTTGCCGAGATTACAGAACACACATGTAAGAAATTGTCAAGTGATAAATCTGCTCTGTAGTGTAAACTTCCCAGCAGCTGACACTGAAGCGGAAGTTGCTTAATGAAATCAAGCGCATATCACACAGTTTCTCTGTGACTGACGTGCCCATCAAGCACTCTTTGCAGAACACTAAGTAAACGACAGACAAAACTGAAAACCGTCAAGTGTGTATTGAGAAGCCAGGGGTAGTGGCATATACCTATAATCTAGGCACTTTGAAGCTGAGGTGCAAGGACCACAAATTCCAGGCCAGCCTGGGCTACAGAGTAAGTCTGAAGGCAGCTTGAGCTCCATACATGGCAAGGTCCTGTCTAAGAAAACAAAAGAAAAGAAAATTCAAACAACAACAACAGAAAGTCCAATATGGTGGTTCAGTTTCCCACCCTGTTCTTCAGGGAAGGATATGGTAATGTACCCTTGTTTTTTCAATGTCAGTGTGTTAAAAAAAAACAACAAAATAAAACAAAACAACAACAAAACCCTCTTCCCTCTGACTCTGGAGAAATGGCTGCAGGGACAGAAGTAACATTGTCCCAAGAGCTACAGACACTTTGTCTCTGGAAGAGGAAGCGGTCTGAGGTCAGGTGAGGCAGGTGCAGGCAAACTTCCGGAGGTTCGCCTGTCCCCAGCTGTGCTAAGTGTTCTCCTGGATTTTGTTGCATCCTATTGTAATAGTAACTTTTATTCTCCTGCTTCAGTTCTTGTCTCAGAGGCTTATTGCTTCTGTCTGCTAATGTAGGCCTAGTCCTGGAAGCTTCTAGCCTCCGTACAATATAACCTAGGCCTAGAACGTTTTCAGCCTCTGAGACTTACTGCATAAGCTCACTCTTTATTTTTCTTACTGAGCTCTGTAATAGCTGGCTCAATTCAGCTATTCTGGTTCAAATCCCTCTCCTAGCTAATTATTCAGTCAGGCTTCTCTCTCAGCCTCTGAATTGCTCAATGTAACTCCAGCAATCTGTTCTAATCTCCTGGCTTCTTCTCATTCTCTGGTTCATTCTGTCTTTACTTGTCTCTAGCTTTTTCTCTTATTCAACCTCTCTCTGCAAAACTCTCCCAGTAAAACTGCTTCCTCCTCCTCCTCTTTCTCTCTCTCTTTCTGCATTGCCCCTTAAGTAGTTTCCCTTCCTCTCTCTTCTTGTGAGAGTTGGTCATGTCCTATTCTGTCAAATCTTTCTCTGATTTGTCACTTTTTCTGTGACTCAATAAGACATCACTTTCAAATATGTGTGCTTCCTTCTAAAATTAACTTTGGGATTGAAGGTCCTAAACTTTTCTTTACCTGAAACTTGCTCTATACAAGGCTGGCCTTGAACTCAGATCTGCTTGCCTCTGTCTCCTGGATTAAAGGTATGTTGGTATTCCAGCCAGATCACACAGACCTAGAAGGTCATTGAATGTGATCTCTTGCCAGAGCGGCCATGTTCTGAATTAAAATTCCTCTACATTTTACAGTTGGACCAAGTGTGCCTCTGAGAAGTTAAGCTGCTTTCCTAGAATCCATAGGCTCATAGGAGCCAACACTTAATTTTGGTTTCCTAGTTCTAACTGCTTACACAGAAACTGAGATGTTCTTATTAATTGCACTCAAATTCCGAATACAAATCCAGAAAAGCTGTTTTGTTAAGACAAAACATGTCACATCATGTTACATCAGGTGGCCCTGGTTGATCTGGACTCACTATGTAGACTAGGCTTGCCTTGAATTCACAGACGTTTCCCTGCCTATGTCTAAAAGTGCTGAGGTTAAAGGTGTGTGCCACCACGCCCTGCCAGGAAAACTTTTAAAAATGTCTATTTATGAAATTTGTATGTGTGGGGGTTTGTAATGTACATCAGATGCATGCAATGCCCTTGGCGGCCAGAAGAAACATCAGTGCTCCTGGAGCTATAGTCATGGATGGCTGTGAGCTGTCATGTGGCCACTCAGAACTGAGCCTGGGTCCTCTGTAAGAGGACAGGGTTTCTCTGGATGGCCCTAGCTATCCTGGAACTAGCTCTGTAGACCAGGCTAGCCTCAGAGATTCTCCTGCCTCTGCCTCTGCCTCCTCAGTGCTGTCATTAAAGCCCTGCACTAAAAAAAAAAAAAAGCCTTTTAACCAATTTTTTTTTTCAATTCAACACAAAATATTTTTTGCCTTTGCACCCAAAAGATGTTATAATAGTCACTAGAAAAACGCAAATCAAAACTACATTGAGATCCATTTACTGAATTCAGAATTGTTCTCCTTAAAGAAAACAAATAGCAGGGCTGGCAATATGGCTTAGTGGGAAAGCCCTTGCCTTACAAACTTAGTGACCTGGAACCCATATCAAGGGAAAGGAGAGAACCAACTTCCCCACATTGTCCTCTGGCCTGTACATGTGCCCCCTGGCATGACTGCACTGTTCTTATCATCCTCACAGGCTTCAACAGCAACTACAGTAACAAACAAAACCAAATAGCAACAAGTGCTGGCAGGGAATGGAGGGAGAACAGAGCTCTGCGCTGCTGGTGGGAATGTAAGTTAGTGCAGCTACTAGGAAATTAATATAAACGTTCCAAAAACCAGCGCCATAGAGTCACACTGCAGCTTCTGGGCAATCACTGCAAGGACCTTCAGTCGGCATGCCATGGAGGTACGCACACAGCCATGTTTATCGTTGCGCTGTTCATAATAGCTGAGCTATGGAATCAGCTTAGGTGTCTGTCAACTGATGGATGGACAAAAAAATTATGTATAACATATCTATCTATGCATATACACACACTCAATGGAGCTTTATTCAACTGTAAAAGAATACAGTTATGTTGTTTGAAGGAAAATGGATACAACTGTAGATAATCATATCAAGTGAAAGAAGCTGGACTCAAACATTGCACATTTTCACATATATATTATGTATATTCTCATATATATCATATATATCCTAGATTGTATATGTGTGTGTACATATATACTAACATATGTGTATGTCATGAAAGTAGAAACAAGACTGGGAAAAGGAAGGGACCTGACAGGACAGGAAGTATATGAGGAGTGAATATAGTCAAAGCACGTGATGTATCTGAATGAAACACCTCTATAAAACCCAGCATGATGCACTACAACACGTACAAAACCAGGAAGATGCTGCCGTGAAATGACTGTTCAGCTGTTTCACTCTCCCTGGAGGAAGAAGTGAATGAAGCCTGTGAATTGTTTCAGATTTGGTACTGATGTTGGCTGGGTGCAGACAATTGCGATCATTACATCGAAACAGATGGCCAATTATGTAAAAAGCTTCTATCTGATGCTTTTTCCCCAAATAACCAAATGAGCAATTCAGGGGAGAGAGACAAAGAGAGAGAAAGTCATTGACTCTAAAAGTCTGGCTAACTCATCACAAAAATTAAGGACATCTGTTCAAAAAACCGAATAGCAATTTTTCATGTTTGATTTGTATGTGAACTGGGTGGGATGTGTGTGTTTACATGTGCATGTGTGTGCACATGTATATGTGTGGTATTTGTGTGGGGTTGGTGCGTGTGTGTGTGTGTGTGTGTGTGTGTGGGTGGGTGGCACATGTATGTGTTTATGGCATCCATGCTTACTACCTTGAGACAGAGCCTCTCAGCGAATCTGACCCTTCCTATCGCAGCTTGCATGACAGGCCAGCAAACTCTTGGGACCTTCCTGTCTTTGTCCCACAACACTGGGCTCGCAGGCATGCACAGCTGTGCTTGGGTTTTCATATGTGTGTTCATTTGAACTCACCTCTTCATGCTTGTGTAGACTCTTTTAACCACTCAGTCATCTTCCCAGTCCCTAACATATATTTTTTTAAAGTATTCAGGTTATGTAAACAGCTGAGTCATTGTGGCTGGAGCTCTGGAGCTCTTGAGCATGGTTATACCTTTTGCTGAAGAGGCGTCCTGAATATTTAGCTGCTGTAACTGCTCAGCAAGGAGTTGGCGGTCTGATGTGTCTTCTTCAATCCTTACTGTGAAGAATGACTACAGGAGCAGGCCGTGCATTTGAATGTGCTTAGCAGCTTGAGGAATCATTTCCACGGTCTTGATTCTACTGGTCAGTGATCTCCCTCACTGGAAGTGCTTGTGCCCAGGCTATTGCAGACTTTAAAAAAATAATTTGGAAAATTTGCATATGTATAATAAAATGTCTTGGGGATGGAACCTAACCTAAGTCTAAACAGGAAATTAATGTCTGTTTCATATCTGTCCCATCACATGAGACATGGTGTGGAATTCTCTGCTTGTGCCATGTTGACACTCAGAAAGTTTTATATTTGCAAACATTTTGGGTTGGAGATATGCAACCTTTATCAAGTCTGTATAGTTAGATACAAAATAGGTTATTGAATGAATGGTGAAACATTGCGTGGTTCACGCTGTCTTGATGTGTCACGCAAACGTGGAAAGCGAGTGTCACTGCCCTTTGAGACGGAGCTCTCAGTGGGTTGCAGCCTCTAACTCTTGGCTTCAGTCAGTCCTGCCTTGGAGTACCTAGGACCGTGGAGTATGTCATCATGTCTAGCCAAGAAACAAATTTAAAAATGTTATTTTAAAATTTGAAGCTCTTAATTTCAAAATATTTTATTATTTATTTTAAAGGAAAAACTACCAATGTTGTTTTTAAGGCATCTGTTCCCATCTCTGGAGCCTGTTCTCACCCTCCGCTTTGTTGAAGAAGGGCCCCTCTCGTTTTCTGCCCCTGTGCTCTGCAGGGCAGGTCCACTTCCAGCTGATTGCCCTCTCTCACTCTCACCTCACTGTCACCCTGACCCTGAGTGCTGGGACTACAGATTGGCATCACTGCATCCAACTTTTGAGTAAGTGGCTTCTGGAGACAGGTCATCAGGTTTGGGTGGCTTTTACTCATCGAGCCATATACCCATCCTTTGTTCCCATCTGTAGGCTCAGATTTCTCCCCAAACCTACTTTATTTGGGTTCTTAAGCACCTTTACCTCTCTTCCAACCCCCCAACCTTAGGTAGGAGATTAGTAGGGAAAAGATCTGTAGACCTATTTTATCTCCTTCTTGATGATTAGGGTCCATGGGTCTTTAGGAGATTACCAGACTCAGTTGTCAGGACACCAGCAATGCAGTCTAAAGGTCAACACCAAGCAGCAACACGAAGTCAGTCGAAGCTGGAAGACTCAGTTGGGTTGCTGAGAAGTTCTCTGGAACGCCTCTCTCTTTGAAGTCAAGTGTCAAAGCACTAAGATCAGCAGAGTGATGTAGATCTGAAAAAGCAAAGCCTCGCTGTGTGTGGGTCTCTTTATCTCCTCTTCCCAGAGTCCACCCAGTGATGTTCTCAGCTGGCCAAAATCATGCCCGTCACACGAGAGAGCTCACAGCAAAATATCATGTGCTCAGCTTGCAGCAAAATATCATATGACAAAACTGAGTCTTCAAAGAAACCAGAAATTTCCACTTCACCAATCTCTTGAGCTTACCACTCTCACTTTTCCTTTATGGCCAAACTCTTTCAGAGCTGCAGTCTCTAATGGGCTGTGCTCAAAACCCTCCATGACCTCTCATCTCAATAAAGAGCAGCCATAACGCTGTGATGGACTCTAGCCCCCATGGTCTCTCATTATCAGCTAGTCTGGCTGTGTGGCTGTCCCTTGAAGGCAGGAGGCTCCTGAAGGCTTTCTCACTGTCTTGTCTCTGACAGGCTTCTTCCAGCAGCATGCTGCTCCCCTTGGCAGATGTCCTCTTGGCAAGGCTGACCTTGGTTGTCCCTTCCGAATGCACAGCACCCCCTAACTACTGTCTTGCCTCATTTTCCTCCACCACATTCTACTGTCCTAATGACTTTACTTTCCATCCTGGGTCCCGAACAGAACAAAAGCTCCTCACTGGGCTACTGCTTCTGTTTTTGTTTACTAGTTCAACTCCAAAGCCTAAGAACTGTACCTGATCTGGAACATCCTTGGAAACTTTGCTTTGCTTCACGTAGTTTTTGAGTCAGGTGCTATGCAGCCCAAGCTATCCCCAAGCTCACAGAAATCCGTTTTCCTCAGTGTCATGAGGGCTTAGTTTATATAGTGTTGGGGACAGAATCCAGGGTTTTGTGCATGCTGGGCAAACACTGTACCAACTGAACTATATCCCCATGGTTTTATGTTTATTACTAAAAGTGTATTTGTTGGATAAAAGAATCCTCACAAATTTAGTATTTATAATTCTGCATCATTAGCATTTAATATTTAGTACTGGTGCTCAATAGATATTAACTTTTTACATTGTGTAGAAGAGCAGTGACTGTCTCCAGCGAGGAAAACAAGGACCATCATATGTTTAACATTTCTCTTTATTTTCAATTTAATTCAGTTGTGTGTGTGTGTGTCAAGCACAGAAGCATGCGGGTGCACGCATCCAGAGGCAGGGAGAGGTGTTGGGTGTTTTCTTTTTCTGCTTGCCTTGAGACATGGTGTGTCACTGAACTGGAAGCTTGCCTTTTTGGCTAGGCCAACTGGCCACCCAGCTTCCGGGATCTGCCTTCTCTGCTTCCCAGTGCTAATCTTACAAACACGCGCAGCCCAAATAGGGATTCAAATTCAGGTTTCCACGCTTGGATATCTTCCTTTCACATAAAACATTCATATGTGTTTAAGGCATATATGTATGTATTTATAACATATATGTATATAATATATGGTGTAATCACCACAGTCAAGCTAATTAGCATAGCCATCTTACCCATGGTGGCATTTGCAGCTGTACTTCCCAGCACACAGGGAGCTGCCTTACGAGGCTTCCCAGAGCATTTTCCCTTCTCGACTCCTTGGCACCAGCAGCGGGCTCCTGTGGAAACCAGTACTGTGTGCTTCTGTGGCAGTTCCCGAGAACATTCGTTTTTCAGTCTTTGCCACTTCTCAGCGGCACAGACACCTGGAGGTGGGCCACTGCTCCTGACTCACATACGTGGATCCAGGAAGACTGAGGGAGCCTCCCAGGCCCCAAGAACACACACCGGAATGCCACAAGAACGGGAGGACTGGGAATTTGGAATTAAAGCTACTGCTGATTTCCGAGGACAATGAAGTCGGCCCAGCAGAGTGGGAGGGAGAAAACTGGTCCTTGAGGGAGCCTTGGCAGCCTGCTGGGCCGAGACCCCAGAGGATGGATGTCAGGTCAAACCGAGCAAGGCTGGACGAGAGGCCCGATGAACAGCTTTTCTAATGTGCATGGTTGTAGGGTTGGCCCCCTGTCCTGGGCATGCACGGGGCAAACCTATGTTTTGATGGCCTCGCCCCCAGACTGCTACACCTTAAACCTAAAGCCTTCCTTTCTTTCATCTTTTGTCTTCTTCATTTCCATTTGTTTCTGATTTAATTTTTTAATTTATTCGTTAGACAATATATGTGTATATTGTGTATTTTGGTCAGATTCCCCTCCCATTACCCTGTCTTGTCCTTTGTACTGCTGCTGTGAACCCCTCTTTTCCAGCAACCCCCATGACCTTTTTTGCTTTGACCCGTGAGTTTAGTTAGGGTTGCTTGCAAGGAGTGTGAGCGTGGAGCTACTACTGGCCACAGGAGACTCCCCAGTAGCTACACTATTGAAGGAAAATCGCTCTCCCCTCCAGCAGCCATTGATTTTCAATATCTCCTCACTCAAATTCTGCCTTATATTCTTACGTGTGTGTTGGTACATGTGTGTGTATGCATGTGTATGATAGTGAACCCATCATGCCCGGGCTGTGGGGTGGACCCAGGGTTTGGTGCCTATTGGTCACTTCACCAGCTGAGTCACGTCTCCAGCCCACATTTTATAATTTTTAGGCATTTCATTCCACTGTGTTGTTTTTGTCTCAGTTTTTTTTTTTTAACTTACATTCCAGTCTTAGCTGCAATTCCTCTGAGAGCCTTTCCCTATGGCCCTACCCTTCCAACAGTGACAGTACACACTGTGCCCTGTGTCATCGGCACTCTGAGTTATGCTCAGTGACCTCTCTTTCTTCCCGAGAACTGAGCTGTTAAAAAAAGTCTTGTTTCTTAAGTTGCCAGATGGCTAGGTGCTCCATGAGCCTTTGCTAAGTGAATATATAAGGTGGGCACAGTGAGATGAAGCTGATGGGATAGACAGTTGTAGGACTAAACTCTCCTAAGTATGTGTGGCTTTATTCTCCAGGCCTGGAAGGTGAATTAGGTTTTAGAAGGTGCAGAAAGGCCTGACTCTTATTCTGAAGCTAGAACTTAATTGACCATGCATTTGCTGTTTTCTTTGTAAATAATGTTTGGCTTGCTGGTATTTTCTGGGTGTGCGCCGTATTGCTTGAGAACCTACGAATGTGTTAACAGTCACTCTGTGTGCTTAGTATTCCCTTCTGAACAACAGTTTCAATTTCACGTGAAAAATTCAAGAAAGGGGAGGAGGACTGGTTAGTCGGCTCTGTGGGCAAAGGTGCTTGTAGCCAAGCCTGGAAACCCGAGTTCCATACCTGGGACCCGAATCCAGAAGGACAGCAGTGCCTGTGTGGCACGTGCTCATATTCGTGTGCACACACACAAGTACGTGAATAAAAGACGAGGAACAAAAAGAAGCTGAGAGACGCATGAGTGCTGTTGAGCAGGGCAGACTGTCCTGAAGGAGCTGGAGGTGGGGGCCATTCACTTCTGCTCTCTCTATCTGGACTCTGCAGTAGGTCTGGTATGCAAGAGATAGGGACACTCAGAGAACCCAGCCCCAGGGTCGGGGCTGCTGTAATGGACTGCCCTAGACCAAGCGGCTAATACACCCCTTCTAGGGCTGCCAGGTTGCTCAGCAGCCACGACACTTGCTGTGCCAGTCCGAGGACCAGAGTTCAGAGTTCAGATCCCACCTAAAGATGGCTGTGACTCCATCTGTAACCAAGAAAGACCTTCAGCTTCTTAAGTGTTTATATTGCTTTTATTTTTCTGCGTGTGGAGTCTGCCGCCATAGCATGGGTGTGGAGGTCAGAGGATAGCGTATGGCGTTGGCTCTCTCCTTCCACCATATAGATCCTGGAATCTAACTTAAGTCATCAGGTTTGGTGGCAGGCATACTTACCCATTACGCCAGCTTTTGATTTTCCAATTTCTGATCCACCTGCCCCACCTTCCTAAATGTGTGGTGTTAAGGCTTGGACCTTAGGGTCAGGGCTTTATGCATGCTTGGTACACATAATGTACACATTACTGCGTGGCCATCGCCTTTCCCCACGCTATAAAAAATAAACCTGGTTAGAAGCATACCAAACACCTGTTCTGTATAGCTGGTAGAGGCAGGACAGGAGTGGATCTAAGGAAGAGACAGGCCTGGGAGGGATGGCACTGTGAGCATATGATGGCTCGTGGCCAACAGTCTTCCTGATGCTGGGACAACTACCTCAAGGAGGATCCAAAGTGTAATGATTCCTAAAAGTCTGTGTGTCTCCTGGAAGGGTTTCCTTGTACTCTTTCTGTTGTTTTCCTGTCTCCTGAGGATGAACCTCTGAGCTATCCAAGGGTGGTCCTTAAAACTAATTATTCACAGAGAGACAAATAATTAACAAATACTTTTGGGCTGGATGCTTGCTGAGCTAGAGAGGAGAAAGGCCAGGGAAGAGGGAGGTGGCTTCTCTGGGTTGGGATACGAGCAAACCTTGGCTACCACCTTAGGAAGTGCAGCTCTTGTGTGCTGAGTGTGGGGGCTGTTAAGCTGGAAGCCAAAGCTTGGACTTGGCTGATACCAGTGAAGTCCCAAAGGTTTTCTGAATAGCTGAAAAACAGGAAGGGACTTTAGAATTGCTAGTGGCAGGATGTTTGCTTTTCAGAAGTGTGTCTGACCCTCTGTTAGTGCCTGAGTGAGTGAAGAACTCAGGCATTGAGAAAGCATCTTTGTTATGTGTATAAAAATCTCCCTGGAGATAAAGTCTTGTGGAGCAACAGGTCCAACTGTTTTTATTTGGTGGCTGACACCCAGGATCCACATGTCAGTTTGTAAAAGTCACAGGTTCCTAAGTTACAGTGTTAAAGTGGCCTTGGAGGGATACATAGTGCCAGAGTTAAGGAGACAGTGAAACTATAACACTGTCATGGTGATTCACACATCTGTGTGTCACTTTCATTTAGTGGTGGCTGCTTATTTGTTGTTAGCACCATTTCCTTCACGCTCCAGGGCCAGTTCTGATTTAGCCTCCCAAGGTGTGGCTCATTTGACAACAGGTCTTGTTCTGGTTGTGGCTACAATGTTACCCATCCCTGTTACTTCTGTCTCTTTCGGTATTCTTTGTACTTCCCACTTCCTAGCTTGATTTTCCTGTCTGTGTAAATGTGGGTGGGAGAAGGAACGTACACACTAAAGAAGAGGATGATGGTAATTACTGCTGAGTTCCTAGTGTGCTCAGGGAGCTAGCTTATCTAAAGTGATGGTTCCTTCCAGAACTTCTAGAAGTTACTACTATGCACAGCGGAGACAACTGGAGCTCGCAGCACAGGCGAAATGTGTAAGACAGTGCAGGGCAATGTCTTTGGTCCCAAGTGTCTGTCCACACCCAGAGCTCACCCTTTCTGCTTTTTCTCTCCGACTAGCACAAGGTCTTGGCATGTAGTTAGGCTTGCCTGGAAACCTCTCTGCAGCCCAATCTGGTCTCAAAATCACCATCCTCCTCTTGCATGCCTCCCTTCCATGCTCTTTCCTTTACATACGATTTTTTTTTAAGATAGGGTCTCTCTATGTAGTTCTGGCTGTCCTATAGCCCATGAGGTAGACCAGGCTGGCCTGGAACTCATAAATGTCCACCTACCTCTGCCGCTGAAGTGCCTCTTTAAGGGGGTGTGCCTTCTGCTGGCTCCAACAAATGATTCTTTATACTCAAACTGGTCTAACACTAAAGGTGTGACACCATCATCACCCCTGTGAAATAATCCTTTAAGCACCATCTATCTATCCATGCAAGTTCAAAACACAATATATTAATTAACCATAGTATTAGAGAGAAACAAATACAGTTTTTACTATATAGATACTTGGGAAGACTGAAAGACACAATGAATCAGTCAGGTGTTTGTATGTCCATGGAGTGAAAACAATTCAGTTTAAACAAAATAAAAAGAGAAGAACATTCCCTAAATGTTGATATGTTCTCCCCCTGTCTTTTTTTCTTTTTTTCTTTTTGTTTTAGGTCAGGGTCTCACCCTGGGACTTACCATGTGGCCCAGGCTTGGTTGAGTTTATGATAACTGAGTGTGAGCCTAACAGATGCTGGGATTACAGGTATGGGCCACCATGCCCAGCTTTTTTTGTCTTCATATGTGATCCAACTATTGGGTTAGGGTGTGTGTGCACACGTGTGTGTATATGCATATTAAGGCCAGAGGACAACTTCGAGGAGTTGATTCTCTTTCCATTGTGGCTCTGGGATTGACCTCCAGTTGAAGGGCTTGTACGGCACATGCTTTTATCAGCTGAACCATCTTGCCAGCCCATGACCTTTTAATTTGTGTGTGTGTGTGTTTTGTTTATGCATTGTTGTTTTGCCTTCATGTATGCCTGTGCACTATATGTGTCGGGTACTGGAAGAGGCCAAAAGAAGGCCTCGAGTGCCCTGAAACTGGAGTTACAGGCAGTTGTGAGCTACCATGTGGATGCTGAGACTTGAACCCAGGCTCTGGAAGGGCAGCCAGTGCTCTTAAGTTCTAACTATTACTCCAGCCTCCCATGGAAATTTAAAATAGAGAAAGGCTAAAAAAATATTTTTGAATGCTCAAAGTTATCACAACATAGCAACACCAGGAGCTGACTGAAATACTTGTTAAAAATAATACAGCCAGCATTCTTGTTAGTGACATCATTTTCTCAAATGAACGATTCTTGGTAAGGTTTTGCCTAAAACAAATGGGTCTTTGATTTGCATGGTCACTGCTGTCCAGGAGAATTCAGAGTAAAGAATACTTGCTTCACTTGTAACACAGAATTATAGTTTAGGCTTAAATAATTGTGTTTCCCACCTTCTCAGCATGAATATCTAATAGGACACTTGAAAATTATTTGGAATGTTTCCCAACTCTTCACTAAGCCAGGCAGTTCATGTGGCATCTCTGAGCCCTTCCCAACCTCCTGCAAATGCCAGTGTCCCATGGTCACTGTAACAACCAAGCTCTCACAGATTTCACCTATTTCCATGGGGGTGGGAGCCACCTGCCCCTGCCCTAGTACTGTTGCTCAGTTGCTGGCTCCTGCAGGCAATGCTGGAAGTAGAAATCCCGCCCGCACTGAGCCACAGTTCCAGCCCTTACAGGATTATAGTATGCAGAGTAGAGCATGTGGCTGCAGTGTCTCAAAGTATCACAGGTTACTGCAGCTTTGGGCAGGCTTACAAGGTTCATGACAGGTAGGGAGTCAGCATGGGGCCACAGGAAAGCACAGGCTTTGAGGTCAGATGGCAAGGTGGGTTTTAGGAAGGTGTTTCTTTGTGTATTGTTGCTAAGCATGGAAAATACCATGACATTTTTTTCATCTTTGCTTATAATTCTGCTAATCTCTTAAATGTTCTGCCAAACATGCATCTGTGTTCAGCAGTCAAAGCTAATTTTCACCTCTTCCCATCTTCATTAAGTCTCTTAAGATCTTGGTAATTATGATCTTATCACAGCTCAAGACTGGGGTGTCTAGGGATCGTTATCAGTGGCAGAACACAGAAGAATAATTCAGATACAATCTCTCTAGCACCTGAGTCATAAGGTTTTCCTTTATTTTTAATCAAGGTTACTATTATTGTTGTAATTGTTACTGTGTCTGTCTATCTGTCTGTCTGTAGGCATGTGAGTATCCACGGCATGTGGATACCAGAGGACAATGTTCAGGAGATGGTTCTGACCTTCCACTTTGTTGAAGAAGGTTTCTTGTACTGTTCCTGCTGCATTCGCTATCCCAAGTTGTCTGGCCCTGGGAGTTTCTGTCTCTGCCTCTCACTTTGCTATTGGAGAGCTGGGTTTCAGATGCCCACTGCCAAATGGCTTTTTCCCCGAAGGTTCTGGGGACCAGACTCAGGTCATCAGGCTCATACTGCAGGAGCCTTTTCTACTGAGTGATCTCCCAGAACTGTATTTTTTTATACATGTTGTCTTAGTCTCAACATGCTAACACAAGAAGGACCATGCCTGTTGGTCCTCTAAATAGGAAATGGACCACAAATAGGAGATCACAGCCAAATAATCCAGAGAGCAAAAAATCTGGTGTGGTGAGAACCTGAGGCAAAGTTAACCTAAGGATAACCAGATTGCCTGAGGGCAGAGAAGGAGATAGGAGGTGAGGAAATTTGTTGTACATTTTCAGTGGGGTGGCAGCAGGTTTGCCATCCCATCCCCCACCCTGCCCGCCTCATGCATGCACACACGCACTCCCCTCCTCAGAGCCGAGAGGACCGGTACACGTCGCAGGAGAGGGCTGGAGGAAGGGAGCATGTGTGGTCATAAAAATAGAATCAGGTAGCTCAGGCGCAGTCAGTACCCAGCCTGGAGCCAGGGCCTGGTACTCTCCGTCCTGGCTCTGCTGTGCTGACACATTCTTGGGAGTTGAGCATGGAGCTCTTAGTAGTCTGCTAGCCTTTAGGAAAGCCTTTGGACCTTGCTAGGTCCTCTCTCCTTCTCCAAATGCTCTGCCTGTCCCAGGACCAGGTATCTCACAGGCTGGATAGAAGCGATGCTGGCAAGCAGAGTGTGGGAAGAAACTGTGCCGTGGGGATGGGGAACAGGGGGCAGGGGCCAGAGGTCAGGGGAGCCATGAGCAGGGAGTGAGGAGGGCCGGGGGGCCAGGGGGACCGGGCTGGGGGGAAAGGAAGCAGTCTTAAACAACTCCCACCACAGGGCCTTTTACTTGGGCCTGTGTCCCACCATCTTCCACCTTGCCACAATCTTTGACCCTACAGATCCTTACTTCAGGAGCAAGAAGAGGATCAAAACTGAGGGCCTCTCAGCCGGCAGGAACCTCGCACAGTCCACTCCTGTGTGTTTGTGTTCAGCCATCTCCTCTCATGCCACCCATACTTTCATTTCCTACATTTTCCAATTTTTGAACAAGATTAAGGTTCCTGAGGTGGTCTCGACCTTCTTCTCCCAAATTCTTTAACCTCACCTAGGGAATCCAAAAGTCCTTTTTCCTAACGTCTTGGTCCAGAAAATATATCCATCTCCCATTACCTCTGCCCTGTCTTTCTGATCGTTTCTCTAGTGTGCCCTTCCCAAGTGTTCAGCTTTCTGTCAGGATTCCTGTTCTAGACTGTAGTAATAGAGCAAGCATCTTCCCTCATCTCTCCACTTTGACATCTGCGTGTCTCGTCATGCCACAATTCTGGTTTTATTTTGTGTGTGTGTGTTCATGCATACGAGAACCCACAGAGGCCAGAAGGCATTGGATGTCTGGAGCTGGACTTAGAGGTGGTTGTGAGCTCCCCGCTGGATGCTGGGAACTGAGCTCCAGTTCTCCGAGAATGCAGAAGTCTAACTGCTAAGCCTTCTCTCCAGGCCCCCTTCAGGTTTTTTCAAATGTTCCCTGTTCTTCAGACATTTTATTCCAAGTGTTACAGGCCAGTCTCCCAGGCTAATAGGAACAGAGTTCTGCAGGAGCACTTTGTAGAACAAGGTGGAGTATTTACCGTAAAGGTTCCCTTGATGCCGAATGGCCATCTTTACAACCATATGCTCAGATTCGTTGATGACAGTTCACAGATCTCATCAAGTACTTGCTATGTTCATAAGCCATCCCAATGTGTCAGGATGGAGACTAGCGATCCATTTCCTTGTCTGGTGGTGCTTTCCCCCACCTTTTGCTTCAAGGAGGAAGAAACTTGACAGAAGATAATTAGTTCAGAAAGCTGGAAACTGAAGCATCGCTCGATTTATGACATCTTAAAATTGGCAAGAACTCTGTCTTGCTCAGCTAAGCAAGCTCAGTCGTCTCCTCCATGGCAGGGATGTTGTGGGAGAGGGAGCTGTCTCACTTGCTGGGTTAGTGTCTAGGTCGTGTCCACACAGGCAAGATCAACCCCGTGCCCTTTCAACCTTTCCTTGTGTCTCAAGAACTGCTTTGTGGTTTTGATTTTCTTAGAAACATAGCTCCCTCGATTAGACTTCATAGCAAAAAAAAAAAAAAAATGTGATCCTTTAGTTATTCTGGGAAATCATTTGGTGGTTTAAAAATGTGGATTTGACTTTTTTTTTTGATAGAATTCTTTTGTCATACTATTTTAGTCATTAGAAACACCAAGGTGGTTGTGCTGGTGAAGGATTACACTGAGTGATTCACTTTTTATTTAAGGCTTGCCACTGCTGACCTACGGAGGCTAATTTAGAAGTGAATCATTTATAGAAAGTTCTACCGTGTTCGAGGCGGGACTTTCTACAACATCCTCATGAAGGTCTAAATAAAGCACACAGTATCATGTTTCTAAATGTCTGTCTTGTTGCCAATCTTATATCTTTTCTAAGCTGTGAAACTGTTTCTAGTGACCACAGGTATTAAGGTGCTTTATATAGAACGATGTGTTGTTTAAGACAATACTAGAGACTGAGTATGTATGTAACATTGAGAAAACACTAGACATGAGATTTTGGAATGACTATGTCTGTAATACAAATAAATGAATGTAAATGGTTTAAAATTACCAGAAACAACATTAAAAAAATCCTCTCAATTATTATAACTCAAATTGAGTAATCATGCTTTGCTGGTGTTTGGGCATTTGTTAAAATGCCTACTGTGTGCTGGGCATGGTGGTGCAGGTGGGTCTCTGAGTGTTCGAGGCCAGCATGGTCTGCAAAGCAAGTCCAGGACAGCCAGGACTATACACAAAAATCCTGTGTCAAAAAAGAGAAGAAAATAAAACACACATGTGTGCACACACACACACACACACACATACACACTTTTACAGCAATTTAGAAGAAATTCCTTTTAGAAGCTGTCTCACTCCTTTAGGAAGAGAATAGTTTGCAACACAAACTACTTAGTTCCACACAGCATAAAATGCAGGGTCTCCTATTTATAGAAGTTTCTCACTGAAAACTGAATTTATATTAATACCATAGATAAAGTATTATGGGTTAGGAAAAAAAACCCTCTGAAGTCTGAATTCTTGTTATGACTTCGACAAAGAAACACTCTTTGGTGTGAGCTGATGTTTTGTGTGCTGAGGGCATAGTTGCCTTCACATCTAACTCAGAAGGATTAGTTGTGCTGATGATTAGGAAGTGACAGGGACTCAGATGGCCCTATGCAGAAATCAGATCTCAGAGAAGATTGGGAGGGCAAAGAGAACAGACTCAGTCAGTCATGGCTGAAGCCCTGGGCAAGACCTTTTCCTCTCTAGGATGCTTTTTTTCTAAAGTGGGAAAAATAGATGAGAAGGCAAGGGTTGAGATAAAGGTGGGTGCTAGTGTGTTCTTAAAGATCATTTGGGGAGGCGGCGTGTGAATGACACGCAGCTGTAGAAGTGGGAGGATGTGTTCTGATTCTTTTCCTTCATCTTGCTTTGAGGCAGGGCCTCTTTGGCCTCTGCCTGGGTGCTGCGCATGGGAGCTTTCGGCTGGTTCCCTGTTTGCCTCTTGTCTCTACATAGGAGTAGTGGGATTGCAGAGGCAAGCAGCTGCATCTGGCTTTCCGTGTGGATTCTGGAGATTGAGCACACGTTGTCAGGCTCGCGTGGCAAGCACCTTTACCCCTCCTCCACCAGACACCTAACTGGCCCTGAAACTTGCCCTCCTCATGCTTGGGGTCCTGATCTAATCTAAGCAGACAAACTAACACTCCTGCAGGTTGCACATCCCTTATCAGAAAAGCTTAGAATTAGATGTATTTTGGATTTCAGTTTCATTTTGGATTTTGGAATATGTATACATTTAATCCAAAGTTAATTTATAACTTGTTTAAATCTCACAAATTGAACATAAACTGAAGATACTGGTGCATAATACTTTTAAAAATAATTTGGGACAAAAAACAAAATCCCACAATATGTTGAGGTACAAAAGTTTTAGATTGTAGAACATTATGAATTTGGACTATCAAATTAGTGTTGTGCAATGTGAAAGACACCATTAATTGGAGCTGTTGTAACTCCAAATATAAAGCAGCTGGTACCCATAATTCTTGGGTACTAGAATTGGTCCGCAGTTCTTGCTCTTGGGACTGTCTTCCTTCTGTTGGGTTGCTTTGTCAGCCTTGATAAGAGGGTTTGTGCCTAGTGTTACCGTATCTTGTTTTGTTGTGTTTGGTTGTTGTCTCTCGGAGGCCGGCTCTTTTCTGAAGGAAAACAGAGGGGGCATGGATCTGAGGGAGAGGGGAGGTTGCAGGGAGCTGGGAGGAGTAGAGGGAGGGGAAACCATGGTCAGGATGTATTGTCTAAGAGAAGACTCTATTTTCAATAATTAAAAAAAACACACACCCACAAATAAGGCTTTTCTGGCTGCACAAACCATAACTTCTTATTTTACATATTGTTGAAATACTAGAGTCTTAGGCCAGCGCAGTTCCTGTTCAAGGAAAACATCAAACAAAAGAAAGCTGGAGATGAACTTCCTGGAGCTGTAAAAATAGAATAATTTGCATGCGTTTTGGGGGTCTTGTTCAGCTGTCTATGGACCAGAGCACCCCTGAAGCACTAGGGACAAATATTTATTCTGCGTATCCACAATATATAACAGTGCCTCCACAGAAAATGAACCATTAATGTACAGTGTGGGTTCTACACTCAGGCTTTGGCTGTCCCAGCTAGATGAATTTCAGTGATCAGTAATAACAAGTATGCAGTAGGAATTTAAAAACACTGGGAAAGTAGCAATTAATGTATAAATACACAGTATTAATGCTGTCCATGAACTATCCTTCAGTTTAAAAATATTGAATGGTATTAGTCTAGAGGAACAGAACTGATAGAATTTATATATATATAAATGTATGTATATACAAATGTATGTATGCATATGTACACACACCCAAATGAATGAAGGGGATTTATTAGAGAGGCTTACAGGCTGTGGTCCAGTAGTCCCACAATGGCTGTCTCCCACAGCGAGTCTAAGAACACACTAGTTGTTCAGTTCATGAGGCTGGGTATCTTCGGTTTAATGCTGGAGTCCCAAAGAAGTCTAATGCCATTAACGTGAGAACAAGGGCAAGCAGGAAAACAGCAAAGCTGCTTTCTTCCTTGTCCTATGTAGGCAGCCACTGGAGGGTGTGGCCCAGATTTTGACCTCTCATCATAGACTTAGGGTGGGTCTTCTCACCTCATGATGCAGTTAATTAAAAATCCCTCATGGATGTGCCTAACGGTTTAGATTTTTAGTTAATTCCAGATGTAGTCAAGTTGATATCCAGGATAGCCTTATATTCAGTTTATGGGGGAAATGAAATTTATCCAGCTATGACCTTTATAAGTGAGCAGAACCTAAATTCCTCTACCCAGATTCTGCAGTTTAAGGGGCCCCCACACATAGTTGCAGATCTTATTCAGAAAGCACTTGTCTTATGGGAATAACAGTGCAGGGCCCACCTTTAGAAGTTGTTGGTTTGTAAAGTTCTCTTTAGGAATAGTCCCTTCCTGAATTTTGTAAGAAGTCTGATGTACCCTGAACTCTAGCAATGCTAGGTTCCTCCATCTCTTTTAAAAAATCAAATGGTTGTATTTGTTAGTTGTTGACATACAATTTATTCCTAAAACATTTCATCCACTATTTAACTTGTCCCCCACTCCCGTGCTGGCCGCTGAACCTGTTAGAAATAATTACCCCGGTGTCTCACAAGAAATACGAGCCGCACGGCAGTTTCTTCCTGCAAGAAGCCTGTATGTGACCCAACTGGATGAACCAGCACATGGGGTGGAGGTTACTTGGCTTCTATTCTAACGAAGCAGGCACCTCCAGGCTCCAGTTCCAGAACTACAGGGGCGCTGGCTTTTGTATAAGCGAAAGTTTCAGCAGGTAGGGAAGATTTATGAGCTATTGGCCCCTGGTGGACTAGCCACCTTTAAAAGAAAACAAGTCCCCCCCAAACCCACAGTTTGTTTCACCCTAGGCAAAAGACTCCCTCATTTTCACTTAAGTTGCTGTTTTGAAGTTCTATGATACAAAAGAAATAAAATTTCCCTTACTTAAAAAGGTGTATTTACTGGCTCTTACATGCATTTTCATCGCAGTGTGTGTCACTACCGTGTGTATGCGTCATGTGAACCTCTGAGAGTAGAATTTTATATTTCGGAGGCATGAGCAACAGGTAACATAGTTTAACCCGCTTTGAAGCTGGTGATAATTGAACTCAGATCCTTGACTCTCACAAGTGACGATTTTGTGACTTTAAGCAAATTAATCTATCTTGCTAAATCTCCATTTCCTGTTTATGATACGAGGATGACAATGTCTTTTACACAGTCATCATGAGCATTAAGTGAGAGAGCAGAGGTTAACGACTTAGCATAGGGTCTTGCCTTTAGAAATATTCCGTGCATCTTGTCTAAGGGTAACATATGACAATATGGCCTCACCTTCTACCCATCCACCTATTTATTAATCCACCTATGACAGGGACTCTTACATCACAAACTGAGGACCATTTCATTCAGTAAATATTTATTGAAGAAGTTTACTAACGGCCAGGGTGTTGAGTTGAAGAAGACTGATCTAAAAGGCTTTTTTCTTTTTGCAGATCCTATTTTGTACTTTAAACACACCGAGAATTGACATGGGAAACCTCCTAGGAGGGCAGCTGGGCCTTGAAGATTTCATATTTGCCCATGTGAAAGGGATCAAAAAGGAAGTGAATGTCTATAAGTCAGAGGATTTGCTTGGACTCACCATCACAGATAACGGCGTTGGCTATGCTTTTATCAAGGTAGGTCTTTGAAAAAAAAAACTGGTGACTCAATTAAGAAAATCTACCAGGTCAGAGAGTTAGAAATTCTGTTCAGGAAGAGCTAGCTAGCTCAGCTGGAGTTCACAAATTTGTATTCCACTTTTATTTTTAAAAAAAATGTTTGGAGATGGCATTTCTTTAAAAAGTTTTTGAAATTCTTCCATTTGTTTTACAAGTGCTCTGCAGCTTAGAGCTTCTTGACAGGAAGGCCTGGCCCTCGCGCCTGTACCTTCTCCTTCCTGGCGGGAAGTGGGGCTGCTTGTGCAGCTCGCCGGGCTTCCTGGTTGATTTCTAGTAATTTAATGTTACCTCTAACTACACAGATTTCTTTAAAAACGTTCTTCGGAGTTATGTCAGTAATGTAATTCTTTTGTCTGAATGCAAAAAGAGTAATCCAGAGTTGTAAAGATAAGAAGTTCAAAATAGTGTACAAATGTGAATATCCAAGTAAAAGTTATGCAGTAATGAGTATAGCCGTCTTCCTTGTGTATGTGTGTGTACATAGGGGTTGGTTTAGGAACCCCTGTGCATGCTGAAATCTGTGCCTGTTCAAGTGTATAATACAAATAGCATGGCACCAATGTACATCCTCCTGTAAAGCTTAAGTCATCTCTAGATAACTTATGACATTTGTGTAAATAGTTACTGTATCATGTTGCCTAGAGACCAAGGAAACACTTGCACATGTTGAGTACAGACACACTGTTGGATGTTCTCTTGAGGCGGTGTCCAGCTATATAGCCCAGGCTGTGCATGAATGCATGGGCGGAAGTGATCTTCCTGTCTCAGGGTTGGCTGCCTCACTAGCACCCAGCCTACTAGAATGCTTATCCGACTAGTCACTCCACATGCATTTTGTTCAGCATTTACAGTAACACTACTTTGATTTATTTTAATTTAATATTACGTGTGTGGTGATTGTGGCATGGTAAATGTTTGTGTTCGTTTGGGTATGCACAAGTGAATGTGGCTGGGGGTGTGTGTGTTCATGTGTGTGGAGGCCAGAGGTTGGCATTGGGTGTCTTCTTCAGTTACTTACCTCATTTTCTGAGACAAGGTCTTTCTCTGAACCTAGAGCTCACTGATTAGGTTAGGCTGGCTGTCAAGTGAGCTTTAGGGACTACCGGACTCTGCCTCCCCATTGCTGGAATTAGAGGTGCGTGTGGCTGCTAGAGATCTAAGCTTGGGTCCTCAGGGTGACACAGCAAGAGCTTTGCCAAATGGCTTATCTCCCATTCTCACAGCAATCTTATTTTATCGGCGTGCTGTCTTTTTAGCTTTGCTTTCATGTTGCAGTATAGCACATTTTAAAATATGTACAGCTAAAGGAACAATTGCTTACTGGTGCTGGTATAGTGGTGTGCCATCCATAGGAATCACATTTCTGCTACTCCGAAGGCTGCCTTGTGCCCCCTTCCAGCTGACACCTGCCCTGAGAAGTGATACCTGCTGCCACTTGCTTCTTGACGTTTATAGAATTGTGCATTATGTACTCTGATAGCTCTGCCTTCGTCTGTGTGTCTTTGCAATCTGTCCGTGGTGGGCAATGTTACCAACCCCCGCTTTACTGTGCAAAGATAGGATGAGGTTCAATAGCTTGGCCAAAATTATACAGCAGGGCAGATTCAGGATTTGAACCAAGGAGCCTGACCGTAGAGCCAGAATTTCTGTGCACTGAGCTAAGAGCAGTGATAGATAGGCTTTGTGCAGACAGCACAGTTTATGCCTTTTTTCGATGTTGCACTGTCATTGTAAGGAGACAGTCAAAGGGGAATTATCTTAGCTGTTGATGCTACGCTAACTGCCTGCCTGATAGGATGGTTATTTTTAGTTCTGCAGAAGACAGGAATGCACTGGAGGGTGAGCCGGTGACCAAATGGAAAACCCTTGAGTTGGGGAAGTCATGTGGCGTAGTCCGAGGGGAAGTTCAGGACACTAGGCACAAGCAGCAGAGCCTGCCTGCTGTCTGCAGAGGAGGGCCGGGAAGTTTCGCAAACATGCTTTAGCTGTCAGCCTCTCACGGTCCAAGCTGCTTTTTTTTTTTTTAATGTCTTGTCCAACACGTGCCAGTCTCGGAGTACTAGTCGCTAGTCCTTTGGGGTCAGAGGGCATGGTGAGATAAGAGGAAGCCAGCACATGGTGTACTGTTAAATATAGATGATAAAAATTTTATAGCTTGGATAATGTCATAATTGAAAATATTACAATGATAATAAAATAGCTTTCATATATCATCTACCTAAATGTATATTTTTTTATCAGTTTCTAATTTGCTGTATTTTTCATATACATTTATATCTATATCTGCAACTCTATCTATATTCACTCTTTTTCCTTCTAACCACTTCAGAGTGTGATTACCAAGAACAAAACTATTCTTTATGTTACACATAACCATAGTACAGTTATAAAATTGAGACAAGTTGAACATCAATTTGACTCAACAAACTCATCCCCAAGGCTAGGATGTAGTTCAATGGGAAGAATACTTATCTTGCTTGCACAGAGCTGTAGGTTCCAGTCCCAACACAGCATAAACTGGTCATTGTTCATATGCCTATAATCCTAACACCCAGTGTAAAGGCAGGGTGATGGGAAGTTCAAGGTCATCGTTGGCTTCGAGAGAGATGTGCCCTTGTCTCATCACAAAACAACAACAAGTAAGCAAAATCAGAAAAACTCATCTCTTCTTTGGTTTTATTGGCTGCTCTCCCACTCCACCTTCCTTCTGGGGGCCCGGAGCAGCATTCTGCTTTTTCTTAGTTGTTCTGTATCTCTGGAATTAATGCCTTAATTTTTTTGTGGGGTTCTCCCTAATCTGTTATTTTCCTTGATTTAAAAAAAGAAAGTATTTTATGTGTGTGGCTATTTCATGTGCATGTATCATGTGAATGCCTGGTGCCTGAAGAGGCCAGGTGTTCATATCCATTGACATTTCATTAAATTAAAAAAAAATTGTTCACATGTGCACAGGTGTATGTGGAGGCCAAATGTTGATCAGGTGGTGTATCTCCAGAGCATCCTCTTGCCTCAGCCTCCCCAGAGCTGGGCTTAGACACACATGCTACCCTCCACAGCTGGCACTCCACTGACTGAGCTAGCTCCCCTGAGCCCTACTGTTCTGCTTGGTTTTTGTTTTTGATTTGATTAGTTTGTTCGTTCCTGTCAGTTTGACACAAGCTGGAGTTATCTGGGAAGAGGAACCACAAATGAGAAAATGGCTCCATCGGATTGCCTAGAGACCAGCGGTTCTCAACTTTCCCAACGCTGTGACCTTTTAATTCCTTTCCTCATGCTGTGGTGACCTCCCCAACCATAGATCATTTTTGTTGCTACTTCATAACTGTAATTGTGTTACTTTTATGTACCATGACGTAAATATCCGAGTTTTCTGGTGGTCTTAGGCGACCCTGTGAGAAGGTGGTTCAAACGTTCAAGGGTCAGGACCCATAGATTGAGAACCGCTCCTATAAGCAGCTCTTTGGGGGTATATTTTTGATTACGGATTGATGAGGGAGTGTCTGCCACCCCTGACCAGGTGGTCCTGGGTTGTATAAAAAAGCAGACTGAGCAAGCCAGGAGAGTGATCCAGTAAACAACACTCCTGTGGCCTCTGGATCACTTCCTGATTCCTGGTTCTTGTATTAAGTTTCTCCCTTGGCTTCCCTCAATGGACTGTGACCCAGGAAATGTAAGCAAAATAAACCCTTTCTTTCTCATTGCTTCTGGTCTGCCTGCCTCTCTCGGTCTATCTCTAAGACACTCACCACCTCAGTTTTTATTCTGTTGGCTTAGAGTCCGGGGCTCAGATCACAGTAAAATAACCAATGTCACTTCTGTACTCCCGCATATGGTGGGTGTGTCTTCCGGCACTCGCCCTGGGTTCTGCCTTCATTTTTTTCCTTTCTGTTTCTGCTCCATGTCTGTGGGTCACAGGTGCTTTCACTCTTCTGCTGCTGCCTGGGTTCTCTCCCTGCTGCTGCTGTCTGGCCTCTGGTACCGGTCTCTTCCCCTTTGGTATGAGCGCTCTGTGTGACATCCTAGCATTATACAGCTTGGGTGACAGTGCCTCATCATTACTCTGACCCTTCATTCACAGGTAAGAGTCACGCATTACTTCTAAGTCTTTTACCAAATTAAGTTTGCATATTTTATTATTGTAAATAAAATTATAACAAGTGTTAAAAAAACCTAAAGTTATGTACAAGGGCACTGAAATTTGTTTGATATAATTGATAAAGGAAAAAAAAAAGCTCCAGGTAAATTAAGACATCAGTTAGAATTTTTAAAAATGTCAAAGTCAAATGCATATTTTCAAATCCCTTACTAGCTTAAAAATGATTATCTAACATTGTATTTAATAGCTTTTTTTTTCACTTAACCAATCTTTTGTATAATGTTGCTTATTTTTCTGCAGCAGTTTAGGAACTATAGATTTTTAAGTAGTGCTCTATTGACATCCCTTCAGAATTCTCAGTGTTGTCTAATGGGTTTTAGACCTCTTAGTGAAACTCTGCATGGTAGGTGCATTGTTGAGAAGTAAGATTTAATCTACTGGGTGTGGTGACACAGGCTTGAAATTCCATTATTTAGGAGCCAGAGGCAGGAGGATCCCAAGTTCCAGACAAGCCTGGGCTACCTCAAGAGAAACTGCATCTCTAAAAACCAAAACACAACAGAAATGGGGTTAGTGAGATGACTCTCCGCAGGTAAAGAAAGGTGTTGGCTGCCAAGCCTGGTGACCTGAGTTCAGTTCCTGCAACACGCGTGGCAGAAGGAGAGAATGACTCTTGGAAGTTGTCCTCTAACTTCTGCATGCTTGCCACAGCCCTCATGTACATGCATGCACACAGACACACAGACTCACAGACACACACAAGTAAATAAATACATGCAATAAAAATGTAAAAAAACAGAAAAGACACCCATCAAATAGCTTGCGGTTTCTCCATGGGCCCTTTGCTCCTTGCACTTAAAGTGCATCAGTGGAAAACCACAGTACAAACTTGCCCTTGCTGGTGGATGTCAAAGCTCAGTGTCACAGGCAGTGACAACTGGCTAGGCACTCAGCGAATATTGGTCTTCATAGCTGTGATCACAGTACTCTGTAAGCCTTTGCATTTGTAACGGTTTAAACACAAAAGCTGCTGGGCAGAGCTTAATAAACTCTATGGGTCTCTTGTGGAAATTATTCAAACAAGAAAACACACTTATTACAGAGCAGAGGACGTGTTTGGTTCCCAGTACCACAGCATCCTGCAGCTTCACGTATGCATTCACCGGAGAAAAATGAATCTCTAAACCATCATTTATCATTGTGCAGGAATTGTGCTCGGGACAGGGCATACACTAGTTAATGAAGTTGTGCCCATCCCCAGGGACATTTCAGTTTAATGACAGAGCAAGTGGTCAGTGCTCCGTTGAGCTGAGCAGTGTGGAACCTGGGTCACCAGCTTCTCCATCTTCTTCCGATAAGATGTAGAATCTCATAGGGCTTTGGAAGGATGGGAAACAGCAGGTGTGAAAGTGTTCACATCAAGGGAAGTGCACTGTCTCAGCCCTTCTTAGGGGGCTGGGTTGGAGGGTGTGGAGAAAAGAGTCCCAGAGGAGATGGTGGCTGCGAGCTAGCTGAATTCCCAGTGGAAGGAAGGTGAAGAGGGGTGGGGTAGGGTGTCTGTTCTTTCCTGCTTTGCCTCCTGTCTTTAAGTGAGCATTAAACTGTATTGTAAATATGTCAGCATATTTACAATATACCTCAGGAGCATGAGAACTAGTGCCACACAGTTCCGCTTGATAGCATCATTGATTTTCTTTCTTTCAGAGAATTAAAGATGGCAGCACCATCGACTCAGTAAAAACAATCTGCGTGGGGGACCATATTGAATCTATAAACGGAGAAAATATTGTTGGGTGGCGTCACTATGAAGTCGCTAAGAAGTTAAAGGAACTGAAAAAAGAGGAACTCTTTACTTTGCAGTTAATAGAACCTAAGAAGGCATTTGGTAAGTTGAGTGTGTGTGTGTGTGTGTGTGTGTGTGTATGAGAGAGAGACAGAGACAGATAGAAAGAGACTGGTTTCTTGCCCGTGTTTATCTAAGGGGCAGGACACTGCCGTGTGATGCTGTGTGCTTTCACCACATCATTTTATCTACTGCACCAGTGAAGAATCAGGAAACTGTAGCCAGCATTGCTGAGGAGGAAAACATCTACGGAAGGGGGAAGAGAATTTCCCACAGATGGACCTTTCCGAAGCCAGCTTCTATATCTGCAGAGTCAGGTGTCTGGGCATGGGGCTGGCTGGGAGGCTGCGCCAGCCTCTTGCATTGTTTCACTTTGCTGAGCAGGGAGATTTCTGACAGGGCACTTCAAACCACAATCGTTTTCCAGGGACCCAAGCAGCAGAGGGTTGCAGTATATGTTTGGAAGTGATATTTAACTCAGCCTTCCACTCTGTTTTACAGACTTCTTAAGCACATTCTCCCTTGACAGTTAGGGTTGGGGACGTCATGAAGTGACTCCCTCTTTCCTGTCACATCTGGCTTTGGCCACAGCAGCTGTGTCTCAACTCTTGCTCAAACCTCCTGGGCCATCTCATGGGTGTGAGAATGTGAGAGCCTTTCTTGCTGCCCAGCACTATTTTAATAAGCTGGAGGAAGGCCTCATGCACACTGGTGCTAAAATATCTTCAGGATGATCTTCAGATGATCTTCAGGATCATCTGGGCCAGCCTGACTCATCCTGCCCCCCCCCCCCCAATGCCCTGTGTTCTTGTGGATGCCCAGATAGCACACAGATTTCTTCTAACTTGTCTCCAATGTTGTTCTCCAGTGCAGCTAATGAAAACAGTGGGAAAGTTACATATCACCTTCCTGGCTTCCAGTGAGTGACAGCTCACTTCTATATCTGGGGAAGTAGGAAGCACTCCCTGTTCCTCCGTGATGCTCTGTCAGTTAGTAGAAATGCAATGGGAATTGTGTTGCCCGTGGGAGACAGTTCCGTCAGCAGGCTGAGGGGACGATGCGTCTGGCCGCGCTGCTCCTCAGGGGTCGTGGTAGGAGATAGCAGTGGTCAGAGGTCTGATGTGCAGCAGCGTCCATATCTGTTCGTCTTTTTCTCCCTGAAGAAGGCAAAAGGTGCACAGACCTTTCTGCAGCATCCCTTTCCACATGGACTCTTTGCAAAGTGAAGCAATTTTCTGTATAACTCAAGAAGTAGAATTTCTTCCCATGTCTATCCCCAACATATAACCTGTCTTCTGGAGTTACCCTTTGCATTTTTTTCCTGTTGTGTGCACTTTTGTTGTTTTGTCTTCTATGCCCAGCTGGTTTCACATTCAGTGTATGGTGGAGGACAATCTTGAACTCCCAATCCTTCCCCCTCCCTTCCAGTGCTGGACTGCAGGCATGTACCATCACATCAACTGTTGTGTATACTGAAACCCTTGGTGTCCTATAAAGGATGGATGTAGCTCATACTTCATCTGTGTGCTGGTAGTTTTGGGTGTTACTGGGGCCGTTGTACTTAGTCGTGATTGTTCTCTGATTGGGCTCCCCTCCCCCCTTCACTGTCAGAGGCATTGTCTTAGCTTCTCTAGAACCTTCTCTAGAACCTCATAGAGCCCACTGACATGCTGAAGAAGCCCTGGGTAGGGTTTTCTAACAGGAAGGTGTTTCGTTAGGGACTGTACTCTGTTGATGTGGGGTTGGGATATCTGCATCTTGATTTTTAGAGGCGTGACTGGGTTTCACTTCATGCGCAGATGGTCTGCAGGTAGTTCTTCCTTCAGTGGCCTGATCCTTTGCTGTGGCCCCAGCCTGGGGTCTCTCAGAAGGAAGCCTCATCACTCTGCTGCCCTCTGACCCTGGGTTTTGGCTGTTCTGCTTTTTGTCTCTGGACTAAGGTGAAGTTATTTGTTCTTTCTCTGGTTTTTTCCCTAGTGTGTAGTCTTTGTCAGGGAGGCAGGCACTTATGGGACCAGGCTTCTCCCAGTTCTCTTGGTCCCAATCTTTTTTTTTTTAATATAATTTATTTTTATATTAATCATAGGTTAGGTACTTTGTATCCCAGTCATAGCCCCCCCCATTCTCTCCCACTCTCCCCATCCCTCCCTCATCTCCTCCCCGCCCCCTCCAAGTCCACTGATGGGGGAGGACCTCCTCCCCTTCCATCTAACCCTAGCTTATCTTGTCTCTTCAGGGCTGGCTGCAATGTCCTCTTCTGGGATCTAGCTAGGCTGTTCCTCCCGGGTGTGTGTGTGGGAGGGTCGAAGAGCCAGCCATTGAGTTTGTGACAGAAATAGTCCCTGTTCCCCTTACTAGGGTCTCCAGTTGGATACTGAGCTTCTTGGTCCCAATCTTACCGTCTTGTATTTTCTTCTTTTGCTCCTGTGTTTTCTAGAACTATCATTGACTTAGGACCAGGAACTCAAATTTCTTTCCTTTCTTCCCAAATCTCTCTCTCTCTCTCTCTCTTTCTCTCTCTCTCTCTTTCTCTCTCTCTCATCTATCTATCATCTATCTCTCTATCATCTATCTATCTAATCTCATAGTCAAAGTTCTATTGCAGTGAAGAGATACCATGAGCACAGCAATTCTTATAAAAGAAAGCATTTAATTGGGGCTTGCTTATAGTTTCAGAGGTTTTCTCTGTTGTCATGCTGGAGAGCATGGCAACACTCAGGCAGAAGTAGCTGAGGGTTCTACATCTGGGTCCCCAGGCAGCAGGGAGAAAGAAACACTGGTCTGGCTTGGACTTTTGACACATCAAAGCCCACCCCTGGTGACACACTTCCTCTAACAAGGCCACACTACCTAATCTTTTTAAATAGTGCCATTGCCTAAGCATTCAAATGCATGAGCCTATGGGGGCCATTTTATTGAAACCACCATAAGGATGAAGGGAAAAACATTGCATTCCTCTTTCTTGGGCTATATATGAAGACCTTGAGTTCACTAACAATCTAGAATGTACTAGCATTTATCTGGTCTTGGTGAACGTCAAGAACATGCTGCTACACATCTCTCAACAAGCACCTTCTGAGCCATTCGGGTATGCCAGTTTTAGAGTGCTAGGTAATGATATTGACCATTTATTGACAGCCTATTGCACCTTATACCATCTTTTACCATATGCTTGGTATATGCTAAGATCCACACTTACAAGCTCCTACCTAGTGAGATGAGATGAATGTGAAAATAAATCAATTGATGCCGGGCACGGTGGTGTAATTTAATACCAGCACTCAGGGAGGCAGAGGCAGGCAGACCTCTGTGAGTTCGAGGCCAGCCTGCTTCACAAATAGAGTACAGGACAGCCAAGGTTACACAGGGAAACCCTGTCTTGGAAAACAACAAAAATCAATTGAATAATGGGTATTGAGGTGGTGAATACACTAGAAGTGGGAGGAAGGGGTCTTGGCTTTGGGAGGGAGGGGGAGCCCAGGGATTGAATCTGTGGCCTTGCCCCTGCTAGTTGAATGCTCTTCCTCTCAGTTATATCTCTAGCCCAGGAGACATTGGGTCTGGCTTGGGCTCTTGGAATCTCAAACCCAACCGCAAGACACACTTCCTCCAACAACGCCACACCTACCCAGACAAGGACACTATTAATCCTTCTAAGTAGTGTCACTCCCTGATGACTAAGCATTCAAGTCTGTGAGCTGATGACTAAGCATTCAAATCTGTGAGCCTGTGGGAGCCATTCTCATTCAAACCACTCCAATGACCTTGAACTTCGGATCCTCCTGCCTCTACCTCCCAAGTGCTGGAGTCACAACTGAGCACTACCTGAGCACTGAGTACTAACTGAGCACACGCCCTGTTTCTGCAGTGCTGGGGATTAAACCCAAGTCCTATGGAGGCAAGTATTCTGCTAACTGAGCCACAACCCATTTGTTACAAACATATGTCTGTTTCAGTTCCGTATGTTTCTGTGTATTTACAGTAATCATTGTACATTCTTGTGTATCTGCTTCTCAGAGGAGTCACAGCAGAACCACAGCACTTAAAGCTTCCAGGTTAGAGGACTTCCTGCTGGAAATGAGAGGTGAAGCTTCCCCGACACCATTGCTTCTCCTGGTCAGTTGCTATCTGATTCCAGTTTTTCTTCCTCCAGCCTTGAGCTGGAGCTCTCTATGCCCTCATGGCAGCCTTCCAGCCTTATCAAGTGTTGGCTGGAATGTCTCTAACGATATTTGTTAGGGCGTGGCTCATTTCCTTTCTCCTTGTGTCTGTGCAAAGGGACATAACTTTCACCAGGAGCTCAACCCCTGCTCCTTGCAAACCCAGACCGTCCCTGGCTGTGAAAGGACACTTGACTGTTGAGATGACTCTTGAAACCACACCAGACCAGATAGACCAGTTCTTTTCTCCAAGAGACCTTTAAATGTAGAGGGTAACTGTTGGGTCCATGTGGCTTTGGCTCTGTTTTGTTTGAGTCTTAACTCAGTCATCCTGGAGAATTGGCCCAATGTGTGACTTTTACCCTTTGAGCAATGAGGCTCCAGGAAAGGCCCCTGTGCTTTCCAAGTCAGAAAGGGAGTTGGAAGGAAATGGTTTCCACCTAAGACTTTTGTGGGTTCTGGACAGTGTTTAGGTTTTGAGGCAGGTCTGTTGTTTCTGCTTTTAGAGAGGCTTCCTTTCTGTGATGTGTGCACATCAGAATCGGATGGTAAGAATGTGAAGCACGTGGTTAGTCCCTCAAGCCACACACAGCTGGAGACACCATCATCCTGAGTCAGTCCTAAGTCCTCTTCTCAAACACTGCCTTGTAGACCTTCTGTTACATGACTTCTTAAACTTTTCAAACATCAAAAAGACAACCCCTCTATTCCTTTCCTCTTCTCCTTCCTTCTTATGGTCTCACTATGTAGCCCTGGCTGGCCTGGTGCTCACTGTGTAGACCAGACTGGCCTGGTGTTCACTGTGCAGACCAGGCTGGCCTCCATTTTGCAGAGGCAACTGTCAGGCTTCTGCTCCCTAAGTGCTCATATTACAGGTGTGAGCCGCCACACATATCTTAAGGTAACATTTTCTGCTACTTTTTAAGGTATATTTTAAGGTACATTTCATGCTACTTTTAGTATAAAAACCTTCAACCACAAATGCTTTTGGTTGTTTGTTGTATAGTCTGTACTCTGCACTCTACAAACTACCCAGGAAAATATGAAATTAAGGGCAAAAGATAAAATGGAATACTTAAGCATGTCACTGCCAGGGACTAGGTGTGTGATAATGACTAAATCTCTTAACCTGTCTGCGCCATGGCTTCCCCATTCAAAAAGTAAAGATGCCAATAGAGCCTACCACATTAATCTGTTGTGAGGACTAAATAAATACATTTTTAAAAATATACATTAATCCCCCATACTTCAAGTCTTTAATAATAGTTAGCTATTATCACAGGTTGAGCATTCCTTACCTAAAAATCTAAAATCAGAAATGTTCTCTAACTGAAAGTTTCTAAGCACCAGGCCTGACTATACATGGAAAATTCCACACCTGACCCAGTGTGGTGGGCCATAGTAAGAGCACAGACACATTGAGAATAATGTTTACCGTGGCCTTTGGGCTGTGAGTTAGAGGTATATGAAATGTAAATGAAGTCAAGTCGTGTAGCCTTGACTCCTATTCCTGGGGTATTCCATTATACAAAGGTATATGTCCCCAAATCTGAAAACCTGTTTACTGAAATGCTTCTGACACAGGCATTTTGGACAAGAAATCTTCAGCCTGTGCCTTTGCTCAGAGGTCATTTCAGCCAATAGAGAATTATGGGATGCAGGGGCAGGTGAGTTGGTGAGAGCAGACATTTTTCGAATGCTGGTACAGTCTCATTTCAGATCAAATGGTGGAAGAGAGCAGTATATCACGGTAGTAGTTGCCATTCACCGTGAAAGGGATTTCTGTGTGTGTGTGTGTGATACACAGGTAGGAGGGCCATGCATGTGAGTGTGGCTTACATGTGGAGACCAGAGGACGACAGTGGCTATCTTCTCCTACATGCCCTGCTGCATTTTCTTGGAGCAGCGTCTCTCTCTGAACCCAAAGCTCACAGTTTCAGCTAGGCTACCTGGTCAGTGAGCTCCCAGGATCTGTCTCTGCCTCCCAAACCTGGGGTTTGAGGTGTGTGTAGCCAAGCCTGGCTTTCTTAGGGAGGTGCTGGAGATTTGAACTGAGCTCTTCATACTTATATAGCAAGTGCTCTTACCCACTGAGCCATCTCTCCACTCTACCTTTATAAATAGGTTCTATCCAAGAAATCATTTAATCCCCTCAGTCAACCTGAGCTTAAAGCTGTTTCCCCAGGGCCTCATTGAGGAGGGAGTGAAAAGTGACCCGTGCTTGCTCTCTTTGTTCTTTTTACGTTTTTATTTTATTTAAGTTTATTTACTTTACATCACAAGGGTGCTCCCTCCCTCCTCTCCTCTCAGTCCCCACTCTGCCTCCTTCCCTCTCCCTCTCTACCTTTCCCCTCAGAAAAGTGGAGCACCCCTCTCCCCATATCAACTCTCCCCAGCACACCCAGTCATGTCAGGACTGAGCATATCCTCATCAACTGAGACTAGGCAAGGCAGCCCTGCCAGGGGGAAGCGATCCAAAAGCAGGCAATAGCGCCCATGCTAGAAACAGCCCCTTACCTTCACTTGCCAGGTGACCCTCATGAAGACCAAGCCTCCCATCTGCCACATGTGTGCAGGGGGCCTAAGTCCAGACCATGCGTGCTCCTTAGCTGATGTCTCAGTCTCTGTAAGCCCCTGTGGGTCTGGGTTAGTTGTCTCTGTTGGTCTTCTTGTGAGGTTTCTGTTCCCTCCAGTTCCTCCCATCTTTCCTCCACTGATTCCACCAAGACTCTGGGATCTCCACCCCATGATTGGCTGCAAATCCCAGCATCTGTTTCCATCTGCTGATGGGTGGAACTTCCCAAATGGCAATCATGTTAGGCTCCTGTCTGCAAGCATAGCAGAGTATCATTATTAGTGTCAGGGGCTGGCTCTCTACTGTGGGGTAGGTCTCAGGTTGGGACAATTAGTGGTTGGACATTCCCTCAATCTTGGTTCCCTCTTTATCCCTGCACTTCTTATAGGCGGGGTAATTTTTGGATCACAGGTTTTGTCGGTGTGTTGTTGTTCCCCTCCTTCCACTAGTCCTGCCTGGCTAGGAGGCGGTCACTTCGGCCTTCATGCCCCTCCACCCCTCATTAGGAGTCTCAGCTACAGTCACACCCACACCCTTCCAGGAGCCTGCCCTGCCCCAGGCCTCCAGCTTGTCCCTTCTCTCTCCCAGTCCTCCCACCTCCCACTCCTGTCCCCCTGACATCTGATCCCCACCTTCATTTCCTTCCCCATTCCTAAATCGATGAGAAGACAAAGTGGGGAAAAGTCTGGAAATCATTGGCACAGGAGACAACTTCCTGAACAGAACATCAGCAGCATAGCTCTGAGATCAACAATTAGTAAATGGGACCTCATGAAACTGAAAAGCTTCTATAAGTCAAAGGACACTGTTGTCAGAACAAAACGGCAGCCTACAGACTGGGAGAAGATCTTCACCAACCCTACATCTGACACAGGGCTAATATCCAAAATATACAAAGAACTTAAGAAATTAAACAGCAACAAATTAAGTAATCCAATTAAAAATGGAGTACAGAGCTAACCTGAGAATTCACAACAGAAGAATCTCAAATGGCTGAGAACTTAAATAAATACTCAGTGCCCTTAGCCATCAGAAAAATGCAAATCAAGATGACTCTAAGATTCCATCTTACACCAGTCAGAATGGCTAAGGTCAAAAACTCAAGTGACAGCACATGCTGGAGAGGATGTGGAGAAAGGGGAACCCTCTTCCATTGCTGGTGGGAGTGTGAACTTGTACAACCTCTCTGGAAATCAATCTGGTACTTTCTCAGAAAACTGAGAATAGTTCTACTTCAAGACCCAGGTACTCCACTCCTGGTCATATACCCACAAGATGCGCCACCATCTTTATTTGTGATAGCCTGAAACTAGAAACAACCTAGAATATCCCTCAACTAAAGGATGGTTAAAGAAACTGTGGTACATTTATGCAATGGAATACTACTCAGCTTTTAAAAACAAGGAAATCATGAAATTTGCAGGCAAATGGATGGAACTAGAAAAGATCATCCTGAGTGATGTAACCCAGAAGCAGAAAGACACACATGATGTATACTCACTTATAAGGGGATATTAGGCCTATAGAACAGGAGAAGCATACTCAAAGCACAGACCAAAAGATGCTAAGTAACAAGGAGGCCCAAGGGAGGCTGCCGGAATGTCACTCAGAAGGGAAAATAGAGTAGACAGCAGAAGTGGATGAAGAGATGGAACTGAGGAGTGCCTGCTTTCTGACAACTGCTATGCTGAGCCACTGTTTGCTGACCTCAGGAAGTTTATATTTGCATAAATACACTATTGAACTTGGGGCTGAAGTACCTCAGGGTGAGGGAGAAGATTAAGGACTCTGAGCCAGAACTCTGACGTTTGCATCTTTCCCCTGGTTCTTGCTAGCTCGGTGATTACTGGTGTATATGACCCAGATTTTCCTGCCTTTTAACCCATAGTATCTCTGAATTTTACATGAATTATGTCTGTGAAGGACTTGGAAAAGTACTGGAGTAGCACAGAGATGGAAGCCTGTGCTTGCAGGCCTTGCACTGTTATGGCTTGAGTTAATCCTCATACTCTTCCAGTGAGACGTTCCCAGATGTATAAACTGAGGCCTGGGGTGGTTTAATCACTCATTGAGTCACACAGGGTGGAGTGGAAGTACAGGGAGGGGCGAGTCTGGCAGGCTCTGAGGTGTGACGGTGTGTGTTCCAGTTCAGAGGCTGAGGCACTTCGATGGAGACTGCAGTTCATGCTGGGGCTGACTGATGGTTAGGAGGGGCTCTAAGAGAGTGATGGGGTGAGAAGTGGTAAGGCTGGATGGGAACTCCTCCAAAGAGAATGCCCTGAGACAGATGGCCATGCCAGGCTGTTGCCAATGTCGAGGACCAGAGATCCTTCCAGTGAGACTAATGGGCCATCTGACCAGACAACATGGGGCATTAGAACCATGGGGGAGAGGTGGTTTTGCAAGAGACCTCCCTCACTCTGGCTGGGCTTGAAACTGGACAACACAGTGACTAGACATGGGGCCTTAGGGTGGGCCCATGGTCCCTGAGAACAATATTAGTCCTCTGGATTCTGGGATGGAAATAAAGTCTACTCAAACAAAACTGAGACAGATGAATTTTCTCAGGAAACCTACACTGGGGATTGGTGTGTGCAAGTGTACAGATTCACTTTGACAATTATTTCTGTTTGGTTTTACACTTTTCAAAAAGACTCGTGTGCATGGTGTTTTGTCTGCATGCATGTTTGTGTGTGGTGCTTGAGGAGGCCAGAAAAGGGGGCCGTGTCTCCAGGAACTGGAGTTAAAGGCGATGAACTCCAGAATTGGGCGCTGGGAACCAAACCCAGGTCCTTGAGAGAGCAGCCTGTGCTTTTAGCCACTGAGCCAGCTCTCCAGCACCTGTTTTGGCATTTCTTATGCCTGTAATTGTGGTGCTGCGTTAAGAACATAATGGAAATCTAATGGGCACGAGAGAGGGGATACAGGAGTAGGCTGGCCTAGCCGAGAAAGAGCTGTGAAATGAGTACTGGAACTTGCGTGGGGAGGAAGGGAAGAACAAAAACTGTTGAGAGCAATGTCAGAAGAGCCTGAAAGCCAGCTGGGGAACATCTGCTTCCTTTAGAGGCCGACAGTGGGCCATCACATAGCGGAACTAAGAATGACACAAAGTGAAGTTTTGGGAGCTAAGTCATAGCATTGTAAGGGCAGAACCATGTGGAATCCTGGTTGCTGACATCTGGGCCTTGGGAGGGAAGACCCCAAGTCAACCTTGCTCTCCAGGGTTCTGTCCTGGGAGGCTGAAGATGAAGAATAGTGTTACAATTAGAATGGGGCATTTTGGGGTGTCGAAGTGTCTCTGCAGCAAGCCAGGGAGATGTCAGTTTTTAGATGTATATTGCGTTTTATCTGTCTTTGACAAACATTATTAAAGTGCTTACAAGGACCAAATGGGGGTGTCACTCCTCATGTTCAATGCAGCATAACTCACTGTGGCCTGCTAATGACTAGCTGGACGCGGATGTGGCCTTTGTCACAATGATTCTATGGAGGAAGATGAATGGAAGATCAAGTTGGCTTTTATGGGGTGTGGCAGATGACTGAGATGAATTCTAAGGGAAACAGGTCTCAATATTTGTAATGTAAGACCCAGGCAGAGGCGGGCAGAAGCAGGCAGATCCTTGTGAGTTTGAGACAAGCCTGGTCTATGTAGAAGAAATCAGTGCTGACAAGGATGAGGCTCACTTGTTGCCTAGAATGCCCAAAGCCTGGCTGTGATCCCCAGTACCACATAAGCCAGGACGTTAAAAATCTTCAACCTGTAATCGCATTATGTGGGAGCTGAGTGCAGGGGAACCAGGAATTCAAAATCACCTTTGACTACATATTAAGTTCAAGACCAGGCTAGACTACAAACACAAAAAAAATCAACAACCAAAAAGTGTCAGCAAATAAAAAACAAAACAAAACTCTAAAAGTACCGTCTATAATGTGTATACAGTGCATCAGAATTGCTGACCCTGTGGAGATCCCTGGCCTAGGGGAATGCCTTTCATGCCCAGCCCTTTGATCTCTTGCCAAGACTCCTGAGCAGCTCATGTGTCAGGTGGGAGGGAAATTTCAGATGAATCATTCCCAGGTAGGCTGCAGAGTAAATGAGCAGAGTCACCCAGGTGGGCGGGACCCTGAAACTCTCCTTGCTTTCGAAGTCTTTGACTTTTAGGACTCATGGCCCGGAACACTTTCTCCTCTGCTTCATCCTCCCTGCCTCTCCTTTGGCTTGGTACCACCATCTTCACCTCAGATGGCTAGGTAAATGCTTAGACATCACTTTTTTTTTTTAATATATTTTTAATTTTATTAATTTATTTTTTTGTTATCAATCACAGGTTAGGTACTTTGCATCTCAAGTGTAGCCCCCTCCCTCATTCCCTCCCGCCCTCCCCAACCCTCCCTCATCTCCTCCCCACCCCCTCCAAGTCTGCCAACAGGGGAGGACCTCCTCCCCTTCCATCCAACCCCAGCTCATCCTGTCCCCTCAGGGCTGGCTGCAATGTCCTCCCCTGGGATCTAGCCAGTCTGTCACTCCTCGGCATGTATGGGGGAGGGTCAAAGAGTCAGCCATCAAGTTCAAGACTGAAACAGTCTGTTTCCCTCACTAGGGTCTTCAGTCCAACACCGAGCCATCATGGGCCCCATCTGAGCAGGGGTTCCAGGCCACATCCACACGTGGTCCTAGGTTGTAGAAACGGTCTCATACAAGACCCCTGTGCCCTGCTCAAATTGGTCTTTGTGGAGCTCTTGTTCTCTCCAAGTCTCACCAACCTCCTCCATTTCTATCATCACTTCTTGCCCTCTGCCAAAGGCTTGATCGCGAGTCTTAATATCTGCTCTGATACATTGCTACGTTGACCCCCCCCCCCCCCAGAGGTCCTCCTTGGCATGCTCCTGTCCTGTTGCTTGTTTTCTCCTCCACTCAATGTCCATCCTGGGT
>CM053744.1:14411772-14439844 GCA_028658305.1 Pachyuromys duprasi | reverse complement strand
GATTTCAGCTTGACCTTCCTATCCTATAGGTCTATATAAGTGAGTATATACCATATGTTTCTTTCTGCTTTTGGGATACCTCACTTAGGATGATAATTTCCAGGTCCCACCATTTGCCTGCGAATTTCATGATTTCCTCCTTTTTAATTAGACATCACCTTTAAAGGAAGTCTCTGGCCCATGGACATGAAGCACAGGAGGCCTGCTGGGCCTCTAATAGCTGCAGATTAAGGTGTTAAGAACACGGTTTGGAGGGCTGGAGAGGAGGCTCAGTGGTTAAGAGTACTTGCTGCTCTTCTAGAGGACCAGAGTTCAGTTCCTAGCACCCACATTAGGCCACTCACAACCACCTCCAGTTCCAGACAACCCAACGCCCTGTTCTGGCCTTGCAGGCAGCCTGCTCTGATATGCCCACAGCCTTCCCACTCTGTCACATACACATATAGTTAAAAATGAAAGTAAAATTTAAGTGAACACAGACTTTCGAATGAGAGCACTTGAGTTGGTGCCCCTGTTACCGCTTACAAATCTGTAAAACACCACCAGTGCGCAGTGTGTACTCAGAAGGCTGCTTTCAGTGCTTTGTAAAACCTCTCTTTCCTATGGATTAAACTGGTGGTGGGATCTGTTTCTCATTTTCAGTGAGAATGTAAATAGCTTTGTTCCGGAGGGAGTGAAGAGTGGATCCCTGCCTCCCTCCCATCTCCCCTCCCTCCCTCGCCCTGCCCCTCTCTCAAGCCTTTGGGCGGCAGCAGCAGTTGCTAGTAGGAGTAGGCTGCCAGGTCCAGTGCCCTCCTGGGTTGGTCCTCCAGGTGCCTTCGTAGCTCTGTAGATTCCATTCTGCTTACAGGTAAGGACTTTGTCTCTCAAGTTGTGAGCAGAAACTCTGAGGATGCTAAGTCAGGTGTTCAAAGGCCAAAGTCCACGCTCTCAACCATGACCTGTGGAGAGCAGTACAGGTTTGAGCAAAGGGCGATTGTCGTATAGGGTAAACCATTAGCCAAGGCCATTAGGACACAACTGTGAGCCACACTGAAAATCAAGTGTGAAGGTGGAGGCAATCGGATTTCAGTGGAAAGTCCCCATAAGATGTCCTAAGAGGCCAGAGCACTTGGGCATGGTGGCTCTGTCTAGAATCCCAGGACTCAAGGCACAGAGGCAGGAGGATCATTTGAGTTGGAAGCAGGCCTGTACTGTGTAATTTGTTCTGAGCCATCCTGAGCTGATGAGTGAGAATGTCTTAAAAAAAAAAAAAGATTGAAAGGGCAGATCATATATTGTTGAGGAGTTAAGAAAATGAAATGAGCCTATGCTTTCAGCTGAAATCTAATGGGAAATTTAAAAAAATTATGCCACAGTTTTGAATTGTAAGACATTTATTTTTCTTTTGTGTTACCAAAATTCTGAATTTTGTCTCTTCACCTTCTTTACAACCAGCTTCCAGCAATTGTGATGTGACCCTTTAACCCTGGTTCTGGGTCTTTCCTAGGATCTCTTTTATGCTTGTAAGACTGATACCATTGTCTGAAAGGCCTTTTCTTTGGGTAGACCAAACAAACCCGAATTATGTGAAATATTCACAGCTTGTTTCATTCCTTCCTTTCATTCCTTCCTTATGTAGCCTTGAACTCCTGATCTTCCCATCTCTGACTCCTGAGCATAACCGCCAAAGCCTAACTGGAATTTTTCTTATATAATCACAACGCTAAGGAGCACGTGCGAGTTCTTTCATTTGAAAAGGCCAGATATGTAGCGTAATTGTTGTTAAAATACTTTTCTAATCACCTTAGGGCTGTGCTGTCCCCACCCCTTGTTTTTCAACTCTTGCAGAGTTGTTCCAAAGCATTCAACCTAATTTTCATGGTAATTATAGCTCGCCTTGTCATCAGCTGATTTTCTTTAAGATTAAGTCACATAATTAGATAGAGATAAATGGCTTTGAGAAGTTTGGGGGAAACGCAGAAGCAGCCAGGCTCCCTAGGCTGGAGCGGTCTACATTCTTAGTAACTGTGGCACGCGTGTATCCGTGCAGTCCCCCAAGTGGAGAGGAAAGCTCCTATGAGTGAGTGCAGTGATTTCACAGACAAGCTGAGGTAGGCTGCCTCCCAATCTAGGCCAGACTATCAACACTGAGAATCTAAAACATTCCCCAAACACTGAACCTGTCTTCTCCTCCGCCGGCTCACCGTGAGCGGGCGCGAGCTTCCTGCTTGTTTTCATGTGGGGACAAGCTGGCACGTCCCTGAGACCTGCTCAAATCTTGGTAAGGGCGATGCCATGAAGGCTGGCTAAACTAGAGCTTAACTTCTGCTTTGGCGCCACCAAGTGGTTAGTTTAGAAGTGACACGGTCCAAGGAAAAGATGGTTGTCAAAGAAAAGCTAAGGCTAAAAATGGATTCTGTGATACGGGGACTTTGGGGCAGTGGCGGTGTTTTTTATGATACCCACTGATGGCGCAATAAGAAGTCACACAGACAAACAGAATGCCAAGAGCTAGTGCATGGTCAGCGCGGGCTGGGGGCGATGGGGACAGTGTATGTTCCCTGCCCTGGTGGGAGTGCTGGTCACGGGCGGTGGTCTGTGGGGGCGGGGGTTATATGGGAAACGTCTGCATATTTTTTGCTCATTTTTCACAGCTCCAAAAGCGATTTATTAATAATAAACACTGACGCTTCTGCCTTACGCAGTTTCCCCTCTCGATTCTGGCGTCGCTTCCTTTCTGTTCGTGTGCTGTAGAGTATCCCGGCAGACAGGGGAGGAGAGGTTTGCGTTAGCTCCCAGTTCCAGGCTGCAGCCCGTCGTGGCGGGGCATCCGCGGCGACAGGGACGGAGGGCAGCGGAGGGCAGAGCGCGGGAACGCGCCCGGCGGCCCGAGCCTTTCTGGAGCTGCGCCGCCGGCCGCGAGCCGTCTCCTCCCGGAGCAGACCGTGCTCACAAGCCGTCGAGCTAACGCGCGCTCGGCCAGACGCAGGCGAGTGACGCCGGAATACAAACCGTACGCGAGTTAAGCGAGCAGTAGTTCACTGGCGACTCCGCAGGAAATGTTTCTTTTTGAAGTGTGCTGGGTAGGTGGCGTGGGGGCACGTGTGCACGGCTGGAGCTCTGTCAGTGCAGGGGCAAAGCTTCCACGTGTGTTTTTCCACCTGTTGGCACCGCTCAGCAAGCCTGGCTTCCCGGCCCTGAGGAGGTGACCCCGGGCTGGCAGCACCATCGCTGGCCAGTGCTGACAGACTGACCTATTCTTTCTCTTGGACTCAGCCCTTGGAGCTGTTCCCTGAGCAGCTGAGAATCCTCGCTTCCCCGGGGACAGGCAGTAACTGGCAAGGCCAGTGCCCTGAACTCGCGGGCGCAGCTTCGGTGTCCTGGAAAGTCGCTCAGTCTGGCTCAGTCTCTGACTAACGCCCTGGCCCCACCCGCCACCAGCCACCGTGTACGGCTTCTTTCCTCGCGTGGAGCCTGCCTTTCCATCCTTCGGTCTCTTTCAGAGGAAAACTTGGGTTTTGGAGATCCTGACCCCAAATTCAGGTTAAAATGAATGTATGAGAGTCTTAATCACCATGCCCTAGATTCCCAGCGAGAAAGCAGAACTTGGCGGAAGACGCGAGCCAGCCCCTGTCAAGAGAGAATCCGTCTGTACCTGCCGTGTGTGCGGCTCTGCGGCTTGCGCAGACCTCTCCACCTGCTCACTCTTAGCAGCGTGTGTAGACTGGTGGCGTGTACTTATTTAGACTCTGATTTCCCGTTTGTGTTTGTTTGTTTGTTTGTTTTGGTCAGTGTGTTATTTTTAAAGGATTGGGTTTAGTGGTTTAAATTGAAACAAACAAATAAACAAACAAAAAACCAGGGAAAGTCATACAGGCCTCTGAGTACCCGGTTTCTTTGCCAAACCGTGAGTCACTCTAAGCAGGGCTTCATTCTCCCAGGGCATGAGCTCTCAGTGGGGCACGCCCCGGCCATTACCCTCTCTTCCCTTTCCCTACTTTGTGTTGCTGCTTAGGGTTAGTGCCTTGCAAAACCTCTGGGTGCATTGCAGAAGAAAAACAAAAGAACCTGCAGGCCAAGCCAGCCCCAGGACAGCGGCAGCCTCTCTTGGGGTATGTGCGTGTGTGTCCCTGCTGACTGTGGGGAATTCCTTCTTTGGAACTGTCCAATCCTTTTTTTCTTCCTGACCTCTCTCTTTAGTATGCCTCCTTTGAAGCTGTTCTTCCTGCTTCTGGTCAGTATGGGGCTGCCACCTTCTTGACTTCTTGGGTGAGGAGTGAAGACTTTGGGATCGTGTAATCTGATTTTTAGTAACCTCCCTGCCTCAGCTCTTCAGGTGCTGGGATTAGTCATGCCACTATGCCTGGCAAGACTTGGTGTTGACTCCCAGATGCACTGACTTTACCTGCCTTACCTGTAAAATGGGGTTGACAACAACAGGCTCCACAGGGAAGTCTGGGTGGTAGGTGGAATTTTTGTCTACAACGCATCAAGTCACAGGGCTTCTGTCTCTTCTGTCTGACTTCCTTCTTTCCTACCTTTATGATGGAGATGATGTCTAGGTGAGGTTTCCTGGTGACACTCACACCTCTTTGCTCTGAGGATAAAGGCAGACTCCACTTGTTCCTTTCCTAAAGTTTCCAGTCCCTCCCACCCGTACTCTTTCTTCTTGTAGCTCTGACTGTGCCAGGTGTAGCTCTGACAAGCCAGGTGGGCTTGTTGTGTTTAAGGTAGTTCTGTAAGAAGGCAATCCTCTCTCAAGCCTGCCATGACCACGTATTGTTTCCAGAGGGAACTGACTCTGCTTCCCAAAGTCTGATTGCATTCTTTCTGAGCTCATGCCTTTCCTCCTCACATGCTTTTACAGAAATAGGACCAAGGTCGAAAGCTGGAAAGACATCGACAGAAAAAATCGGCACTGCCAGAGGAACTCTTCGTCTGAGGTCAAAGGGTCCTGCCACTGTAGAAGAGCTGGTATGTGATATCCACTTAATTCCCATTCTATTTGGAAATGTACAGGTATGCACATTTATGGAGCTGGAAATAAAGCTAAAGTCATCATAGGGAGTAAAATGCACTTGGGGTGAAACATATGCTTTGAATTCATTTCCTCTTCATGCATCCTGAAAACCACAGAGGCAGTAAGAGCGTGGGAAGAGAGACTGTGGTCTGAGGGAATCCCCTCTCCTGCAGATCAGCTGCCTGGACTATGTGGCCTTTTGGGCTGTCTAAACCTTATGGAGACTGTCACAATGAAAGATCACCTTTGTGACCTTCAGTCTCCTAAGATAAACATGCTCTCTGACTCTCCCTTCTCATGCTCTGCATTCCCCCTGCCAGCAAAACCTTGTGGATCCTGCTCTGCCCTATACCAGACTCCAAATACTGTGCCCCTCCCCCCATGCACTGAGACTTCAGTCACTTCCGTCCTCCCCCGGAGGCCTCTGGGTCATCATTTCTTTCCTTCTGAGCTGGGCACAGCAGCCAGGATTATCCTTTTGAGATTCCTGTGTACGTGTGTGTGTGTGTGTGTGTGTGTGTGTGTGAGAGAGAGAGAGAGAGAGAGAGAGAGAGAGAGAGAGAGAGAGAGAGAGAGAGGTTGGGGATTCCTGTGTTGCTGGGAATAAATGTTAAGAAGACTCACCCCACATTTCTACTCTGCTCTCGTTTGCCATTCCCTACCCCCACTGCCCCAAGCCAGCTCCTCCTCCTTGTTCCCAGTGTTTCCTGTGCTCAGGATGTTAGGGCTGCTGTTGCCTTTACCTTCCCAGTGTGCTCTTCCTTTCCTCATGATTCTACCTGTACATCACCTTGTCTCCTTGGTCTTTTCTGAATATCTGGCACAGGTTGCACTTTTCTCTGCCTTTCCCACGTCTTAACCTTAATTTTTTTTTTTTACGAAGCACCGTATACTGCTGAACTCATACTTTTATTCTGTTTAATTTCAGCCATTTTCAGTTCATAGTTCATGGTCACCTAGAATAGAATCTCGTATGTCATAGGAACTCAAGCTTCCGCAGCATTAATGAATTAATTATGGATTTATTTTCGGTTGAGAAAAGCAAGAGTTTCATTTATTGACTGACAGTGTCAGTACAAGGTCAGTATTTGAGTGGAAAAATGCCAGAAGGTGAAAAGACAATGGAGGGAAAGGGGAAAGAGGAGCCTGGCAGGCGGCAGTGATCAGAAGCGAGGGGCAGAAGCAGGCCCACCCATCACAGCAAGGACGGTGGGAGAGGCAGCAGAGGAGAAGGCACCTGAGGCACGCGGCTTCTCAGAGCAGAGCCAGGCCCTGGGCCCTCACAGTCTGTGTGTGAGCACTGCCCTCTGACCCCCCAGGATCACAGAAGAGAGGATGAATCAGAGGACCAGTTAGGATGTTTGCAGAGTGGTCTCCAGAGCTTGTTGGATGACAGGTGTCCAGGATCAGTGAAGGGCTGGTTTGGTAGAGCAGAGAACCAGTAGGTGGAGGCTGTCTCTGGGACTGTGTGAGTCTCTCAGGATACTGTGTGTTTTGAGGAGCCTGGAGGAGGATGGCGGGCTAGGGATCCTCGTGCTGGGGAAAGCGCCTGGCAGGAGCCTGAGCTTGTGATGCAGAGCGCTGAACCGCTGGTGCTCGGCTTCCAGGCTTCCCTCCTCCTTTTTCTTCAGGCTGGGACCTCAGCTCACGGAGTGGTGCTGCCCGCGCTTACAGTGGGGCTTCCTATGTCAGGGAGTCTGTTCGAGAGCCCCCCCTTACAGTAGAGACTCGCAGAGATAGGTTCATACAGTGACTCTACACCTCATCAGGTTGACAGTTAAAATCAGCCGGCACAGAGGCCAATGCAGCTATGAGGCACGGAGAGCTGAAGCAGTTTGCAAAGGAGCTGTGATGTGAGTTCTGTGCAAAACAGCAGGGCAGGAACATCTGGCCGAATCTTTTCTTCTTCCTTTGCCCATTATGTTGCCTGGTGTAATTGCTGAAGATGTCGCTGTTCTTTGAGGCAGCTAACAAACCTCAGTGGAAGATAGATCTGTGAGTGGATGCAAAGCCAGCGATCAGGAGCTTGTGGTCGTTGCTGGGAGAATGCCCTCTGCACCTCCTGCTGGAGGCTGTAAGGAAAATGAGCAGACTTGACACCCTGTGCAGAGGGTGTGTGGTACCCTTGTGTCCCCTGGGATGGGCAGCATCTCCTAGTAGTTGACACAATTACTGAACATCCAAGGACTCTGTTGTAAAGGAGGTGCTGCAATGAAGGCGGGTCAGCCTGCCATCTATCTGAGGAGCTAGGAAAAAGTTTATTCAAATATAAACATTAAAAATCACGGATTTGCATACTCTGCTTAATTAAAGAGGTCAATTAAAATTAGCTCACATTGAAAAGAAGCCAGTTTGATGCTAATATTAAATTGGCACAAATAGCCCATGTTCAAGTTTCTGAAGGATTTAAAGAACTTACAGGATTTGACACAATGTCCCTTCTAGCCTGGCACAAGCCTCAGAAGCTGAGGACTCTGCTCCACTCCCAGACCTCATTCTTTATTCATTGTGTTTGCTAAGCCTGGCACAGTGTGGGCATTGCTGATGCAAGGGTGAATAAAGACCCTTTTCCTCCCTTAGGGAGGGAGAGAGGCATTAGCAGAAGCTGCTAGGAACCAGGGGTCAGAGCTGAAGAACAGTTCAGGACACACAGTGTCACAGTGCAGAGGCTGTCAGGGACAAGGAAAGACAAGAAACCAGCAAGCAGTTCTGTCAGGAAGAAGTGGTAGAGTTGGTGCAAGGGGGAGGTGTGCTGTGAAACAGTCATGGTTTTGGGGAGAGAGCAAGCTGCCTGTGAGAGTGGAGAGTGCGTGCGGGAGGTACCTGGGAGGTGGTGAAGAGACAGGGTGAGGCTGTGTAAGGTCCCATGGTTAACTATGGGTCTGTTTAAAAGTTGTGGGGTGGCAACACAGTCAGTTGTGTTTTAGGGAAATTCCTTGGTTTGAGGGTGTGCTGTTGAGCAGGATGGATTTGAGAAGGAATGGAAGTGAAGAAAATGAGGAAACTTCCTCCTGGAAGAAAGGATGAGGACCCAAGCAAGCAGAATGTGGCTGCACAGAGGTGGCAGGTCAAGAGTTTCTCCAGAAACCACTGGCCAGATGTTGGTGGCATTTGAGCAGGAGCAGCCTGCTACTTGTTACCACAGCTCATACTTGTGGCCAGGTGGAGACAGCTTAATAGCTGGGTTGCCTGATGCCTTAGTTACTGTTCTGTTGCTGCAGAGACACCATGGGAATGAATAGAAGAGTTTATTTGCCTTACCGTTTCAGAAGGCGAGTCCAAGGCCATCAGGCGAGGAGCGTGGCAGCAGGCATACCACCACAGAGGTAGCTGAGAACTTACACCTGATCCGTAAGCAGGAGGCAAGGGCTCAGGGCACACACATGCTAACTTGGCATGGAGGAGAGCTTTCGAAATCTTACAGCCTACCCCCAGAGACACACCTCTTCCAACAAGGCAACACCTCCTAATCCTTACCAAACAGTGTCAGCAAAGATGGTTATGAGCCACCATATGATTACTGGGAATTGAACTCAAGACCTCTGAAAAAGCAAATGGTGCTCTTAACTTCTGAACTATCTCTCCAGCCCCTAAATGAATGCCTGGTACACACTGAGGTCAGAAGAGGACCAGATTCCCAGTGTTAGAGTTGTGCATGGTTGTAGGTGCTGGGAACCAAACTCTGGTCCTCTGCATAAGCAATGTGTGCTCTTAGCCACTGAGCCATTGTTTCAGCCCTGGCTTCAGAAATTTATTGTGTGTGAGGCTAATTACTGCTCAGAAGTCTGGATTGTACCAAACAGTTTCACCAAGTACAGACCAAGCATTCAAATGTATGAGCCTCTGGGGAACATTCAAGTTCAAATTGCTGTATTTGGTGTAGCCCACAGCCTCCCAGACAATTAAAACCATTGCAAGCAAGCAAGAGCAATCTGCCTTGTTTACTTTTCTTAAGTGTTAGGTCACGGGAAGTTGTGAGGTAGCTGGGTGTAACAAGGCAGCACACTCACATCAACACTCCCTCATACATTTGCATATACACATACACTTTATACACCTGCCCCAACATGCATAACCACATGCACACACATAGAAGCACTATCAAATACCACACATACTACACACATACTCACACTGATATATACACACTCACACACTAACTTACATACTCTATACATACAACTTCATAATTCACATACAACACATATACACACTACTCCACATTCCACACAACTATATATACACATATATACTCACATACAATTACACTCAGATACACATTCACACAATGCCAACACACATTCAGACACTCATTTCCAATACTTATACTCATACACCCATACAAATACACACAGTTCACACACTTGACACACATAAACAGTCCACACACACATGTATACACACAGAAATATTGATATATACTCAACTGCAGACACATTTGTGTATACTCATATTTCACACAAACTATAGATTCACGCACATGCATTCACTACACATGCTTGCATATGCTAATGCTCACATCTTTACCACAATGACACTGACACACACAGAATGGCATACATTCACCCTTTAGTATGCATGTGTACACACGTACACACTCCATACCCCTATATACATATATTCATGTGCACACAGGGATAGTTTTAGCACACACACTCTCACACAATACACAAATGCACACACATTCTCCCATACCCATATACACATTAGCACACATATACTTCATACACAAGCATTCTACATACTTACGCACACATACAAATTCACACATTCACATACATTCATAGCCATACATAGCCCACATTTCCCTCTACATGTGTGCATCAGTACATAGCCTGTCATACAGTTCACAGTCAAATATTACACATGTGCACACAGTTGCTCACTCACATACACACACTCATACAGATGCATACACCCACACTCCTCACACACATACACAGTCACACAGAGTGCACTGGCATGTTCTCATGCACACATTGGCACACACACACTGATGACCCCAGCACTGGGGAGGTGGAGACTGGCGGCCCCTGGGCTCTGCTGGCTGAGTTGGTTCAGTAAGAGACCCTGTCTCAAAACATATAAGGGAGAGCTGTTGAGGAGAGCATGTAATGTCAGCCCCTGGCCTCCACACAGATAGGCCACACATGAATATATACATGAAACACACGTAGAGGGGGGAGGGGGAAAGAGGAAGGGAGGAGGAGGGAGAGAGAGAGAGTGTGTTTGGGGATTCCCAACCTTTTAGTGGCACAGGCCCCTAAATTCTAGTCATGTGACTATTCTCCAGGCCTGTGGGACTTTTTACCATGACTATAATATGTTCTTCATCCAGACTTTACACAGCCACGCTTTTCCTGTGGGTTGCCTTCTGCTTGAAGTGTCTCTTGCTTGTCTGACACCTCTGCCTTCTTGGAAACAAAGTTTCTTCTGAAGACTTCCAGCTTGCATACCTGTTACGGCCTTTAAAACTATTGTCTAATTACTTACCATACATCTTTCCCCTTTGCTAGTTCTGTACTGTGTTCTTTTCCTTCCTTCCTTCCCTCCTTCCTTCCCTCTCTCTCTTTCTTTTTTCTCCTCCTCCTCTTCAGCCCTCTCTTCCTCCTCATCTTCTTCTATCCACAATATTTAATGCTGACACTGTAGCTAAGTATTTACTGTGTTGATTTATATTTATCTGTAAGGTTGTAAGGTATATTCCAGATATATCCACTAAAATTAGCTAATGGACTGGCTATTTTCTGCTGTGTGTGCCCTGACCACCAAGAAATTTTCTTTTGTAACTGCAATATCTGATCTATCTCTTTTCACAGCCCTCGGAAGCCAGAGCAAAGGCGATTGAAAAGGTTGATGATCTCCTTGAACTGTACATGGGAATTCGAGATATTGACTTAGGTAAGACTATACTGTGTAAGCTGTGCTGTTCACAAATGACGCCAAATTATACTTTTCAGGATAAAAAGGACGCGTGGAATACAAGAACATGAAATCAGTAAACAATAATGATCTACTCAGTTACTTGTTGTGATGTATTAGTGCTAAGCCAACTTTTAAAATTTTAGCCATACTGGATGTGGTGGTCCATGCCTTTCATCTCAGCACTTGGGAGGCAGAGTCAGGTGGATCTCTGTGAATTCAAGGACAGCTTGAGCTACAGAGTGAGTTCCAGAACAGTCAAATCTGCATAATAGAGAGAGACCCTAACTCAAAAAACCTCCCAGAAATTTAGTTACTTTTTAATCTAGACACTGTGAGTAACAATACCACGTTTACCATGCTCTTTGGGTTAAAATATACTTGAAAATACATAGATAAATGATGCATATAGAAAGTTTTCTTATTTGATATGGCACATTGTGCATTATGATATTAAAACTGTACGTCATTTAATAGTATTCCTGGAATAGGAAAACCAAAACAAAACACAGAACTCCTGAATAAGTTGGCTTGGCACTGGGGTTTCTGGGTAATTTCTTACATTACTATTAATGTATCAAGCTCTTGATTTGTCAACTAAAACTTGGCCAATAGCAAATATTGCAAAACAAAACTAAAGCAAAGAACCCCAATTCCAACTGTATTTAAGGAAGAAGTAAAAATGAGAGAAGTTTATGGGTTTTATAACCAAAAAAATCCAGAGTGGACCTTGTCTTCAAACCTGGCTAGCTCTGGGGCCAGGAGAGGCTGCTCAGAAGAGAAGAGCACCTTTCACCGCTGCTGCGGATGGTCTGGGTGCAGCTCCCAGCACTCACATGGCATCGCACAACCACCTGTAGCTCGAGTTCCAGGGTTCTGATGCCCTCTCCTGGCCTCCGTGGGCACTGCACACACATGGTGCCCTACATCTATGCAGCGAAAGCACTCATACAAAAAAGAACCCAGGACGGGCAACTCCAGGACAAGGTGGATAAGATGGTGCCTGAGCAGCTGCCCCAAGTGGGAAGAGTTGGGGCAACAAAGAACGAACTCTGTCACCAGGAGGGAAAGAATGGAGAAACACTGGAAATCTGTATAGGGAGAGAGAGGACAGCTGAACAGAGTGGGGACACTGAAGGGTGCAGGGAAAAAAAGCCACCATCTTGAAGCTCAGGGTGTGTGGTTCCTGGTAGTGGGCTGAAGGAGCAGAAGCCTCATGCCAAGGGTAAGGCAAGAACAGGAAATGCCTGTGGCCCTTGCTAGCCCAGGTATAGCTGGGGTGCCATGTCAACACTTGGAGAAGAGGGCCACTGGGTCATTCCCCACACCTCAAAGGGCTGGGTGCCATTGCTCCAAGAGGTACTTGTTCAAAACTGAGCCCCCTGAGCTCTAAGAACAAAGACCAATCGCAAGTCAGGGTTAGCAATTATAAAAAGTTAACAAGAAAGCAGAAAGGAGCTAGCATGGAATTACCCTTCAGAAATGTTTTGCTGAAAGATGAGGGGATTTCAGGCAGGCCTTCAGGTCCAGAGAGGAGCCTTTAGGAGAGATGGCCGATGGTTAGTGCATTTCATGATGGGGACCTGCAGGAAAGAGCCCTGATAGCCTCAGAGTAAATTTTTTTTTTTTTGCCTGTGTGTGTGTTTGTGTGCATGTGAGAGAGAGAAAGAGAGAGACAGAGAGATAGACAGAGACAGAGAGACAGAGACACAGAGAGACAGACTCTCTGGCGCGCGCGCGTGCACACACACACACACACACACACACACACACACACACACAGATGCATAGCTTTGCCGTGGTGTGATGGGAAGTTCCATACATGTGACCTAACCTGGCCTCGCCTGCTTAACTCCTGTCATGGATGAACTGGGACTTCACACAAGATACATAAAAAGCAGATAAATGAAGCAAGAAAACCAATCTTGAGAGCAGAAAAGAAAGTCAGTAAAATGGAAGAGAAATTCAGCAAGAAAACTGAAGTTTTGAAAAAAGAAATGTTTCAGGTGCTCTGGGACACGATTTTAATCCCTGCACTCAGGAGGCAGAGGCAGATCCCTGCGAGTTTCAGGACAGCCAGGGCTGCATAGTGAGACCCAGGCTCAGAGACCGTACCAAACAAAGAAACAGAAATATTGGAAATGAAAACTTCAATGAATCAAAACCAAAACCAAACCTGAATAAAGCCACAATGGACAGCATCACCAACAAACTAAAAGAAACAAAAGATCTGAAGACCAGCTCGACTACGCCAGCCTAGCGCCAGGGGATCTGGCACCCTCTTCTGGCGTCCGTGGTTACTGCACCTTCACGTAATCAGATCAATAGAGGGAAAACCAACCTGGTGCTTATGGAATCCTGAAGAGGCATGGTAGCTCCTGAAACTGAAATTACAGGTCGTTGGGAGTTGTGGGTGCTGGGAATTGAACCTGAGTGCTCTTAACAGTTGAGCCGTCTCTCCAGCCACGCCCCCTCCCCCAGTAAAACAAATCTTTAAACAAATGTGTGTTTTGCCTCTCTCTCTGTTTGTGTGTGTGTTTGTGTGTGTGTGTGCACCACATGTATTTCCGGTATCTTCAGAGGCCACAGGAGGGCATACAGATCCCCTGGAACAGTGACTCTGAGCCACCATCTGAAGGCTGGGACCAGAACCTGTGTCCTCTGCAAGAACAAGTGTTCTTAATACGTGAGACATCTCTCAAGTCCTAAAAATTAAATCTTTTTTTTTTTTTTGAGATAGGGTTTTTCTATGTAGCCCTGGCTGTCCTAGACTGATTTTGTAGACCAGGCTGGCCTCGAACTCACAGCTATCTGCTTGAGTCTCCCTGAGTGCTGGGATCAAAGGTGTGGGCCACCACACCAGGCTTACAAATTAAATAAAAAAGTACAAATATAGTACAGCAGAGTGCTGGCTAACAGTGCAAATGATTATAAATAAATTTAAGACGCAAGTCTTTAAAGATGAATTTTCTGGGTTGATGAGATGGCCCATCAGGTGTAGGCACTGCCGCTAAGCCTGGTGAGTATACACACACACACACAGATACACAGACACACAGACAGATACACACACACACAGACACACACAGACACACATAGACACACAGACACACACACAGATACACACACACAAACACACACAGACACACATAGACACACAGACACACAGACACACACACAGATACACACACACAGACACACACACAGACACACACACAGACACACATAGACACACAGACACACAGACAGACACACATGAATGAAGAAACAAATGTAATTTAAAAAAAAACTTAAAAAAAAGAATGAATTTTCTCTTGTGCTCAGAAATTTAAACCATTAAATATTCTTGAAAAGTTCATGGAAATCACCCAGTGGTCCCTTGTCAGTTTAATTAAGTACCTGAAGCAACTTCCTTTGATTGACACAAAGTTATCACGCTCGATCAGCAGCAGGATCAGTCACTCAGGAAAAGCGTAAAGAAAGCAAATATTTGAAGAATGTCAGCTGCTGCTAAATTAGGAATTTTTGTTGTTCAGACTCGGTTAGCATGAAATATACTTCAGAAATGTGAGCCTAATTTAACAGACAAATGAATACCTTAATTCTCTGCATTTCTGGTAGCTCTTGGGTTCCCAGAAACTTGCCTGCCTTCTTCCCTCCCTCCCTCTCTCTCTCTCTCTTGATTTCTCCAGTCAGGGTTTCTCTGTGTAGCCCTGGCTGTCCTGGAACTCGTTCTGTAGACCAGGCTGGCCTTGAACTCAGAGATCCACCTGCCGCAGCCCCCCAAGAGCTGTGTTTAACTGCTGCCGCTGCCACCCAGCTTCAAATGAATCTTTGTAGAAAGCTGTAAAGTTAAGCTGTGGGGTGTGATTTTTCAACCGGCCAAGCCAACCTGGGGTACCTTGAAATGTTATCTGTAAGGAAAGCTCTGGAAGCTGTTAGTTCCCTGGACTGATCTACGTCCTGCATCCCTTCTGGAAGCGCTAAGGCAGCAGTGAATTGCCTGTGGACCTACAGTTTCCCCACACTGATTTAGGATTTGAGAACTAATTTTTAGCAGTTTCAGAATTTAAAATTTTATTCTAGTATTTCAGAAATATGTGGGAAGACAATTCAAATGGTAGTTTCTAAGTCGTTTCCCCACGGTTCCTTTTATATGATGCTTCACCGCGAGAGACATATTTCTTCCTTGGGCTCCCTGCGCTGGTCAGGGAGGCAGTGATGGGCTCCTCCTGAGTTGAGGTCAGTGGGACCTGGAGTAGTTTTTATTAAACGTGCTCCATAGTGTGGGAGGCACGGCCATCAGGTAAGAGCACTGGCTGCCCTCCAGAGAACCTGCCTCTGTGGCAGCTTCACCAATATCCGTTAACACCCAGTCCCGGGGGCTGCACCGCCCTCTTCTGGCCTCCACAGGCACTGCATATACAGAGTGCACAGACACACACAGGCAACACACACACACACACACACACACACACACACACACACCAGATAAATAAAATATTCTTAAAAACATACATTGTAGGGCTAAGGGTGAAGCTCATAGATAGAGCATCTTCCTGGCATACAGAGTTTGGATCTCAGTAACACACACATACCACATATACACATGCACACATAGACATATATATATGTGTGTGTATATATATACACACACACTCATGTACATATACACATACAATAAAGATTTTAAGTAATAGGTTAATTTTTATACCTAAAAGTTGTTCAAGTATTTACAAGCACAATGGAAACTGGTCAAAATTTTGTGGCAATAAGAGCATAAAAATATTCTTTGAGCAGCCACAAGAGGTGAGCACTTAGCTGTTTTTTTTTTTTTTTAATCCTCTTTCTGGTTGTTAGTGTTTGTGACTGCCCGAGTAAAAGTGTGGGTGAACTCTGTGGGCTTCAAGCTCCTGGTGAAAGTCCTTTGGGAATGTGTACTTATGGATGCCATTTCCCAGACAGAGAACACAGGGTTTAAGTAACTTCCTATGGAAGGCAGACCATACCAGCTTGATTTTCTGTTCTACACCAGAAGATGCCATAGAACTCAAACTGCTGTGTGGCACCCTGTAAGTTGTTCCCTTGGTGAGGAGAGCATATGGTCCATCGAGTCGGGGATGGGGGCGTGGAGGGAGAGACAGAGTGTTAGTGACTGTGGGAGATGAGCTGTGGTGTGCACTAACTTTCCTGGCGAGGTTAGCCATGGGGTTTTCTCACAGTATGTCTTCACCCATCCGGAGGGTTGCAGAGAGGACTCACGAAGCACAAGTTGGATCCACACAGCCCTCATGAAAACACTAGATGTGGTGGTGTGTGCATTAAAACTCAGTGCTGGGGAAGTGGAAACACTTCTCCTACTTCCGAGTAAGGATTGAGCATCTTAACCTGGGTCTTCCTTCTTGCTTAGCTTCTTTAGTGTACAGATTTTAGTATGATTATCCTATATTATATGTCTAATATCCACTTGTAAGTGAGTTTATACCATGTGTGTCTTTCAGCTTCTGGGATGCCTCACTCAGGATGATCTTTTCCAGTTCCATCCATTTGCCTGCAAATTTCATGTTTTCCTTGTTTTTAATTGCTGAGCAGTATTGCATAGTGTAAATGTACCACGGTTTCTTTATATATTCTTTGGTTGAGGGACATATAAGTTTTTTCCAGATTCTGGCTATTATGAATAAATAAAGAATAAAGCTGCTATGAACAAGGCTGAGCAAATGCCCTTGTTGTATGGTGGAGCATCTTTCGGGTATATGCCCAGGAGAGGTATAGCTGGATCTTGAGATAGCACTATTTCTAATTTTCTGAGAAAACATCAGATCAGATTGATTTCCAAAGTGGTTGTACAAGTTTACATTCCCACTAGCAATGGAGGAGGGTTCCCTTTTCTCCAAATCTTCTCCAGCATGTGTTGTCACTTGAGTTTTTGATCTTAGCCATTCTGATGGGTGAAAGATGAAATCTCAGGGTCGTTTGGATTTGCATTGCCCAGATGACTAAGGACGTTAAACATTTCTTTAAGTGTTTCTCTGCAATTCGATATTACTCTGTTGAGAATTCTCTGTCTAGCTCTGTACCTAGACACCCCTGCTCAGATGTAGCCCATGATAGCTCAGTCATCATGGGGGTTTCCTAGTAAGGGGAGCAGGGGCAGTCTCTGGCATGAACTTGGTTGCCTCCTCTTCAATCACCTCCCATTGGCTAGGTGATCTTACCAAGCCACAGAGAAAGAGGATCCAGACAGTCTTGATGAGACCTGACAGACTAGGGTCAGATAGTGGGGGAGGAGGACCTCCCCTGTCAGTGGAGTGGGGGAGGGAAGACATGGTGAGAGTGGGACTGAGAGGAAATGTGGGAGGGGGCTGCAGCCAGGATACAAAGTGAATAAATTGTAATAATAAAACACTGCTACTAAAAACAACAACAAAAAGAAAAAAAAGAGCTGGATGACATTTCAGGGGTGACATTTGAGGCTGCACTCTGGCCACTATCTGTGCATGCACAGAGCCCACACCATACACAAAAAAAACAAAACCCAAAGCAAGTACAGAGACCCCCAAGTGACGGGCTCTCAGGTTGGGACAAGGCAGTGGTGATGGTCACATCTGACACAGTGGGCAGGTCACTGAAACGGTGGTAGTGTGTGTGTTACTTGGGTTAAGTCACTGTCCTGGTACCTTTTTTTATCAGTCCTCTTATGCTAATTCATGGCTCGTTAACTTTTAAAAATGATTGTTGACAGCTACAACCATGTTTGAAGCTGGAAAAGACAAGAGCAACCCAGACGAATTCGCAGTGGCCCTCGATGAGATGCTGGGAGACTTTGCCTTTCCTGACGAGTTTATGTTTGACGTGTGGGGAGCCGTGCATGATGTGAAACAAGGCAGATGACGGTGTGGGCGAGCTTGCTGCAGAAACGACCTGAGTTCGCTTGAAGGCAGCCCTCTCGAGACCTTTAGATATCTTTATGAACTCTGCTTTAGCATCATGTGTATGAGATACAGTCTTTGAAATGTAATTTTGATTTATGAATAATGTTTCGTATAGTTTCCTATGTAGAATGCCTAAGATAAATTAATTAAAGTGTGATCCATTTTAGTATTTGTTCAAAAGCTTTTAGATTTCCTAAAGGAGTATGTCTGTGTCTATGTGGGTGATTTTGTTTGCTGTTGACCCTCATGCCTCACATTCCACATAAAATACTTGACTACAACAGCTTTGTGGGTATTTTTCTTCAATGCCATTTAACAATTGTGTATTCCCTGTTACATATATGTGCTTGTCTGTATGTGTACCCTGTGCATGCAGTGCTTAAGGAGCCAGGGGAGGGTGTCCTTACCTGTCTATAACCCTTCAACTGGAGTTATACATGGTTGTGAGCTGCCATGTGGGTGCTAGAAACCAAACCTGGGTTGTCTGCGAGAGCTGCCAGTGTTCTCAAGTGCTGAGCTGTCTCTCCAAACCCCTTTCCTTAAAACCTTAATATGATGGGAATTAGGATCAGAGTCTGGCTTACCTCATGACATCTCCTCTTTGTTGTATTAACTTGAACAGGATACATTTAGAAATGAAATGCAGATGATGTCTGCCGTAGGGCTAGAAGCTTGGTGTTTGGTTTTAAATGAACAAGAGCAGGGAGGGAGGTCTGCCTAATTATTTCCTGGGACATTTGTTGTAAAACAAAGGCTGTTTTTTGTTTGTTTTTTGTAATTGCTCTTAAGTGCAATTGGTTGAAGTTGTTCTGAATGCATAAATGTGTCTCTCTCTGTGTGCCTGTGTATGTTTATATGTGCATATGGACGTGGTGTATGTGTATATGTGTGTACATGTGTGCAAACATGTGTGCAATGTAAAAATGTGACAGGTAGAAGCATTGTTTTTGATTTGTGTTTTTCAGGCCTTAAAGTATTATTTCTTTCTTTCTTTTTTTTTCCACCTTACCTCTTTCCTGCTAACTTTTCTAAGGCCTCTGGCCAGGGTTTATATTTGTAGCATTTTCCTTTTTGGACACCTTTGCTTAGAAAATAACTGAGATGCTGTCTTTGGTGTGTCAGCATGCGGTTAAGCAGCAACCGTTTCCAGCCTCCTAACCGGCGGAGGATGTGCTGCGGGAAATAAAGGAGGAGGGTGCAATGGAAGGCTGCACTCTTGTTATTTTAGAATCCAAGCATCCTTCCTCCAGCCCTTAATTGGTTGAAAAGATGGTGGGGGAGTGACAGTCTCACTCTTGTTGGATACCTCACTGGTGTAAGAGAAATGGAAAGGTTTAATAAGGCGGAAGGCGGCGTGGCCAAGCGCCCTAGCACATCCCGTGAAAGACGCAGGGCGCTGCGACAGCAATCAGAAATGGTAACTGGGAGGGCGTGGTCTGGGAAACCAGAAGTCAGGTCTTCTTCCTGCTAGGTTAATGACTGGATAACGCTGTGCTTTTCTACTGTCACCGCCTCAGGCACAGTAGAACAGCTGTGCCTGATTTTGTTTACGGATCTGCCCCCTGCACAGGAGCTATTCGAATCGCTAACGAGTACAAGCAGCCCACAGGATGCAGACTGTTTAGTTCTGTGTGTTATTTGAAAACAGGGTTCAACCCAGCTGTGGTCTTTTGATAATTGTTCAGTGATGGTTTATTTATTTATTGGCTTAAAAAATGCCTCTAAAGTATTAGACACAAAAAGAGAGCTGATGTTTTAGGAACGGGAGAGTTACTAGATGAAGTTGGATAAGTTCTGCCATGTGAAAGTCTTCAGAAGCTCAATTCTCAAAGCAGCCACCTGTCGAATTGTTAGATCAATGTTGTAATGCAGCGGATTGGTAGCTAAAGAGAGATATCTTATTCTCCTTGAGGATGCATGCTTTGCAGTGTTTCCCGCTCTAGCATCAGGAAACAGGCATTTCTGGGGTCTCACCAAGCCCGCAGTGTGGCTCACGCTGCCCCACGCCCGGTGAGTCTCTGGTGACACCCGTGCCGCTCCGGTCCTCTACAGTGGCAGCAACACGAACTTCTCCACAAAGGGAGTTTTCAACACAAAGGATCTTCTAAACAGAGCACCGGCACCTACCACGTACAAAACACGGGCTACAGTGTCGTTCCGGGTCCGGCACCAGCTTTTGGATGGGAACAGAGGGACCTAGAGTTCAAAGGTTCTGTTTGTCTCAGGAATGGCTGGCGTGCTCTGGGGCGAGGAGGTCTAGGCAGGGCTCTGGTCTCACCGGGAGAGGTGAAGTGAGCTTTCCACTGGGTGTTACGTTTCACAGGCAGTCAGCACAGAGCTTGCAGGCTCCAGCGGTGCCCGAGGCAGCTGTGGCAGCCTGGCCAGAAGCCAAGCCATGGGGGTTCAGTGGTGAATTTTTAGGGAGGAGGGGAGCCCTTCCTTCCCCAAATAAATGATGAATCTCGGACTGTGGTGGTAAAAAGTTGACGGGAGCACGCAGCACGTTTATTTCACGTAAAATCAGGGACTTCTAAATCTTGGGCACTGGGAGGGGTTTCTGAGGGTGAATGAGTTTGCTGGGGCTAGACATGCCAGGGATACTTGATTTACATGCCGTAACACAGTCCCTTCATGAAAGGGGGAAAGTAGTACTTAGTTTTCCTATGGGTGGGAGAAGAACCCCAGGTTTGGTTAAAGGTCTTTAGTTGAGAGGCAGGAACTCCCAGGTACTTGCTGAATGGCTTTCTTATCTGGAAAGGGTTGGGCTTGTAATCTCCCTGAGGGCTATGTAAAGCCCTTAGAGAATCTGGGGTTCCCCAGGTCAGGCAGAGAGGGAACCCATCATATTACACCGAGCTCAGAGCTACCTGGAAATGCCAGACTTCGACCTTAGTAGAAGGGTCCCACACTGTAGAACGGCCCTGTCCTGAGCCATCTGAGGATGCGCCACTGGCAGCCTCGATGTGCCTCTGGGCGAAGTAACCGGGCTAGGAGAGTTAAGCTTTACCCAAGCTGCTAGTGAGCAGAGGGGAGGGAAAGAGTACACCTCTGTTAAGTGCTTTTCCATGTTCCTGACACTGGGTGGAGGGACCGCAGAGTAATTACTACTACCTAGTATGCGGTAATAAGATGATTCTAAGTTTGTGAAGTTACAAAATTGCATTTGTATCTAACCTGTGGCCCGTGGGCTATAACAAAATTGCAAACTTAAAAATTACCTCAATTATTGATGATTGTGGTGCTTTGAATAGGAACGGCCCCCACAGACTCAATGTTTGAAGGCGTGGCCCATACATAGGGAGTGACACCGTTAGGAGGCGTGGCCTTGCTGGAGTAAGTATGTCACTGGAGGGTGGGTTTTAGGGTTTTATATGCTGCAGCTACGCCCAGTGTGGCTCAGTCTTTTCCCTGCTGTTTGCGGATGAAGATGTAGAACTCTCCAGCCCCATGTCTACCTGTAAGCTGCCCTGCATCCTGCCCTGAGGTGACGGGCTGAATCTCTGCAACCATAAGGCAGCCCCAGTTAAATATTGTAAGAGTTGCTGTGGTCATGGCCTCTTCACAGCAATGGAAACCCTGAGGAAGACAACGAGGAATGTCAACAAGTATTTGTTTGCTCAGTTAGTCACTTCAAGCAGTCCTTAGCAACTAACTGAGTAATGTTCACCCCATTTTGAATTAAAAAAGAAAAGGTTGGGAAATTAAGTCCCTTGTTGGAGGGCACACGTGTGGCTGGCTAGTGCCAAATTCAAAATTTGAAGCCAGTTTTGAGTTAAACCTCTAGCTCTCTGTGAAGCTAATTCTGTTAATATTTACACCGTTACGGAACGGTGTAAATTGTACAAGTCACTCAACCAGGGAAGCTTATGTGGGAATGGGATCCCAGAAAGCAAGGCTGTAGACCCAGCTAACTGCTCTCACTACGTGAGGCCAGGCTAACCGGAAGTAGGTTTTGATGGCTAAATGATTAACTTTAGGATGGAAACCATGCTTGGTTCTTTAGGTTAAGCAAACTGAAATCAGTCACAATTAAGCCCGGACTTTTTATTGAAGAGTGCAGCCAATGCCGTGACAGTCTTCCGAGAATGACTTAAAAAGATTAAGAAATGAAGGTTGGGACCATTTCTTGGAGAGTAAGGACTGGCCTTATAAATTTTACTAAGCCTTTTCTGGCTAAAGTGATTTCATGGTTAAATTGATTCGATTCTAGCTATGAGTGCTTCAGTTTTTCGACTTACTGAACAAGGTATTTTGCCTTTTGCAGTTAATAAATAAGGAATATTTGAAAAGCTGTCTGTAGTATTAAACCTCAAATAAAACTACCTATAACTGTACTGACAAAAAGTTCCTCCTTCAGATGAGCAAATATTCAGCTTGTCGGGAGATGCTCTTAATGAATTCCGCTTTAACCCAGGTCCAGGTGGTTCTGAAGTAGGAAGGTAGACTGAGTGAGATTAAGTGGTCTTTAGGTAGTCATTCTAAAGTTCTGTGGAACAGGACCACATCGCTCCTTTAGATTTCCTGGTTAAGCATCGCTGATCAGTTAGGATTAGTCTTTTAAGGTGAATTGACACAGTGTTGGAGAGATGGCTCAGTGGTTAGGAGCGCTGGCTGCTCTTCCTGAGTGCCTGGGTTTGATTCCCAGCAGCGACCTGGTGGATCACGACCTTAGAAACTCCAGTTGGATGGGATCTGATGTCCTTCTCTTCTGGACTCTGTGGACTCCAGGCACACACATAGTGTACATACGTACATGCAGGCAAAACACACAGACACATAAAATAATAATGAAAAAGCAAAGTGAATTAACTGTCTTCCAGATAGACTCATTCAAGTGAGCCAATACTCATTTCATGGCACAAATGGGTCAACCCTGTTTTTGTTTTTGATTTTTTTCTACCTGGATTGACCAGTAGGTGGCAGTACCTGTCTGGGCTGCTGCCTCAGAGCCGCTTCTCTTGTGAATCTGGGTAGCAAGTCAGGTGTTGGCTATATTCTTTATTCTGGCCTGTCTAGTCCGATTTGTAAGCACAGCCAGCTGACAGCTAAAACGTTTTTTTTTTTCTTTCCTGAGCCGTCTCTGAGAGTACTGAGGCTGAGTGAGATGTGGGTAGAGTTAGCCTAGCTTCCACTAGCCCAGGGAGGTTCTAACCAGCGGAGTACCAGCAGAATGGTTGTGGTTAATATCCTGTAAAAATTATAGACGGTTTCATACCAAGCATAAAATTAAACAGGCACGTAAAACTTTTTTTTTTTTTTAAACAGGAAATTGTGAAGTAGGTTGTGCCGTGCTTGAATAGACAGGTCAAGTTTCTTTGCAGCTAACAATCAATAGTATGTAGATCATGAAGAGCTTTGTCCTAAGAGAGAGTTCTAACCCGATGTTGATTCAGGTTTTACTGTTTGAGCTGTGGTCAGTTGAGCTTTTTATTTTTGTGTTGTTTTTCACATTTCAGCAACTTACCAGTGCTTTGAGCGGTAGCGCTGGGTTTTATCTCCGAATTCTTTCTTTTTATGAGCTGTGTTTCAGTCCCACGGTCAACCTGATGCATCTTGGGAGGTTCATTGACTGTAGCTGAATGCCATGTGTTATAAACACGCTTTTTCCTTTGCTATTAAAGTGTATGTAGCTTTGAGACCTTTGGCTAACTAATTAGTAATTAATTTTCTGTTTGTGTGTGATGTGTGTGTTCTGGTACTTCCGGGCCACTACCTGCATGGGGAGGTCGGGGGAACTTTCAAGGACTGGTTCTCACCTCGGTTCTCTGCTCTGAGTCACGGCCTTGCTGCTTTTTGCTGAGCTTCTGGTGTGTTCTCTGTCTCTACCTTTGCGACTCTCTGCAGGAGTGTGGGCATTACAGAAGTGTGCGATGGAAGCCAGTGTTTTTCACATGAGTTCTGGGGGTAAAACTGAGGTTCACAGGCTCTGCAGCAAGCTGTTTCACCTAACCACGGCTCAACCTCCTTGTAATTTTATTTAGGTACAGAAAACTTAGCAGTGTACATTTAAACACGGTTTAGGGCTCAGTTCTTTAGCCTTGGCCTTTTCCAGCTCACGAATGCGAGCCACAGAAATAGGCGCCAGGACGTGGCCTCCCCAGTGGCGGGGGAGCTCATGGCATCTGTCATTGGTTGGTCCTAACAGCTTCCACCAGCTTGGCCAGAGCACTCTGGTCTTTCGAGTTAACCTGTGTGAAGAAGACAGTGCTGCCAGTCTTCCTGTGGACCAGGTGCCCCAGCCTGGCCTTTCCTTTGATGATGTAGTAGGGGACTCCCATCTTTTGACATAGGGCAGGTAGGAAAATCACCAGCTCAATGGGGTCTACATCATAGGGTGTCACCACCAGCTTCGCCTTCTTGTTCTTCGCCAAGGTGGTGACCTCTGCTGGAAGGACAGGTGCTCTCTTAGTTGGGACATCTCCTTTCCCAGCAGCTTTCTTCTCAGCACTGGCCAGCAGCCTCTGTTTCTTCTCCTGCTTTGTCTCTGGCCTGTACGAGGTAGCTGTTTGCCTGTCCACGGCCTGGGTGAGCTGGTTAATGGCAGGAGCCGCTTATAGAGGATGGCCCTTTACCGCTGCAGCCTAATGTAGTGGGGCCATTTGACAAAGTGTGTGATATTTGTTTTAGCTGGCTATCCTGTCCAATGCCAAAGTTCTTGGGCCTTTTATCAAACAAAGGCTTGACCACCTTTTGGGCCTCATGTTTCTTCAAGATGGTGAGGCGGGGGCGGGGAACAGGGCCACCTTCTTTCCCTCTTTCCTTTGGGCATCTTGCTGTGCTAGAAGAGAGAGGAAGAAAAGGGAATTGTCCCCAGAAGGTTTTAAAAGTGGCCCTGGCCATCACTTCCCATAATCATAGTGAGGGGCGTCTATTTTGTGGGGTATACTTGTGTCTTCATGGTCTAGGACATACAGGGATGGTGTCTGTAGGATGGTGTCTGTAGGAGATGGAGTTGCCTAGGAGACACAGCAGGATCATAAATCAGCTCCCTCAATGGGAAGGTCTGCTCTGGGCTCTCTACTGGTCCTGGCATCACACATTCATGGGGAATAGCAGAGATGTAAAAGCAAAAGGGAAGCCAAAAAGGGTAAGTGGCTTCAGGGCTCGAGGGAAAGCCCTGCCCTGAGTGTCACTCTGTGCCTAGTTTCTTCATGTTGCTTTGTTAATAGGATTGTGTAACTTCCCGAATTCAGCCAATGGCTCCAAGAGTGGCGTGGACAGTTTGGTGAATTCGAGTTATCTTTAAATTCATTGATGTTGCTGGCTTGTGGTTTGTGTTTTACAACTCTGTTTGTTTTCTCTGTCCACACTGTTTTATTAGGCATTTTGTCCTCTTCCTAATTGAAACCAAACATTCCCAACCAAATGTTAGATATGGATCTCAGTAGCCTGTGAGAGTCTGTTTCCTTGATTGACAGTGACAGGGACCTATATGACTCATTTTCTATGGATCTAGAATATTCTAACAACCCCTTTAGGGCATGTGCCGGCTAGTTTTATGTCAACTTGACACAAGTCAGTCATCGGAGAGGTAGCTTCATTGAGAAAATGGCTCCATAAGATCTGGCTATAGGCAGACTTGTAGAGTGCTTTACACAGGTTGGTGTGGTTGCTGTGAGAGGGTTCAGGCCACTGTGGGTGGGCCATGCCTGAGCTGGTGGGCCTGGGATCTATAAGAAGCAGGCTGGGCAAGCTATGAGGAGCAAGCCAGTGAGCAGACCCCTGCATGGCCTCTGCATCAGCTCCTGCCTCCAGGTTCCTACCCTGCCTGATTGAGTTCCTGCTCTGCTTTGGATGATGAACTGTTGTATGGAACAGTGAGTGACATAAACCGTTTCCTCCCTGAGTTACTTTTGGTCATAGTGTTTCACCACAGCCACAGTAACTAAGACACGTTGGTACCAGGGATTCTCAGGTATTGCTATGAAAGGCCTGATCATGTTTTGGGAAGATTTTGGAAGGTTTTTGGGATTTAGGCTAGAAAAGCCATTGACTGTTCAGAGCTTGGTGGGCTTTTCTGTAGGAGCTTGGAGGACTGGAATGTTGAGACAATGCAGGTGATGGAGGTCTGGCTGGTGAAGCTCCATAAGGAAATTTGCTAGCTGGTTAAAGACTCTCTAAAGGCTGTTTGCTATTTTGTGTTAAGAGTCAGTGTTTCTGGTTGAACTAGGGCCAAAGAATCACCTGTGATTAACAAGAGACTGGATCAGGAAGCACTGCACTACACCCTTTGCTTTACTGGGACAATTGATGATGGTCAGCTAGAAGTGGTGGTGAGTGTGAAGAGACTAACATTAGTGGGGTGGAGATTTCTAGGAAGTGTTTCCCCTTAGAGCCAGTACCACGGTCAGCCACAGAGGCAGCACGGTCATACCCCAGGCCAGCGGCTGCACTTGGTAATGTGTAAGAGTCACCAGGCGGTGCTGGTTTTGAAAGGATGAAGACGTCATGAAAAACAGCTGAGGCTGGTCACTGTGAGAGGCCAGGAAAGGCCACTGGTGAAGGTGCAGCCTCAGCAGAAGTTGAAGGCGCAGGACTGAAGGGCTCCTGGAGAGAGGCTGAGGCTGGGCCTCATGAGGAGAACCCGGAAGAGGCTACTGGTGAAAGCACAGCCCAGGGCAGCTGAAGACTCCAGTATTTTGGAGATGCCAATAACTCGGGACAGCCACTAGGAACAGGAGCAGCACTGACATAGAGCCTATATGAGTCTAGACAACAAGCCTGTGTGCTGCAGAGGGCAGAGCCAGAGAAGTGACTCAAGCCCCTTGAAGGAGCACAGACGATGGCCAGTGAATCCCAGATTTTGATCATTGAGGTATTTACACTATTGGAGTTTGGTTTTGCTTTGATCTGATTGTGACTGTGCTGTGATACTTCCCTCTTGAAGAAAGGAAGTACTTAGCCTATTTTTGATTTTACAAGAGCCCATATTTGAGAAACTGAATTTTTTCATCTTAATGTATTTTATTATTCTTTTTTCTTTTTATTAATTACAGTTTATTCACTTTGTATCCCAGCTCTCGCCTCCTCCCCCATCCCTTCCCAATCCACCTTCCCTCTGCCTTCTCCCATGCCCCTCCCCCAGTCCACTGATAGGGGAGGTCCCCCTTCCCTTCCATCTGACCCTAGTCCATCAGGTCTCATCAGGACTGGCTTCTTTGTCTTCCTCTGTGACCTGGTAAGGTTGCTCCCCCCTCAGAGGTAGGTGATCAAAGAGCCAGCCCATGAGTTCTTGTCAGAGACAGTCTCTGTTCCTATTATTGGGGAACCCTCTTGGACACTGAGCTGCCATGGGCTACTTCTGTGCAGGGGTTCTTTTTTTTTAAAATTATATTATGTATACAATGATCTGTCTGCATGTACAGCTGAGAGCCAGAGGAAGACATTAGGTCACATTATAGATGGTTGTGAGCCACCATGTGGTTGCTGGGAATTGAACTCAGGACCTCTGGAAGAGCGAGCAGTACTCTTAACCTCTGAGCCATCTCTCCAGCCCTGTGCAGGGGTTCTAAGTTATCTCCATGCATGGTCCTTGTTTGGAGTATCAGTCTCAGAAAAGACCCCTGTGTCCAGATTTTTTGGTTCTGTTGCTCTCTTTGTGGAGCTCCTGTCCCCTCTAGGTCTATCTCCCCCTTCTTTCATAAGATTCCTTGCACTCTACAAAAAGTTTGGCTATGAATCTCAGCATATATTTTGATATCCTGCTGGGTAGAGTCTTTCAGAGGCCCTCTGTGATAGGTTCCTGTCCTGTTCCCTGTTTTCTCCCTCCTCTGATGTCCATCTCAATTGCCTTTCTGAATGAAAATTGAGCACCTTACCAGGGTTCTCTTCTTGATTAGCTTCCTAAGGTGCACAGATTTTAGTATGATTATCCTATATTATATGTCTAATATCCATTTATAAGTGAGAATATACATGTGTGTCTGTGGTTTCTGGGATACTTCACTCAGGATGATCATTTCTAGATCCCACCATTTACCTGCAAATTTCATGATTTCTTTGTTTTTAATTGCTGAGTGGTATTCCATTGTGTAAATGTACCATAATTTCTGTAACCATTTCTCAACTGAGGGACATCTGGGTTGCTTCCAGCTTCTGCTATTACAAATAAAGCTGCAATGAACATGGTTGAGCAAATGTCCTTGTTGTGTACTTGTGCATCTTTTGGGTATATGCCTAGGAGTAGTATAGCTGGATCTTGAGGTAGCACTAT
>CM053744.1:14399963-14411672 GCA_028658305.1 Pachyuromys duprasi | reverse complement strand
TTTTTAATTGGGTTACCTCATTTGTTGTTGTTTAACTTCTTAAGTTCTTTATATATTCTGGATATTAGCCCTCTGTCAGATAGAGGGTTGGTGAAGATCCTTTCCCAATCTGTAGGCTGTTGTTTTATTCTGATGACAGTGTCCTTTGCTTTACAGTTTCATGAGGTCCCATTTATTGATTGTTGCTCTTAGAGCCTGTGCTGTTGGTGTTCTGTTCAGGAAGTTGTCTCCTGTGCCAATGAGTTCAAGGCTCTTCCCCACTTTTTCTTCTAACAGGTTTAGGGTGTCTGTTTTTATATTGAGGTCTTTGATCCACTTGGATTTTAGTTTTGTGCAGGGTGATAAGTATGAATCTATTTGCATTTTTCTACATGTAGACATCCAGTTAGTACAGCACCATTTGTTGAAGATGCTACATTTTTTCCATTGTATGGTTTTGGCATCTTTGTAAAAAATCAGATGTCCATAAGTGTGTGGGTTTATTTCTAGGTCTTCTATTCAATTCCATTGATCCACCATTCTGTTGCTCTGCCAGTATCTTGCAGTTTTTATTACTGATGCTCTATAGTACAGCTTGAGATCAGGGATGGAGATATGAGAGACTGAATTTTTGAATTAGGTTTTAAAAGAAGCTTCAGATTTTTAAAGAGACTGAATTTTAAAGTGCTTGAATTTTTAAAGACTGTGGGATATTTTATATTTGTAAAATATTTTATATTGTGATGCTCATGTTGATGTGTGTTCTTGTGGATGAACAAGAAAGGAAAGGTTGTGGCTTAGCAGTGATGTATTTGTGTGTTAAGCTGACAAGGGGTCAATTATGCTGGATAGTTTATGTCAACTTGACACAAGCTAGAGTTATCTGAAAGGAGAGAAGTTTGCTTGAGAAAATGTCTCCATGACATCAGGCGGCAAGACATTTTCTCAGTTAGTGATTAATGAGGGAGGGCCCAGCCTACTGTGGGTGGTACTATCCCTGGACTGGAGGTCCTGGGTTCTATAAGAAAGCAGGATGAGCAAGCCAGTAAGCAGCACCCCTCCATGGCTTCTGCATCAGCTCCTGCCTCCAGGTTCCTGCCCTGCTTGAGTTTCTGTCCTGACTTCTTTCTTCAGTGATAAACAGTGATGTGAAAGTGTAATCCAAATAAGTGCTTTCCTCCCTAGCTTGCTTTTGGTCATGGTGTTTCATGGCACTGATAGAAAGCTAAATAAGACAGGACGTGATCTCTGCATGGAGACCAGGCTCGTTGCTATTGAGAGAGTCCCTCTCTTCATGATCTTACACTGCTCATTGTCTGTAGCCTCCTCTAAGCTGAACTTCCTCTACTTGAGCCTATCAGGACCAAGTTACAGGGAATAGAATCTGTTCTAGAAAGGGATTAGGTGGCTGGCCCCAGAACTTTTAGAAGAACTCTAGAGCAAATGAAATAAGGCAGCCTTTAGGACAAAGCCCAAAGCTTGCTGACCCACTGGGCTGCAGAAGGAGCCATTGCTACAGCCAGAGCTGCTTCTGCGGTTTGTAGCCCCAATCCTGGCAGCACAGCCCTTCTGTTCCTCTGTGTCAGCACAAGGAGAGTCTTAGCCTGTCTCTCTCAAATCTCAAGTGTGCATGCAGGCAGGACTTAGGTCATACTGAGAGCCTGTATCTGCAAGAAACCCGGGGAACAGTAATGTTTAGCTTTTGGCTCACTCAAATTTGCTTCTTAGATTACTAAAAGCCTATTCATCAGACTTATTGGACACGACACATAGTAAGCCGATGGCCAGAACACACATACACACAGATGTACACACACACACACACATGCATGTAACCTGCTTTTTGGTCTACACCACCATGTTTCTACTCTTAAATAGAACCCGTTACTCAAGAAATAAGAAATAGCTAACGTTCCCTTGGAGGCTATGTGAAAGTTGATGAAGATAACTGTTGAATTTAGGATAAAACAATATCACCTCAACAGACATTATTGCTTTAAGACAGGTTTCCCATTAGAGATTTAAAAAAATTGTATGTGGGTGTGCAAGTGTGTGTGTATGTGTGCCTGTGGGGTGTATGTGTATGTGTGTGCATGTGGAGTCCAGAGGTTGATGTCAGGTGTCTTCCTCTTGTATGTCCCTGATGAACCTTGAGCTCACCAATTCAGTAAGATTATCTGGTCAGAGGGCCCATAGGACCCTACCACCATGGCCTTACAGGGGTTTGGGGATCACATCTTGCAAGCACTGCTGACTGAATGCTCACCAGAGGAATTTACTTTTGAAAGCATGAAATAAACTTTCATGATCCTGGTTGAGTGGCCTAGGAAGCAGGTGGTATGCCCCATCTCTGCCTGCCTCTCCTTGGCTCCATGTGGTGGGTGCTTCTTGTTGGGTCTCAGTGAGAGGGCCATCCATTGGGCTTTTATTAAGTTACCCCATTTTCCTTTCTAAGGAAGTTTTCTGTTTATAAACAAATTGTGGTTCACTTAATTGTATTCATTCAGCTTCATTATTACAGAGAATCTCGGTGCACAGAGTCCAGGGGGGTCGCTAAGGAGCTGGCGGGTGGGCGAGGGGCTTTGGTCTGTTCTTGCTCATGCTCTTTAGCTTCCCAATGAATTACATGTTTATTTTCCAAATGGGCTCTTCAAGCAATGTGAAACCAGAGTAACATTTTCCCTTATTTATTCCAAGTACAGAATGCTTATTCTCTTTTGTTTCTTTTAGTCACTGACTGGCTCTTAATTAGCACAAGCCCATCCTGATGGTTGGAGAGCTGAGCCACTGCCTCAGTTAATGTTACGATAGATTTTTTAATTTTTGTTTTAAAAATTGTAGATAATGTAATGCTTTTTTTTCTGTTTGCTTTTGGGGTTTTGAGACAGGGTTTCTTTGTGTAGCCTTAGCTGTTCTGGAACTTACTCTGTAGACAAGGCTGGCCTCAAACTCAGATTTTCCTGCTTCTGATTCCTGAGTGCTGGGATTAAAGGAGTGTGCTGCCATCATCTGGCAATGCAAGGTTTTACTTGTCTTTTTTTTCCATTTCTTTTTTGTTTTATTTTATTAATTACAGCGTATTCACTTTGTATCCCAGCTGTAGCTCCTCTGCCTCCCCTCCCAACCCCACCCTCCCTCCCTCTTCTTCTCCCATGCCCCTCTCCCAGACCAATGATAGGGGAGCTTCTCCTCCCCTTCCATCTGACCATAGACTACCAGGCATCATCAGGACTGGTTTCTTTGTCTTCCTCTGTGGCCTGGCAGGGCTGCTCCCCCCTCAGGTGGAGGTGATCCAAGAGCCAGCCCATGAGTTCATGTCAGAGATAGTCCCTGGTCCTATTATTGGGAAACCCTCTTGGATACTGAGATGCCTTGGGCTACTTCTGTTAAGGGCTTCTAAATTATCTCCATGCATGATCCTTGGTTGGAGTATCAGTCTCACAAAAGACCACCGTGCCCAGATTTTTTGGATCTGTTGCTCCTTTTGTGGAGTTCCTGTCCCCTTCATGTCTTTCTATCTCCCCCTTCTTTCATAGGAATACCTGCACTCTGCCCAAAGTTTGGCTATGCATCTCAGCATATATTTTGATACCCTTCTGGGTGAAGTCTTTCAGAGGCACTCTGTGATAGGCTCTGGCCTATTACCTTTTTTTATCCCTCTTCTGATGTCTGTCTCATTTGCCTTTCTGAATGAAGATTGAGCATCTTAGTCAGGGTCCTCCTCCTTGCTTAGCTTCCTTAGGAGTACAGATTTTAGCAAGAATCTTACTATGTATTTCTGGCTGACCTGGAACTCACCATGTAGACCAGGCTTGCCTCAAACTCCTAGAGATCTACTTGCCTCTGCCTCCTGAGTACTGGGGTTACAAGAGTGTATTACTAAGCCTGGTCTGGATATATGTTTTCTAATGTCTTATACACTGAGAAATTTATTCTGATGCAAACTTCTTGACTCTAAGTTATAATGGCAGCCCCATAAATAAAACACCACAATGTCATTTAACATATGATAGAACAGTCCTGAACTTAGAATTTCATTTTGATAAGAAAATGTAGCATGGAGAAGATTTTCAGTTTTAGAAAGCTCTGGGATTTCCTGAGCCTATGGCTCTTGCAACATCTTAGAAAAAGCTTTCCTCCTTATTTGAAAGCTGGATTAATTCCTTTTTGCTTAGATTTTTCCATCATCTGTAACAGTTGAAATTGTGTATGCAAACAGATCACGTTAAGTTGAAGAATGGCAGAGAACAATGACTCAGAATGGACAAGAACACTGCAGCATCCTTACAGAAATGAGCTGAGTCATTCAGGCTTGGATACTGGATCAGCTTCACCCCCTAGGTTAGATAAATTACTCAGTTTCTCTGATATCCTATTGTCATTTCTCCTTTTTTTCCTTCGAGACAGGGTTTCTCTGTGTAGCCCTGGCTGTCCTGGACTTGCTTTGTAGATCAGGCTGGCCTGGAACTCACAGCTACCCACCTGGCTCTGCCTCCCTGAGTGCTGGGATTAAAGGCGTGCACCCCACACTAGGCTCCTTCTGTGGTTTCTTAAGTAGTATTAACAATATTTACCTGCTGTAAGGGTTATGTTTTGATAACACACTTAGAGCACAGCTAGCAAACATTTGACAAATGTATTTTATATTTTTGCATGTGTTGTGTATGTAGAGCATGTGTGTGTGTTTGCGTGTGTATGTTCATGCCTGTGCTGCTACTCAAGCACATGAGTGCATTTGTGAGCATTTGAAGCTAAGCGTTGATTGCTTCCCATTTAATGTTTTTGAGATAGAGTCTCTCGTTGAACCTGGAGCTCACCAGTGGGCTAGACTGGCTGTCAGTAAGATGGGAGAGCCCGCCTGTGTCTTCCTCCTCCCAGCTGCAGGGTTGCAGGTACAGGCTGCTGCACACCTGTGTCTCCCTCCTCCCAGCTGCAGGGTTGCAGGTACAGGCTGCTGCACACCTGTGTCTCCCTCCTCCCAGCTGCAGGGTTGCAGGTACAGGCTGCTGCACTTGGCTTTGAGGTGTGTGCTGGAGACCCATCCTTGGCTCCTCAGATGTATGCAACGTGCTCTTTCCAACAGTCCTCAACAAATTTACTTCTCGTTGCTGTTGACAGAGTTCCAGGCAGACCCCGCATTTTCAAAGGCTAGCACACAGTCTTCTGAACACTGGCAGCTAGCAGGCTCTACCTAATGTGCTCTCTCTTGCTTTTCCATTTATACAACTTGGGAGCATTTTGAAAGCTAGAATAGTTATCACCAAAATATCCCTCACTAAAGAAAGAATTTATATAAACTGTAGATGAAATATATAATTTTCTGTGAAAAATTTTACTTAGATTGGCCTCCTATGAATAGAAAAATTAAATAGTTCAAGAGCCATGGAAGACTCCCTTGAAGAATTTGTTTTGGAAACAGATGATTCATTTTTTTAGAGAAATGGTTGCAAAGCAATGATGCAGTGCACTAAAATTTTACCAATTAAATACTTAATGTAGTATGGTGCTGATATAATAATCATAAATTATTATTTATTTGTTTATCGTGTGTGTGTGTGCGTGTGCATTGTATAGGTAGTCACCACTACTGTGTGTTCCTGATAACAATGGCCATGTTAGGTCCAGAAGACAATATTTAGGACACTCCTCTTCTTTCTCTAGCTCTTAGGTCTGAGCATCCACCAGTCCCTTATTCTCAGCACTTGACAGTATGGACTTCGCGTTAGCAGTTGCCACTGTAGAAGCTCCTCTGAACGAGACAGTTTTGCTGCCTGGATCATAGAGAATATTTTTATAAAATTCAAAAATACATTTAATAAATTGGGGCATTTTAATGAAAGTTCAAATATGGAAAAGTTGAAGGGAAAAATGAAACCATGACTTTCCCCATAAAACTACAATATTATTTTGATGTGTATGTTTTCCTTTTCTGTGAAATCAGGGTTATATTCTAGGAGTGTTTTTCACTTGTAGCCTGTCTTCTTTCATAACAATGTAGTTCAGAGATATCCACATTTCATGCTCTTCTATATTTTTTAAGTAGCGGCAAATGTTGCCTTGTATCATTTATTTAGCCAAATCTCTGTTATTAGATAATTCAATCTATATTTAAACACATGAAATCCTAGAAAATTAAGATTATATAAATGACAGTTGTTTTGCTTCAGGTATTGGCATATCTGAGATGTAAGTGATAAATTTTTAGAGGATAGAGATTTTCTCTCATAATATTTTTATTGATTATTTAGGAATTTCACACTCACTTCCCAGTCCTCCAGGACCTCGCCTAACACTTATGAACCACACCACCTCAAAAAACAAACAAGCAAACAAACAGGTCCAATTCGTGTTTCCCATGTACTCACTGGAACACTGCCAGAATACTGGTCGTCAGCCCCGAGTCCTTCCCCACTGCATCTCCCGCCAGAAGCCGCCAGTTGTGGATAGCTACCCTTCAGCATCCCTTCACAATTGATGGAGTTCTCTTTGATGCCTGCCTAGGCTGTTACTGTTTGGGGGGAATGGGATGGGGTCGGGGCAGGAGTTTCCACAGATGCCTTCTATGCCCCTCTCTCTCAGCTGTGAATCTGCAGTCATCCATGGCTTTACAGTCAGCGGGGGGGGGGGGCACAGATCAGGGACTAATTACACACAGCTTCTGGAACATCCTTGGACTGCGTACATCCACATGGTCCCCGGTGTCAGCACATGACAGCACGTCAGCATGGTCCCTGGTGGCAGTACAGACATCTACACGGCCCTTTGATGCTGCGTGGGCCTCGAACACCCTCACAGGTCTCCGTGGCTCTCGGCAGCAGCACCCTACAGACATGGACGTGGCTTTGGGCTGCAGCACACAGTCATCTGCCAGGCCTTCTCTGGTAGTGTGGGCCAAGCACGTCAGCACAGACCCAGGCTGCATCAGGCCCTGGGTGGGCAGCATGTTGTCAGGTGTGGCCCCCAGGGACAGCATGGCCCACACACATCAGCATGGCCGCAGATAGTGGCCCAGACCAAGACTAAGAGAAGACACAACTTTTAAAGCACATTTTACGTTAGTTTCCAGGAAGTTTCTTGAGGGCCACTTTGAAACTGTGTCAAATAAAATGTTTAAAAGAAGAATGACTAACTAGAAGAAAGTTTAGGCAGCTTTAAGAATCGTTGACACTGTTTGTTGCAGGCTCTCTTATTGCAGGAAAAGAGGACATCTTTGAAAGTGAACTGCTTAAGCCCACAGAGAAATGTTGGCACAGATGCTTGGTTCCTGAGTTAGCAGATGACCATGCCGGTGGGCCAAGGTCCCAGTAGAAGCAAGCACTTGTTTGGGGCAGTGATTTTACACCATTTTAGAGAGAAGTAGTAAATGCCACATCTTATTAAGTTAAAAAAGGAAGGATATCCTGAATAACGTTTTCATTTTTCACTTTCTTGGATTTTTTTTAAAAAGCCATTTAAAAAAAAAGCCATTTAAAAACCTTTAAAGCCTTTAAAAGTTCTTTATAGACCATGTCTCATTATGTAGGCAGGCTGGCTTGTATCCCAATTCTTTTGCCTCTGTTGCCCAAAAGTGCTAAATAGGGGTTTTCTCCACTCAGCTTGGCAATCATGTTGTTTATATTCTACTAGTATGAAGTGCATTTCCACCAACCAAGGAAGCAGCTAACAGAGTAACCTGAGGATTCAGGAGGACTGTGAACTTACATTGGAAACTGAGATAGCATCACAGTTCCTGGTGCCCCACAAGTCTTAGATTTGGCTTAACTTTCCAGTGTCTATAAAGACCAAGTGCTGTCATTAAATATATATGAAATTGTCAGTAACTTGAAAGATGTCACACTTGGGCTTTTTCTCGATCACCCCCAGCTATTCCAGTTAACCTAAGAAATGAATTGACAGCCATGTGTTCTTGTTTTGTAGCTCGATACAAACCCAGAAATATCTAGTATCTCAACTGAGAAAACATCTTAATAAGATTGGCCTGTGTACATTTTTTTATTATTAATGATTGATGTGAGAGGACCCAGCTCACTGTGGGCAGTGCTAGCCTGGGCTGGTGGGCCTGAGTTCTATAAGAAAGCAGGCTGAGCAAGTCATGGAAAGCAAGCCAGTGAGCAGCACTCCTCCATGGCCTCTGCATCAGCTCCTGCCTTCAGGTTCCTGCCCTGCTTGAGTTCCTGCCCTGCCTTCCTGGAATGATGGATTGTGATGTGGGAGAGTAAGCAAAATAAACCCTTTCCTCCCCAGGTTGCTTTTACTTATGGTGCTGAGCATAGACACTCAAGAAAGACGCCCTGCATCTGATGACACTAGACAGTCTATTGATGCCTTGTTTGTGGTGAGTTCCTCTGACTTTATGATCCCATCAATAAGAATGGCTAACAATGTTCCTAGATTAAATCTGCTCCCAGGGCTAATGGTTTCTAGTCTTCTCTGCACACACCTTAATTCTAACGAAGTCTCCTTTCTCTACCGCGCGTCCTCCTGTGAACCAGCCCGCAGCTGACCTCAGTAACTGTCTCAGAGTATCCGGGTCTCAGGATCCCCAGGCCCTTTCTCCTGAGGCAGAGGGCCCGACCCTGCATCCTGTGCCAGCGGGCTTGTTTCTCTCTGAAACTTCTGAGAAGGTTTCCCTGAGCTGGTCATGGATCGATTGTGAAATTTTTGGATTTCTTCCCAGGAAATGTACTACATGCAGTAAAGAGGATTTTGATGGCTATATATTTATATGTCTGTGTGAGAATTTTTCCAGTTGGGTAGGAGTGTCTGACCTCTGACTGCATCAGAATTCTCATAATGCCACAAGCAAATCTGAGCTGGCCCTGCATATCTACTCGGAACTGCAGTTGACATAAATCGTAGTCTAAATCTGTCAAAAAAGACTTTCCCGATGGAGAAACAAAGCCCAAGTGTCCAAAGGTGGCAGAAAAATGTCAGAAAAAGAATTTGAGATAAACATTTTTTCCCCAGCAATCCAGAAAAGTTACTAGATTTTGGGGAAAAAGAAGAAGCCAAGTGTCTGGCTATCTGGTGTGAGTTCTAAGTGTCTGAGTTTAGTAAGCTCTATTGCCATAGGGAGGAATTATTCTATTGCCATAGGGAGGAACTATTTCTTGAACTGAGCAGGCATCAGGCCTTGGGAAGTGCCTAATACAGAGAGAATGGCTTAGTGCTTCAGCCTCTAAATGGATAAATCTGCAACTTAGTCCCTCCTGTCCCTCCTTTTTTTCTTCCATTCCTTTTGCTAAATTAATTTCCTGTAAGTATGTATTACTTTAGCTTCAAAACATCTGTGCAGCTCCTGTTAGGAGGTCTTGGGGACACACAGATTGGTTCCTGTGCCCTGGGCAGTCCAGTCTTGACACTTATCCAAATGCTAACAGTCCTTGAGTTTTCTTCTTTTACAACCCAGCATGCCGTTAGCAGAGCTTTGTGATACCCCTTTCACCTCCTCAGCACTTATTTCTCTCTCCCAAATATTTTCCTCTTTTTTTTTGACACTTTGTTAAATGTAAAAGTAATTCACTGAAGGTTTTTAACAGGTAGGATCTTACCTCTGAAAGAATAAAGATTGCACTTACGTCTTTGTCAGTTTGTATTCCCTGAGGACTGAGTAATAGAAAGCCTACATTTCAAGTCTAATGGAGACTTTCATTAGAATGTACTTTAAGGTCAAAGGTACAGTTGGAAATATAGCTCAAACTGCTCATAAATACTTGAGACTGAAAAATACTTCTATCAAATTCAGGTAAATAAAGTATATAAATTATAAAGTTACGGTAAGAACGTGTTTGAAAAGGTTCATTTGATTTTATTTTGCTATTAAAAAGATTTAGTTTTATTATTTATTTATGTATACGTGTGTTTGTGCATATACATGCGGAGGCCAGAGGAGGACCTCAGATTCCCCAGAGCTTGCCTTACGGGCTGTTGCGAGGCCCTCTACCTGGATTCTGGGAACCAAAGTCTGGTGCTCCGAAAGAGCAGCACAAAGGGGCTTTTCATAGCTGAGCCATCTCGCCAGCCCTATGTTTTAGAAATAGGGTCTTGACTGTGTATCTTAGGGTGGCCTGGAACACCAGGAATGCTGGGATTGCCGGCGCATGCCACCACATCTGGCTAGAAAGGCTCCTACTTTGCATTTGTGGTGAATTTACCAGTTGTGGGACCACCATTTCTGGGCCTCACTTTCTTCATCTTCCTCACTGGAATGGTAACTTTACCCGTTAGGATTGTTAGGAAAGATGTAAAGTAGAAAAGAGAAGCAGAACCTTTGGTGAGATCTCTGAGCACGTATACCTCATTCATGACCTGCTGTGACCAGTATTCCTATTTACCCAGCAGCACCTGGGGCAGGGTGCAGTCCATTGATGCTGTTAGAAAAGACACTGGCTTGAGAGAATTTAGCCTGCCTGCCTTCCTCTCTCCCTCCTTTTCTCCCCCTCCCTCTTTCTCTTTCTTCTGCTTTGGGTTTTTGAGACAGGGTTTCTCTGTGTAAAAAGACTCCTGGCTCTCCTGGACTCACTTTGTAGACCAGGCTGGCCTCAGACCCACAGAAATCTGCCCGCCTCTGCCTCCCAGAGTGCTGGGATTGAAGGTATGTACTACCATACCCGCCTAGCCTTTCCCCCTTCACGCTGCAGAAGGCTGTGTGGCTCCCTCGGCACCAATCATAACGGATCAGTGTTTTAAACATAGTGGCCCCTGACTACTATAATATAAAGGTCTAAATATGTAAAACATTGTTTTGGTTGCATTATTTCATCCACTGAAGAAACTAATGGCACAAAGTGCCCGCCTCCCCTCGGATTTAGGAACACTGTGAACTCTCACAGGAAACAAATACTGCAGACTTGCCCCGAAGCTCTCAAGGTCAGATTCGATTTGGCTTGATTTTCTAGTGTCACTGAAGGTCGTGTCCCGCTCCTGTTTGTTTGAGTTCTTTATTCTCTCGTTCCTCATGCTTTGCCTTACTCTTAGTTTTTTTGCGTAGATAAACCCAGTGTCAAGAACGGAAGCTCAGCCCCTTAAATACCTCCCACAACAGTTTGAAGTATACATAGAGCTGTTTGATTGGCTAATGCTCCGTGTGCGGCTGTCTGCCATCTGCCTGCTCTGTCCATCCTTTGGTCTTCTCAGGGCCTTTCGAAGCCCATGTTCCTCTAATTCCTTCCATGTGCTCCTGGGAGCATAAGCTTTCCCTCTGTGCATGTGTGTTTGAGGCTCAAATCTCTCCCACTGAGCATGTTCCCTCGAGGAGCAGCACTCTCTTGTGACAACCACCTAGCTCCCACAGTCTACCTGACATTTGTTGTTCCTCATTGAAGTCTGTGTTTGTGTCAAATTGTGGTTCCTGTGTGGTGGGCATGTCACTGAAAAATTCACGAGCATGGGTGTTAAAGATTGGCTTGTAGAATAACTAGGGGGCATCTTATGTCAAACCCTAAGAGACTGATTTTTTAAAAATATAATTTATTTATTTTTATATCAATCACAGGTTAGGTACTTTGCATCCCAGGCATAGCCCCCTCCCTCATTCCCTCCCACTCTCCCCATCCCTCCCTCATCTCCTCCCCACCCCCTCCAAGTCCACCGATGGGAGAGGATCTCCTCCCCTTCCATCCGACCCAATTCATCTTGTCTCCTCAGGGCTGGCTGCAATGTCCTCCCCTGGGATCTAGCCAGGCTGTTACTCCCTGGCGTGTATGGGGGAGGGTCAAAGAGCCAGCCATC
>CM053744.1:14338264-14399463 GCA_028658305.1 Pachyuromys duprasi | reverse complement strand
CTCACTTAGGATGATCGTTTCCAGGTCCCACCATTTGCCTGCGAATTTCATGATTTCCTCCTTTTTAATTGCTGAGTAGTATTCCATTGTGTAAAAGTACCATAATTTCTGTATCCATTCCTCAACTGAGGGACATCTGGGTTGTTTCCAGGTTCTGGCTATTACAAATAAAGCAGCTACGAACATAGTTGAGCAAATGAAGAGACTGATTTTTATTCCACAAAGTGTTATTAAAGGAATGAATCCATTTGCCTTTTCATATTTTGATGCTTTTATCTCCTAGTTAACCAATGCTTAAAGGTTTTGCTTACCAAGAAAAATAATTTGTACATTTATTTATCCTGACTCTGTTTCTACTGAAATGTTAAGCATATATCTTCTCTATTATATTTTAGATCCTAGTCAACAAATATGAAATATTTAGTACTTTATAGAGATTGATCTTTTCTGCTTTTGGCTTTGGCCATTCCATACTGAGTAATGCTGAGCGGACCCTGAGTTTTCCCTTATTGGTCTCCTCAAGCATCAGTGTGGGAACATTATGGGCAGCCAATATTTCCTCCCACGTCCTGCCTTCTTAGCAACACCATTTACTAATGGCTTTGGTGTTGGAAAGACAACTGCCCATTTCCTTCTTGCCAGATTGTATAAGAGAAAGCACTGACATGCAGTTTTAAAAGTTAACAGAGAGTCTTTACAGAACAGTATTTTGCCATAAAGAAGACTTGGAAGACTTTTCTAATCAGTTGCGTTAAGATGAGCTTGACAGATAATTTTGGTGACATAATTGGGCAGCACTTGGAATCAAGCATGTAGCATTATTTACCCTCTCTTCACCATCACTGAATTCTCTTACAAAATTGCCCTTCTTACACAAGAAAACACCATATATTTTCTAATAATTAAGCTCTGCATCAAAGAGAGTATTGTAGTGACCATTGGTGTGTATAGAGTTAGTGTCTGAAGGTCTTGGATTTTAAATATAAGATTCCAACTTTCAGAGAATTCTTACTGAATATCTACCATGGTCATACAAGACACTCTTATTGGTATTGGAAATATAAGAACAGAACAGAAACACTTTTGGTTCTCATAAAGTTTAGAGTTGAGGGATCAGATGAGTCCAGTCAGAAAATAACCATGATAGAAAGCAGAGAAAGGAATGTTCTTGGAGACTTCAATGGGTTGTAGAATGGTAAAAGAGCAAGCACCAGTGGGAGCAGGGAAGCCTCCTGGGTAATATCTTAGGCACATCAAACAGTAGCCAACAAGGGGCAGGAGAGAACTCACAGCAGAAGATGAAGTGTTGGTTATAGATCCCTTCGAAAAAGCCTTGAAATAAAATAATGGAGACCTTCCAACTTTGCTCTTTTCAAAGTTCTTTTGATTGCCACAGGTCCTCTGCAATTCCATCCAGATTTTATGGTCTTCTATCTAAATTGCTACATGAAATCCAACTTGGATGAGGAACTCAAGCTGAAGAAGTAAGAGCTTACACAGAAGAGTTGGCAAATGGAAGAGTGACCAAGGAGTCGTCTGGAAATGCTGGCCTAGCGGATAAGTCAGAGCTTCTGGGAAGTCAGCTGGAGTGGGGCCAAGGCGAGATGGTGTAGAAGACTGTCATTGGCTGTCACTTCTGAGAATTTATGGCAGGCATCTGGTCCTGGCTGCTGCTGGTCAGCATGGCTGGTAGATGAATAGAACAGTGTGCACGGAGCTGGTAAACTCGGGACAAGGGGGGAGAGTGACATCTTGTAGTACTTATTTCTCTCTTTCAACACCTGTAAATCACAGAGACTGTCGTTCTCCCAAGTTTGTGCAAGTTCCTTTTAGTGTTACCAAACTTAGAACTGAATAGGAAGAATAAAGTGTGGTCTTAATTTGCTCAGGTGGACAGAACAAAACCCATTTTCTCTCCAGCTGATGTATTAGTGTTACTCTCTTTAATCACATAGACATCGAATCCTGCTGGCTCCACATTCTTGATGTCCATGAATAATAGCCCCGCATCTTCTTTGCTGTTTCTCTTCCTTAGTTCAAGCACTCATAGTTTTTCTGTCTGGATTACTTTGACTGCATCCCATCCTGCCTCTCCCACATGGCCAGAATATGCTCATTCTCCATTTCTTCTTTCCTCCTGGAAGAGTCCCCACATTCCTCAGTCTTGATGATAATAAACTCTCTTGCTAACTACCTAGTCTCTCCCATAGTGTATCCAATATTATCCAGGTTCTCTGTAGAATCAGAACCAGTAGCTTATATTCAAACATACACAAATATATCCGGAGCAATTTATTATGAAAATTGGATCATGTGACTGGATTCTGACACATGTCACACTGTATAGTACTTGTGTTTTTGGGTCTGGCTCCTTTGTCTTAGCAAAGTTATCCATAGTTCTCTCTGATGGCAGCTCCATTTGATAAAGAAGACTATTATGCTTTGAATTGTTTTCTCATGAATTTCAGATTTCCATGGCTTCCATATGTTTTAAATAAAGTCTACTTCTGTATTAATAATCATTCAAATTTTAAAATATTAAGATTAAAACTTAGAATCAAGGGATGTTAAATCTAAGCATGTCTGTGGGCCTTTCATATCTATCTGTTCTAAAAAGCTGTCTTTTTTTTCCAGGAAGTTCTTTCTTCCTGGGAGTACAATTTTGGATAAATATGGAAATGATTACTTTCAACATCATGCATGCTGTTAAGCTTATGATTCTGACTATCCAATGTGTCATAATTCTAAGGTAAAGGAGAATGACTTAAGGATTTTTGCATCTTACAAATGAGTAAGAATAGATGAAAATCTCATTAGAAAAATGGCCAAGGGCAATTATTAAAGGAGTCAGATAAGATGAAATAAAAATAGCCAGGGAGTATATAAGTGCATACCATGTGGAAACACTTTGACCTCACTTGTAAAGAATTCCAACTGAACCAGCAATGAGGTTCCCGTCACTGTAGCGGAGTGCGAAGGAATGGATGCTCTCATCCACTGCCGCAAGGAATGTATGCCATCTGCAAATTGATAACTTGATGGAAAGGCTCCGAGCTACCCTTTGCTCTGTCCCACATTCAGAAACTTGTTTTAAGGGAATAACAGGCCGACTATAAAAGTCTAAGTGAAGGTAGTTTCACTCAGCCTTGTTGACGAAATGGCGCTGGGAGGGTGAGCCCCCTTTCTCTGACACCCTCCTTGTTTCTGTGGGAGGTACTGCCTGCCCCTTACCCCGCCCCATGGCATCTGTACCCTCACTTAGTCCTCTCAGGGCAAAAGAAGTAGCTTGTTGAGTTTCAGGCCAGCTCGCAGCCTCTGCTGCTGCGCTTTGGGATCCGCCTGCCACCTACGATGGCCTTTGTGGGAAGACCTCCCATTCCTGGGAAGGCCTGGTCTGCAGCAATGCGTGTGTCTGTGCGGATGGATCTCTCTTTAATTCTTGGAACTGTGCTGAGAATCCCACCGAAGGTGTGCCTGGGCTGGGCCGCCCAGCTTTCATCTAGAAAAGGGCTGACGACAGTTTCTGTGGCTGAGCCACCTCTGTTGATCCCAGTTAGGCTAGGAATATGACAGTGAGCCAGACAATGAAACAAAATACGAACATCTCTGTCTCTGTCTTATTTTCATGCGGGGATGAAACACCTTGACAAAAAGCAGTTTAGGGGAGGAAGGGGTCGAGTTGGCCTATACTTCCATCTGTGCCCTCCTGCTGTACCTGGACTGTGAAATAATGCGCATGGAAGAGCAAGCAGGTCTGCCTCAGGTTCCTGCCTTGCCCTGTGAGCTCTTGCCCTGACTTCCTCGATTATAGGTTATGCTAAGAAAGGCAGAAAAATCTCATAATAGATTGAAAAGTTTCTTCAGGTAACTAATAGGATAAAGAAGAGCAGAATGGAGAAAATGAGTATGAGGCGGGCAACACTGTTGCTGAGATGACTTTTCATTTTCTGATCCCCAGGGAGTGAGTCTGAAGGGGCTGATAGAATTTCTAAAATGTCAAGCATTTTTAAAGTGGAAAAAAAAAACCCCTCTCATAATCTCATCATCTTAGCCTAAAATTTTTATATTAACATATATGGTTCTAACCCATGTATTATTATTATTATTATTATTTTATTCCCAATAGACATGTAATTGTGTTTCATGCTGTTTTGCCTTTTGTGTGACCTGGGTTTGACCTTTAGTTGTATTAGCCAACCAATTAAATGTCACTGTTCAACCTCTGCTTCGTTTATTATCATTTTTAATAAAACTGAGTAAAATGGCGGCAACAAGAGAACAGAAGCAGCTTACAGGTGGGCGTAGGAGGGAGAACACTTAGACATATCCCTTCAGCCCCTTGCAGCAAGGAAATCAGCGCTGCGAGCTGCGGTGGAGGAGCAGGTTCTTTGCCAACCCCCAGGCAGAAGGTGGGGAAAGAGGCTGAGGTGCTTCCTCAGAGGCTTAAGAAGCTTGTGATAGCGAAGGAAGGAAAGGGGCAGTCAGGTCAAGAGCGAATGTGAAGCCACAGTCTGGGGAGGGACAGCTCCTGGTGTGACCGAGTTCAGTGTGGGTGGACAGAGTGCTGCACCGAGTCTGAAAAGGGCACCTGGCTTTGGAGAATGGACTGAGGGAGCTCTAGGGGGAGCAGGGTGGCTATGAAGAACTGCAGCTTTCCGCTACCAGAAGACGATGTGGTTGCACTGGAGGCCGAGATGTGAGCAGCTTCGAGAGATTCTGAGGCGCGACACCCCAGGGGTTAGTCATCTGGGCAAAAAACGGTTTCGTGAATTCCTTCTCTAACCAACCAGGTACATGTGCTGGTAAGGTAAATAAGAATCTCATACACAATGTACGGATACATAAGGAAGACAGCAGAGGTGGCTGCACACTCTGAAGTATTCACACATTTCCCTGGGAAGAAGAGGATTTTGTGCATGAATGAACACGCATGTAGACATCGCATTTGTCGATGTAGGTTCAGAGTCATTCGTACCCTTCAGACCACATTAAAACTCATGTGATAAAACCTACCAGGATCAAGCTGTCTCACAGAGATCAGAGAGCCTGTTGGGGTCTGCCCAGCCCCCTGCTTATGCGTTATGGTCATGTAGCTCAGTGTTCATGGGGGATTTCTACCAGAGGGAGTGGGGGCTGTTACTGACTCTTTTGCCTGCCTTTGGGACCCTTTTCCTCCTACTAAGTTGCCTCAGCCAGTGTCCGTGTGAGAATCTGTGCCTGGTCTTATTGTAGCTTGATATGCCGTATTTGGTTCTTGGCCCTGGAGGTCCTGCTCTGTTCTGAGGGGACGTGACGTGGGAGTGGGTTCAGGGGATAGGGAAGGTGGGGGGGCAGAGGCTGGGGGGTGGGGAGGGATGGGAAACTGCAAATGGGATGTAATATATGAGGGAAGAATAAAAAAAAGGGAACAAGTCATGTGAGTATTAGAGTCAGTCATCATTACCAGACGACTGAGGACTAACTCAATGATGTGTTACTTAGGTAAGGAACGTGAACCACAGTGAGCTTTGACTCTTGCAGGGCTGCTAGAAAAGGAAGGATGTTCTTGCACCAGTCTTGAGGAGAAAGTGTGTTTGGGGAGGGACTGTTTTTGATACAGGGTTTTCTTGGTAAAGATTTTATGGGTTTATGGTTTATTTAGCAAATAAGAAAGGGTTTAGAATTATTTTACTTTATGATTTTTTTTTGCCTACATGTATGTATGTGCACCATGTGTGTGTCTGTTGGGTCTCCTGGAACTGACTGTGATGGACGTGAGTCTCCACAGACATATTGGATGTGGAACCGACATGCTGGGCATTGAGCCGACGTCCTCTGCAAGAGCAACAAATGCCCTCAACCCTGAGCCATCTCTGCAGCCTCTGTCTAGCAAATAGTTTTGAACGACTCTTAACTTCTAGACAATGTCCAACCTTGGAAAACTGATGATGAATGAAATATCCAGGTGCTGATGTAAATGTGCTAAGTAAATATATCCTGGAGGGAGTAAGTCCTTGTCAAAACAACCAGCGTTCTCCAGGCAAAGAGCAGAGTGTTCAGGAGAGCCAAGTGGGAGTTGGCTTCATGTGACTATCGAGAGAAGGGCTCTCCAATGGAGAGTGCCCTCAGGCTAGGACCTGAAGGGTGAGCAGGCATCTCCAGGGGTCTTTGGGGGGAGAATAGAGTACACAGAGTGATTGCCATGGGGAAGAATTAGAATATGTGGCGAAGCGGGGGCAGGTCTGTGCAGTTGGAGTGTTTGGAGTTTTACTCATGGCTGGCAGTGGATCAAGGCAGTCATGGAGGGCAGTTGGAGGACAGAGGCAAATCAGAGTTACCCTGAAGGTTAGTGAAAAAGCCCAGATTTGTATATGAAAATTCTGGCTCTTTCTTAAACATTATCCTACCCACCCCTGTGTATTTGGTCCTTACTCGTATATGTCTTGTGATCAAGGAAATAGTTTGATACTCTCTTAGGCAAGCATTTCAAAGTTACCTGCAGGTGGAAATGCCCTCTGTCACTGATCTTGCTCAGTCCTCTGGTTGTAGAACATTTTGTGTCGCACAGACATTTGCATGCTGGTCACTTCTGGCTGAGATTATTTTATATTCACAACTAATGAGACAGTTTGTGTGCTTGGAAAGGCAAGGTGGGAAAAACAATTACAACTTTGTAATTAACTTCAGCTCTTTGGTAGCATTCTTTCTGTTCTAGTAGCATTACTCAAAGCTATTTCAGAGACTGTTACTCAAGATGGACCTCCCATCCCCCGATATTGTGTGTCTTTCTATGACTCTTTAAAACACTGCACCATCATTTAACCAGAATTTTGACACTTGGCATAGCTATAACTTAACAGCCATTACATTCACTTGATTAAGAATTAATCTCATCCTCCAAGTTGTACCTCGCCACCCCCGTGACTTCTATATTCATAATATATTTTTTATTCTCCCTGGAATGTGCTCTTTTGGTAGAGTGTGTTTAGAGGCTGCTGTGGTACAGTTGCAGGCTTTAGGGGAAAGAGCATTGACATCAGCGCTGGAGACGGATAGACCCGGCTGTGATTCTAGCCTTTTATTTACTCAGCTGTATCAGTTTTAAGCCTTACTTATTTGTGAAACTAAGGGAATAACCCCTGACCTGTAAGGTTTCAGGATTAGTTGAGACGAGGTGGAGAGCAGGGCGTGGAGCCTTGCTCACAGGTGCTTCTCTGTGAGTGCGGACCGCAGGAGACCATGAGGCATCCTGAGGACTTCTGACAGAAGTCACAGATTTGAACTGGTTTTTCTTTTATCTTGTCATGACTCTTTGCATCCAAGGACACATTTGTTTCTCACTCTGGGTTAGAAGAAAGGGTTGCTGGATAGAACGAAGTTGTCTGGGGCCAGGGAAGAGTGGCAGATCACATTGCCTTTATTTGGAGCCATGGCAGCTGGGCTGGGAAGCCCAGGCAAGTTGGTAAGCAAAAGGCTTCTTCAATTTGAAGAAGACAGTGTGGCTTGAAGCTAAATTACAAAGCATAACTCAGAGCTGAAGAGAAACAAACGAACAAGCAAGTAGGGAGTTTATCTAAAACATTTGTGTACCAAGCAATGTTCTAACAGACTACCACAGAGGGGAACAGAGGCCCATAGTGCTCCTGTGAGGAGATGAGGTTTGCAGTCACAGTGCAGTGTGGAAGGTTCCATCATTGTGGGATTAGGGAAGGAAAGGGCACAGAATCCAAGTGTTTGAAAGAGAGAAGAGGGATAGAAGATAAAATAACTACACCTGAGGCAAGAACAAAATAAGTTTGAGCACCAGCAAGAAACAGGAGGGTAAATCATGGGCCAAGCATTGAAGAAAGGGCTCTGACACACTCTTTTTTTCTGCCCTTAGGAGGATAAGGAGCCAAGAGAGTGATGTAAGGGATGTTCTTGGAGGACCAGACACTACTTGAAGAACAGAGGGTTGCCATGTAACCTACCCAGATCAAAGCTTTAGCCTGCCTTCCTTGGCTTCAAGCACTTTTTAAAACATGAGACTAGTCACCCCAAGCAGCTGGTAACCACTGTAGGATGTAGCTGAGGACAGCACAGTTTACCTGTAGAGTCTGGAAAAGATCTACTGACTTTATGGGATGTGGATATGAGAGCGAACTACATATGTTTTACTTAAGGATTTCTGGACAATTTGAACAGTGTTTGGATCCTGGCTCTTCTAATTTTTAATGGGAATTCTCATCAAATGTCATTTTGACAGTCCGTGAAGTGCAGCTCCGAGACACATCACGGTTCTTTGTTTGGTTCTTGTTCAGCAGTGTTTGGCTGAACAAATACATCAGGGCTGTGTCTTCCAGGTGTTGATGTAAAGGGGATTCAGCTCCTGCTGGGGAGAGCTGTCCTCAGCGCAGTTCTGGATAACGTCATCCTATCACCTTCTTGAAATCTACTCTCACAAGACCCATCGTTGTGAATTTCTGGCCTACAACACAGCCAAGAGCATAATGACATTTTCCATCTTCCACTGTAGCCAAAGTTTCTCAGGTTGATTTCCTAGTAAGGACTCTCTTGAGAGTAGCTGGTTTATGTTGTGATTTTAGAATTAATGCGTTCTATTTTTTTCAAGTGTCATGATTCCAGGAAGGTGATGATGTATACAGGAAATACACAAAATAAATATTAAAAAGAGCAGCATTCAAAGGCATTTTAAACCTTGTTTTAGCTTTCCCGAGGCTAGCAGAGGTCAGGGTGAGAGTAGTGAGGAGAGTCAGGGATAAGCAAAGAGACTGTGGGTCTGTCTCATGCCCCCCACTGTCTGCTGTTTATTGGTTCATAGCTACACAACCTGCCATTAAAGTTCCCAAAGCAGGACAGGTCTTCCGAATCATCCTGTGAATTGAATTAGTTACTGTTAATTTTTTTTTATCAAACCTACTGTCTTAAAAAAATCTGTTGGAGAGGATGTGGAGAAAGGGGAACCCTCCTCTACTGCTGGTGGGAATGTAAACTTGTACAATCACTTTGGAAATCAATCTGGCACTTTTTTGGACAATTGTGAATAGTGTTACCTCAAGATCCAGTTATACGACTCCTAGGCATATATCCAAAAGATGTGCAAGTACACAATAAGAATATTTGCTCAACCATGTTTGTAGCAGCTTTATTTGTAATAGCCAGAAGCTGGAAACAACACAGATGTTACTCATCGGAGGAATGCATACAGAAATTGTGGTACATCTACACAATGGAATACTATTCAGCAATTAAAAACAAGGAAATCATGAAATTTGCAGGCAAATGGTAGGAACTAGAAATGATCATCCTGACTGAGGTATCCCAGAAGCAGAAAGACACACATAGTATATACTCACTTATAAGTGGATATTAGACATATCATATAGGATAATAATACTAAAATCTGTACGCCTAAAGAAGCTAAGCAAGAAGGAGACCCTAGTAATATGCTCAATCCCCATTCAGAAAGGCAAATAGGATAGACATTGGAAGAAGGGGAAAACAATGAACAAGACAGAATCCTACCACAGAGGGCCTCTGGAAGGCTCTACCCTGCAGTGTATCAAAGCAGATGCTGAGACTCATAGCCAAACTTTGGGTAGAGTGCAGGAAATCTTATGAAAGAAGGGGGAGATAGAAAGTCCTAGAAGGGTCTGGAGCTCCACAAGGAGAACAAAAGAACCAAAAGATCTGGGCACAGGGGTCTTTTCTGAGACTGATACTCAAACCAAGGCCCGTGCACAGAGATAACCTAGAACCCCTGCGCAGATGTAGCCCATGGCAGCTCAGTGTCCAAGGGGGTTCCCTAGCAAGGGGAATAGGGGCTGTCTCTGACATGAACCCTGTGGCTGACTCTTTGATCACCTCCTCCTGAGGGGGAGCAGCCTTACCAGGTTACAGAGGAAGACAATGCAGCCAGTCCTGATGAAACCTGATAGGCTAGGGTCAGATAGAAGGGGAGGAGGTCCTTCACTATCAGTGGACTGGGGAAGGGGCGTGGGAGGAGATAAGCAAGGGAGGATAGGTAGAATTGGGAGGGGATGAGGGAGGGGGCTACAGCTGGGATATAAAGCAAATAAATTGTAATGAATAAAAAATTATATATATATATAAGAAAATTTTAAAAAATCTGTATTTTCTCCTTAGAACAGGTGGAAACTCTACAGAAGGGCAAATTGAAATGCTTCTAGTAAAATGTTAATTAAGTTTCCTTTTGCTTAGGGGGAAGTTAAAGTTTGGCAATGTTTCAGCATTCATAATGGCCTTGCCTAATTAATTGTGAGTGTAGTAGCTCAAGTGAAGTCAGTGAAGTCAACATAAACCTCACAGCCTAGCAGATACAGAGACTGTGCTTGGTTGCAATTGACACGGGCAAAAGCAAATATCCAGAAAAGCTGGTATCTTTTTGGGGCCAAAGTAGTCTCCTGAAAGGAGCCACCGTTTCTCATCAGAAGCATTGTGTTAGGATAATTTTACACTTAGCTGCTAACCAGTGTTCCCTCCATCTCTGTACTCAATACCAGACTTGATTGTCACATAGACAATTTGCTAACTTGCAGCATGAATACAATGCATGGAAAAATCTGAGAAGAAAATGCTGTTACTTTGTTTGGTCTCCTGCTTCAACACCAGATGGAGACGTTCTTGGGAGCCTTGGGTATCTTCTGTGTTTCCCAGTCTGTCTCTTTAGGGTCTGTTTGTTCTTCCATCTCATTTCTAGTAATGGACGCTTATCACAGGCAAAGTCTTTCTCCTTTGCACACAGCTTTCTTCAGAATGCTCATTCCTCCTGGATCTTTAAAACTGCTACGCTTGGAATTTTTCTCTGCTTTACCTGGACATTATTTATTTCTTTGTCTTTGTTTCTCCCATACCCAAAATGAACTCCAGAGTCATAGTAGTTGCTCAAGCACTTGTTGATAGTATAGACTTATTAGTGGAACACCTGTCCATTTCTCTTTATATAGATAGAGGCACACTGATGCTAAGACTCCATCTGAGTCATCTTGAAACCCCTATTGTCTTTAAAATTAATTAACCAATTAATTAATTAATATATGTGGGTATGCAGATATTGGTGCTTGAATGGAGGCTAGAGGACAACTTGAGTGAGTTTTGTTTATTCCTCCCTTCCACCATGTGGATCCTAGGACTCTAACTCAGGCTTGGAGTCAAGCACCCTTGCCTACTGAGCCAACTTGCTGCACCAAAACTTGTATCTTGATACATTGTATGGGGTATGGCAGGTACTCAAGAAAGCTTACCAATAAGTGAATATTAAGTTCCTTTGTTATAATTTCAGAAGGTACTGTATAGATTTAGTGAGGCAAAGTTACCAAGTTGGTCTTCAGATGAGAGGGCTGCAAAGAAGAGTGATGTTAAGGGGCTTGCAAGCACACCCTCCTTAGGTGGTCATCACAAATCCAAGCATATTCCTGACTCACAGCAGAGAATAAAAGCGTCTTTCCATTTCCACAGGATGAAACACAGCCTTTAGACAGCTTCTTGAAAGTCATTATCTTTCAACTACATGGCCAGGGGGAGCTGGCGTCTGAGTTAACCTGGGTCAGACAGTCGGAGGAGTATTTAGGAGGAGCTTGTTTGTATCAGTGCTGATTTGGTAACTAAGAGCATGTCTTTTTTATTCCCAGGGTGGGCCCTAGCCTACATCAGCCAGGGGCAAGGACAGGATGGAGAACAGAGCTGTCTCCTTCTTGGTGGTGGCGCAGGCTGAAAATAAGATGATTGTTCTCTCCCTGTGTATGCTTTTTCCAAATATCTGTAGGAGTAAACTTTTTCTTCCTGTTTCGCCTAGGGTTTTCCACATATTTTAATTACTGTGAGTTAGTAATTTCTTTTGCCATGTTGACCATTTTAGAGTCAAATAATCTCTGGTATGTCTCCATTAGTTAATATGGTAACCAGTTTGAGTTTGCATGTACATATTTCTATATTCTTCTCTCTATTCTATCTAGGCTTTCAAATAAAAAAAAAACAACCTGCCTGTGTTTGAATACTCCCACAATTTCTGTGAGTGGCATTTTCAATGGGAAGATCACAGGCTTTAGACTCATACAGAGTGGACTCCTGTCTGTTTTGATAAGTGTGAAGCCCTGAGCATATGAATAGTTAACGTCTCCTGGTTTACAAATGTGGAAGGAAGTTATAAGAATTGTTTGAGTGTTTAACAAGTCCAAAGGCCTTCTTAATAAATTATATTTTTTCCTTGACAAACATCTCAACTAATAATAAACTTTAATATTGATTCTAACATTCCTTCTGAAAAGACTAGTTAATGACTTGTGTTAGTATCAGTAAGTACAGGAATAATTAGCCTGACGAATTAAGATTCTGTGACATTGAAAGTAGAGTGTTAGCCATACAACTTTGTTGCCTGAGGATTATTTTGAGGGTAGTTGCAAAGGATGTGGCGATACAGGTACAACTCCACAGTCTGTTTTATCTGCAGGGAAAGTAAGTATTTTACTCCAGTGATTACAATGCCTCTATTGTAGCCTACTGGCTTCTGTCTCTACCTCCTTCCTCATGCTGGGAATGCTAGGGTTAAAAACATACATTGCTGCATCATGTGGGTTCTGGGGATCCATGTTCAGATCCCCATGCCTTACAGCAAGCACTTCACCCCCTGAGCCATGTCTCCAGCCCTCTGCTTTCTACGGTGATAGAGTCTTTATTCAATTCTTCCAGGGTGACAGTGATGTCACATGGTGGCTTTGTCCTCAGCTCCTCTGAAGACTCATCACCACAAAGGAAAAAATCCCTCAAACGAAACCTCTGGTGGTTTGATCAAGTTGCTAGGTCTGCATATTTGCTCCACATGAAAGCAGAGAAGAGACTATTTGTGCTTTTAAGGTACTTGCAGTCTTGGGGCATTAACCCTCTGCCTTATGCTTCCTTCCCCGTTTCTTCTCATTGCCTTCAGATGTTTGTAATGACAGAGTGTGTACGCTTTGCATTTGAATCATTGTTTCTACAAAATGCTTCCTAGGATCTGCAGCAATGGCCCGTCCCTGTCTGCCCCTCCCTCCTTTCTGTACATGCCATTTACTTCTGGTCTCTTTGCCTTTACTCCTCAACAGGAAGCAACCGAGAGTTTCACATGACAGCGTTTTTCAGTTTAAAGGCCATCTAGTCATATCAAGAAGTCCATGTATAGATACACATGATTTTAGGGTGTAGAAAATTAGCTTAGAAGTCAATTCTGTAAGAACTTTCAAATAAAAGGAGGAATTTAGGAAGTGGCATTTACTATGTGTGTTGCTTTATTTCCTTCGTGCTATAGTTCTTGAGGGCCACAGCTGTGGCTGGCAGGTGTTTTTTTTTTTTTTTTTTTTTTTTCAGTTACACAGTGAAACAAATTTGTCAATAAGACATCAGACATCAATGGCATGATATTTCTTTTGGCATGACATGAAAATTTCAGGGGAAATGCACACTGTTAGACTCCATTCATTTAAGTGACACCATGAAGCAAATTTGTCAATAAAAAGACATCAGTCATCAGCATTTTGTAGAAAAAATGAACACTGTTGTCCATTCGTCCATCTGTTCATTCACCCATCCATCTATCCACCCCCCCCACCTTGAAAATACTGAACACCATTGAGATGGCCAAGGTTATGGTAGACACTAGGAGAGAGCAATAAACGTTACTGGCTCTAACCTTATGGTACTTATGGTCTACAAGGGAAGGACTAAGAAGCAGTAGTTGTGAAGCAGGTCAGTGCTTGTAGGGGAAGCACTGATTTCTATGGCATGAGTGAGGGGTGCTCAGTGTAGTTTCAGTCTTTACACATCCAAATATGCCACATGAACCTCTCCAACACCAATTCAGCAAACACTGCAAGGATCATTCTTCCCAATTATAGATGAGGAATTAGCTTTGGAAAGGGCAGAGAGAGACCAGTTTCTACAGACTGAACCCTGGGCTGGTCTTTTTGAAAGTCTTTTTTTCTCTGCTCTCATTGGACCTGAGAACTGGAACTAGGGCTGTATTTTGGTTTTGAAATAGAATGAAGCAGGGATGAGGATTGCTCAGGACATAGATTGAACCTAGAGTCAGGATATTTTGTTGCAAGATAAGACATGATTCAACTGAATTAAATGCCACACATATTAGTGTGTTTCCTATCCACTTCAAAATAGCTGACAACCCAGCGGTAAATAAAACACATGCCTTCTCCTGGAGGAGACCATGGGTAAATATTATTCTATGTGATAGGAAAGTGGAAGGGGGAACATGAGGAGTGTAAGGGTGCAAGGATGGGGGAGAAGGAAGCAGCAGAAGGAAATTCAGCTAAATGCAAGCATGGATAAAAATGCAACAAGGAAATCTGCTGCTTTGTAAGATAATTAAATATAAAAGTGGATATAAAATAATAAAATATATTGTTTTAAGTAATGCTGAAAAGGAAATTATCTAGGTTTCTTAAAATGTATTTTCTTTTTAACAAAATGTCAAGCTTTTCTCTAGTTGAGGCGGAGGAGGGCGTTCAGTGCAGGAGGGCCCTGTGCATGGTGAAGGCGGCCTGGGGGGTGGCCTTGCTGGCCTGGTGAGCTCACAGGATGACTCATAGGTGGCTGGTGCTGGACCTCATGGATCTGGTTAACAAGGCAGATGCTGTTCTACAACCATTTGTATTTGTTCTGTGCATAACACAATTATGCAGCTCAGTTTATATTTAGAAAGAGGATTTAGGTCAGAAGGTCCAGGAAGCCCTGGAGGGGGACAAGGGCTGGCAGGGATCTGGAAGGAGGCTGAGTAAGTAAAAGTTGATTACGTTCACCCTGATGAGATATTAATGATGACGCATGGGCTAAGACCGACAGTGCAATGGAACCGTTGGTCCTAGAATAGGCTGTTCCTCACCTGCAAAAGCTGTGGCTTCTGAAGACAGGTGTTCCAGGCTCTGCGACCGGTACCTTGGGTTATTATGTTAGTTTTCTCTTTGCTGTGGCAAAATATTTACGAAACAGCTTGAGGGAGGATGAGTTTATGTTTGCTTACTGTTTGTGGGAGTGCAGTCCATCATGGTGAAGAAGACGTGGCAGCAGGCAGAGAAAGCATGTAGCAGGAGGAGAAGGCTGGCTGGTCACATGACATCTTCAGTCTAGAATCAGAGCGAGCAGGAGGAGTTGGGGCCAGGCTATAGAACCTCAAAGCCCACCTCTGCTGATCTACTTCTTCCAGCTTGGCTGCACATAGAGATTCCAACAACCTCCAAACAGTGCCACCAGCTGAGGACCGAGTTCAAACACAGGAGCATATGGGAAAAAGTTCACACCCATAACACAATGGCTATCCATTGTCTCTTCCCCTTCTACCTATAACTGGACGTAACTAGCTGAGCTGCCACAAAATGACATGCAGTTCTGTGACCTGGATACATGTGTCCCTATGATTTAAATATTTTAAAAATGTAATTTGATGTTTCTGTGGTAAGTATACAATTATAAGGGCTACTACCATCTTACCAAAACTCAAGGGCACATCTCCTGAACTGCCACCTTGCATTTTGAATAGCTGTTCCTCATTTTCCTCTTCACTCCAAGCCCTCTGGCAAATTACCTTTGTATGCTCGACTTCTGTGAGTTTACTTATTTAAAATATTCAGAGAACTGGAGTCATGAAGTGTTTGCCCTTAAATAAAACCATCACATGACTCAGAAACCTCAATTGATGGTGTTACATAAAAGGAATGAAGGTAGGGTTTTTGTGGTGATACAATATTTTGAAAATATCCCTTGTATTCAAAGAGGCTGCAACTTTTGCTGGACCCCACATCTGAGTTAATAATACGCCTTGAGGTCATGTAAGACTTAAGATTGCTGTCCTACTATGTACTCAGCTGGTCTTTTTTTTTTTTTTGCCTACCTTTAAAAGAACAATGTAACAGTCAACTTTACTTGCCTGTATTTCAACTTTTACAACTTAAGCTAATGCATAGCTGTAATCTTAAATGATGGACTCTTCCATGCCCCTGACTTGCTCACAATGCACATATGTTTGCACATTATAGCGATAAATGCTGCAAACAGCAGATAGGATGAAAACAACCTTATAAAATGAATATCTACCATAAGTGTTGAAGACAACATACAGATATTGCTTAAATAGCATTTGTTCATTGCTGTGTCAGCCTGGAGAGTTAAGGACAGAAATAGAGAATTCAAATGTGGCCTCACTCTTGGTTAGACTCTTTGAAGGGTAAGCGTTTTCTTTCTTTCCTTCCTTAATGCAACACCAACACATTTAAGGTTCTCTAGGATTATTGTTAATGTATTTAAATCAATGCAGGGTTCCAACAAATATTTGAACATTTGTAGTCCTATAGCACTATCCACAGCAGCTAAGAGGCAGGAATAACCTTGATGTCCAATAGAAGGATGGATGAAGAAAGTATGGTATTGTTACAGGAGTTGTTGGGGTAAGAGACAATTAAGGAGGCAGAGGCAGGCTGATCTCTGTGACTTTGAGGTCAGACTAGTCTACAAAATGAGTCCAGGACAACTAAGGCTACACAGAGAAACTCTCTCTTGGGGGGGGGGACCCCAAAACAAAACCAACCAACCAACCAACAGACAAATGGCCAATTAAAGAGTCTAATAGTAAGAAAAAGAAAAAGGAGATTTGTTTGATATGGCTACATTGGGAGAGCAACAAAGAGGTTCAGGGACCCTCATTCCATTTTGGGGTCATAACATTAGGGTTAGGAGTGGGTGAGAGGTGTGCACAGCTAAGCAGTCCTGGCAAGGTGAGGCCCCAGTCATCCCCATCTGCCCCTGTCTCTGCTACCAGCTGCGGATCTCTTTCTGGATGCCAATGTCCACCTCTGCCTGACACCAGTCTCAGGGCCATTTTCTTCTTCCAGCACCTGGTGTACACTGATTTAGTAGTCTGGTAGCTAAAAGGAGGGCTGTTTAGAACATCTTTATTCCTGCCAGGACAGTGACAATGTAAACATATGACAGCATGTCATTCAGCCTTAGGAAGGAAGTCCACCATATGTCACAATCTGGATGAACCTTGGTGATGTCACCTGGTGTCATTTTTCGAAGTTGACTAGAATGAGGTTTTCTTCTTTGAACCCTGAGGGGTGGTTCCTTCTTTGCTCAAAGTATCGCTAACATGAAAGATTCCAGGCACACAGGTTGCTGAGGGTAGAGCCAAGGACTTCTGCCTTCCAAGTGTCGCTCAGCCCTGGAATCAGGGCTTCTAAGCCTAACTTGTTTCTATTTGGATCTTATCATCGATGTCCCTGTCACATTTACTCACCTCCCACAAAAGCTCTAGGGTTGATGAGAGTGTTAGTTCTATGAGTTAAAACCAAATTAAATGATCTTCTACTGCTCGACCCCACATTTTACTCTGTTTTCCTATTTGCCTTGTTAGAAAGCTAGCAAACACACTGTTTTGCAAGTAAACTCTATGTTTATAGAATAACAGAGGTGACACATCACATGGCCTGATTTTCACCCTGATTGTGTAGTAATAACATACCAGGAGGGTTAGGCCAGCAATAACAGCACCTGGGTAATGTTCTCTTCAATGGCCTAATGAGATGTGTATCCCCAGGCACATTGCTTCACTTTTCTGTGCTGTAATTGCTGAAACATGAGGAAATTAGACAGGCCTCTAACACCAAGGATTGAGGAGTCCGTAAGTTATGTAACAAGGATTACTAGTTTTCTGTGAGAAGCTGAAGGTCTTAGTATGACCTTGGAGAATCCAGCTCCTCTGTGTAATAGGCATTTGTTGGTTGCCTTTTTTGGTGTTGGTCTTGTGGGTTGAGCTGTATGTTGGTCATCCATGGATATCACGTCCGGCTCCAGAGCTTGGCTGTGACTGGCCTATACCAACATATCCTCTGTTTCCAACATGGGCATTTGACCCAGTTCAGGCTACTGAGAAGGGAGGAAATGCTGGGTGAAGAATGAAAAAGGATTGAGACTTGGAATATAGCTACCATGAGGAAACCTGAGAACAAGCTGCCCGGACCATTCACAGCACAGGAGGGGGTGTTCTCCTAGAGTCTTCAGAAGGGTTCATTTTGGTCAATAGCTTGGTTTCGGCCTTTTGAAATCTTGAGTTGGCATGTGATCCTCCTACTTCCACCTCCTTCAGCAAATCCTACCATAACTGAACCCAGAAGCAGAAAGACATATATGGTATTAATTTACTTATAAGTGGATATTAGACATATACTATAAGATAAACATACTAAGATCTACAGACCTAAAGAAACTAAACAACAAGGAGGACCCTAGGAAAGATGCTTAATTCTTGTTAAGAAGGGAAGACAGGATAGAAAACAGGAAGTGGTAGAAGACAGGGGACAGGATGGGAGTCTACCACCGATGTCCTCTGAAAGACTCCACCCAGCAGGGGATCAAAGCAGATTCAGAGACTCACAGCCAAACTTTGGATAGAATGCAGGGAGTATTATGGAAGAGGGGGATACAGAAGGATCCGAAGCCACATAAGGAGAACAACAAAGCCAAAAAAAAAAAAAAAAAAAAAAAAAAAAGAAGAGCTGGGTTCAGGGGAGACTGCAGAGACTGATGAATCAACGAACAACCATACATAGAGAGGACCTAGAATCCCTGCCCAGATGTAGCCCATAGACAGCTCAGTTTCCATGTGGGTCCCCTAGTAAGAGGAGAAGAGACAGTCTCTGACATGAACTTGGTTGCCTGCTCCTTGATCCCTTCTCCCTTGTGGGGAAACCTAGTCAGCCCATAGAGGAAGAGGGTCCAGGCAGTCCTGATGGGACCTGATAGCCTAGGGTCAGACAGTAGGGGAGGAGGAATTCCCCTTTCAGTAGATGAGGGAAGAGGGATAGGGGAGGCGGAGGGAGGGAGAGTGGGACAGGGAGGAGATAAGAGAGGGGGCTACAGCTGGGATACAAAGTGAATAAATTGTTAAAGAAAATAATAAAAACCTCTAAAAAAAATCTTTAGTTGGACCTAGCCATGCCATGCTCGGCTTCTGACTTACAGCTGAGCAAGGGTGTTATTTTGAACCATCACATTTATGGCAATTTCTTTTTCAGCAAAAAGAAGCTCTCCTGTCCTCCAACTCTTCACTGGTTTATAGAAAGTAATCCCACAAAGCAAGTGGGTCATTACAGAGACTTTTTGTGGTGACTTTATTACACATGACTAGTCAGTTAGATACGAGGCCTTAAAACCTCACATTTTATGGATGTTTTCCTAAGGCTGCTTTATAGCCAAGATGAGTTTTGGATATACCAATGTTATCAAAATTTAAGAACAAAGTGATCTTGACCATGGTGGTATTTTGATTGTTCTCTTTTTTTCCAGGTTGTTAGTTCAATTGTTAAGAGCTCTGAACTAACCTGGCAGTGCAGACACATTCATGAGTCAGGCTTGAAATATGTCAGTCTTCAGTTGCTGGCTGTGGGCAATAGACAAGCCACGCACCTTGTCTGCCTTGAGGCTGCCCTTGAAACTTGGGGATGGGCAATGTAACGTGTGACTCAGCTTCTTCCCGCTTTCGGTATCACTTTCCTTAATCTTTAGCTTCTTCTTAATCTATCGTTTTCAAGAACATTAAAAATAAACCAATGAGAAGAAGCAGAAGACTCTTTTTAAAGGTTATTATTGGTTCCCTTCATGGATTGGCTTGTTTGTACAACCATAGTTTGGTGCTATAAAGAACACAGGCTGGACTCACACTCGCCAACTTTTTTTTTTTTTATCTGTCCTGTTGTCTTTTGCTGCTGACAAGGGTGTGGTTCCTTTAAGAAGTGGGATTGCTCTGGAGAGTATTTTATGAGAACAGTGAAGTAATTTTCCCACAGTGACTGGGTTTTTTCAAGGGAGAATGGAAACAGGAAGGGAGGAATGTGTACTCCTTCAAGGTAGGGTCACGTGGCGCACAGCCTTCATTGTTGTGGAATGTGGCTGTTTTTCTGCATAGAGCATATGGATACATTTCTGGAAGTTTTGTAGCCTGGAAAAAAGCCAGTGACTAAACTTGGGTGGCTACCATTATGTACAGGTACTATGCAGAGGTCAGCTGCACAGAAGCCAAATGGTGGGCTTGATGGTGCGGCTGTTGAAGATGCCCAAGTATTTTTTAAAATCAATTCTATTTTACTGACTGTTTACCAAAACACTCAGATGAAAGGCACTCTTGTGTGGTTGAACTTGGCCAGAGTCATACACAGCATTTTTACCAAGCTAGCTACAATATTTCCCCTCATAAAGTCCAACGGAATTCTAATGTTTCACTTGGGAATTATGTTTGAATTCTTAATGTGCTTTTGTCTTAATTTCCCATCAACACAATTGTTTACTTCAGAAAGACAATCATTCTAGATTCTTCCTGGAATTTCACCCAATTTTTTTTTAATGAAGAAAAATATTATCTTGTAGTGTTATGCAATAGAGCAGCTGCTGGTGTCTTTTACACTTATTGGACCTTTGCTAACTTTCTGTTTTGTAGTGGAGGTTCAAACCTGCAGGGGCAGGTCATTTTACTTTCATGTTATACTCTTTTCTCTTTGGAAATAATCTAATTGAATCCAGCAAGTTGAGAGATAGGAAAGAGATTGCTTGTAGAACGAGTAGGGGTGATATTGACTTACAGATTGTCATCATGGTGAAGTAGGGGAGGGAAATTGAGATAATCAAATATCATTCTTATTTTGTAGAACAGAGAAGAGGGGCGTCTCCAATAATGGGCTTGGCTTTTAAGTCCACTGGCTACAAATTAGCAAACAGTCAACGATAAATGATACAATCATATTCTTCACTCTAAAGCTTTTCAGGTTGTATTTTTCTTCTTTTCCTGTGTTTGTGTGTATGGCATACATGCTTGCAGGTGTGTGCATCTGTGTTTGTATGTATGTGGATGCATGAATGTGCAGATATGTGCACTGTATGCTTGTGGAGGCTGGAGGATGAGGCCTGGAATCGCCTTTGATTGCTCTTTTACCTAATTCCTCTGAAGCAGTGTCAATCAAATCCAGGGCTCTGTCTATTGAGTCCCTTTAGCTAGCTTGCTCTGAGGATAACTGTCTCCACTTCTGATGCTGGAATTAAAAGCAGGCCACAGTGTTTACAGGGGTTCTGGGGACCTGAACTCTGTTCCACTTGCTTGTACACCAGCACTTTTAACTACTTCCCTACACATTCCCTTGCCTTCCTAAAATGTTTTAAATGCCGCCCAAGTCAAGTTAGCAGAAAACCCTACTGGCCAATCCTAATGTATTTGAGTGATTCTAGTTCAGCATCATTGTGAAGTCCATAGATATGTTCACATTCCTAATTACCCTGTTGTCTTTGTAGTAAATAGAGGAAAGGCTGTTACTTGGTGCTCAGATTTAGTTTTTTTTTTTTTTTCAGCAAAGTTTGGTGAGCATTTTTTGAGAAATGTTTTTGGAAAGACTTGGATCATATCACAGATTTCTGAAACTTCACAAGAGATGCTTTTGCTACTCCTTTATGTGTCCAGTTCCTCAGTCTTTCTGAGACTGAGTTGACTAGATTTGCAGTCTGCATGCCATTTTTCTGAGGAGTTTAAGGACAACCTGTATGTGCCTTCCTGGTTACATTGCTTTAATGTAATTAACGAATGCTTTCCTAGCCCTGTGGAGATAGAACTGACAAATGAACTGAGAATAATTAAATATTTAATTTTTCTAGCTAGGGAATAAAGGCTTATTGATATGATATAGTTACTTCTATTAATGATGGTTTAAAAAATGAAAGCAAAGTCATGAATGGGAAAAAGATGATGAAAACATAGAGAAGGTATTAATAAAACAAACCCATCAAAATGTTATCAATTATGAACACTTTCATAGCGCATCCATAATATAAATCAGAGAGACACATTGTGATTTGATGGGAAACTAGATCCACAATCCAGTAAGCAAAAGACAGGAAATATAAGATGCAAAATTACATGTAAAATGAACAAAGCCACTGTTTGAACTACTCTTTATTCTGAGAAATAGATATTACTTGGTTATGGTCCATTATTTTTAAAGATAAAAGGAATTTCAGTGGATAATATTATTTAGATTTTTCTACTTGTCATAATTCTATATATTTCTTAGTACTTTTTTTTTAAGTTTCAAGAATGTCTTAGCTCCGTAAAATGAATTGATACAAATTCTCTCATCATCATTGAAAGAAGTCAACAGGCCTGGGAGGTGTTAAGGATGCTTCCTAGCAGGTAGTTAGAGGCTGTTTTGTGACTTTTGTTTTAGTACAAAGTCTCAACGGAAGCCAACTCCTCAGTAAAGAAAAAGGAAATCTTCCATAAGTCTTGGGCTGGAACTTAGAGCATCAGGTGTCTGAGCGTCCTTTCTGTTATGATAACAAAATATCTCTTAAGAGCATGATGCTGACATCTGCTCAGCCTCTGCTGGGACTTCTTGCTATGTCACCACTGCTGAGGTCAAGATGACAGACCATGCACATCCACTTGAGCCTCTCTTTTTCTTATTATGAAGGCACTGTTCACACATACAAACTCTCAGAGACTGGCAGTATGTACAAGGCCTGCACAAGTACAAGCCAGATGGGGTCTCAGTGCTGAGTGGGGGAAGTTGGCAAGAGGTCCCACCCCTAACCAAGACACTGTCTCCAACTGACAACTACTTGCAAAGGAAAAATTAGTTTTCTCTAGTGGAGTCTCACTGGGTAGATAGATAAATCACACACAAGGGTAGACACCATACCCAGCAACAGATGGTCAACATGAAAAGAATTCAATGGTATTTTGTAGATTGTTTTGGTCTCATATTTCTTTGTTTGAGAATTTTTCTTTATCTTACTGGTGTTTTGCATGTATATTATGGTTTCCAATTTTGTGTATTTATTTATTTGTGTGTTCATGTGATTTTTCTTTTGCTTACTTTTTGCCTTTTTGTTTTCTATGTATATGTAAATATGCATATATATGCATATATGCACATATGTACATACATGTATATATATGAAGTTGTGGGGTTGGATGGGTAGAGAGGAGGTGGGAAAGATCTGAGAGGAGATGGAGAAGAAACTGTGATTAGAATATATTCTATGAAAAACTATTTTCAATAAAAATAAGGTATTAATGCCATCATATGGGCCTCACTTTCATGACTCATCTAACTGCAAACACTTCCCCCAAACCAAACCTCCTCAAACCATTGACTATAAATTTGGAAGTAAGCTTTCCAATACATGAATTTTGAGGGAGACAGTCAAACCTCAGCACCAGGATATGTCCTTGAAATAATCCCACATCCATCATGTTTCCTATGTCCCAGCTGTCAGTTTCTTTGGGCTATATTTGCTTTGTTTTTTTGTTTGTTTTTTGTTTTTTAACGGTGCAAAGAAAGAATCATATTTTTTTCTCTCCTTTGATTTTCCCTGCCTAAGTATGCAATTAATGAGATGCTATTCAGGTAATCCCTAACTAAAAAAACCAGGAATTAAAAAAAAAAAAAGGTGGCTGTGATTCCCACGTGTGCTTCACATGTGCTGGGTGGGGCAGAGTTATGGCAGAGCTCTTCCCCTCCTCCCCTGCTCCAAGTGGAACTCATTAGCACCCTGGCTATGAGGATGAATTGAGAGGAATATTCGCTGGCACCTGGGTCTTGTAGCTGAGATTCCGTTAATGCTAGCGACAGTAACTGAACAGTTATGGACATTTTCTACCTTGTAATGTTAAGCTCATCTGCTCACAGCAGCCCCTATGCCGGAAGAATAGATTCTGGAGAGAATGCGGTGACCTTGAGGCCAGCATCCCCTGGCCTAGTTTTGCCAACCTCCATCAGCCCTGTTGTCTGAATGTTTGTTGGGAGCCCTCAGGCACATGTTACAGTCTTTAATGCTTCGTCCTCTGCTGAGAGTCTCACCTTGCACCAGCAGAATCCTTACCTGGATTGCTGAGCCTGGTGGGCTACACTCTGTGAGTAAAAGCAAGTAATGAGGGCAGGCCAAACACACCCTAAGCTCCTAAGCTCCAGCCTTGAGTCTGTTTGCACAGCCATTTCATCTCCTCTGACCTTTTCTCCCTTTAGGGCTTAGCCCCACACATCCCTCTTTTTTTTTTTTTGCATTCACTCCCACATATACTTCCTTAGCATCCTACTCATGTTCTTTGAGTGTTTTAGGGTGAGCACCCATCAAACATTTGTGGATGATTGTGGGACTCTAACTCTTGGGTACAGCTTGCTTTTAGGAGAGAGAATCCTGGAATGCTCACGGATATTTCCAGCAATAGAAACTCTATTCCCAAACTCTGAAGGATCTGTTGTGTTTTTCCCAGGTTGGCATGATTTCTTCTGGGCTCCGTGGAAATCATAAACCCATGGGAGAGACTCTGGCTGCCTTTGAATAGAAGACGTTAGAGCAACGCTAGCAAATTTTGGCATGAATACAGTTTGCATGTGCAATAGTTTATTCTCATAATTTGGAGTTTCCTGCATGACTGGGAGGCTCCTAAGGTGCACACATCCCTCAGTCATTTCCTCACAAGTACTGAGTGTGGCCAAACTCTGACCCTTTAAATGTCTCGACAACACCCAGAGATTTGAAAAACAAATCGATTCAATTCATTAGTGTCATTTCACAATGTTGAGAGTTTGTAATTCTTTAACCGTCAGCGGGTGGAGAGCAAGGGTTGGGACAATGTTACTGGTTTATATTGTCATAAAGAATATCCCTAATTTTTTCCCCCTGAGTATGAATTTTTCAGCAATGATGCAGCATTGGCTAATTAAACTTAGTCAATATTTCCTAGGAGATCTCTCTCTCTCTCTCTTTTAAAGATTTATTTATTCATTATGTACCATTATGTATACATTGTTCTGCTTACAGGCCACAAGAGGCACTGGATCTCATTATAGATGGTTGTGAGCCACTATGTGGTTACTGAGAATTGAACTCAGGACCTCTGGAAGAGCAGCCAGTGCTCTTAACCTCTGAGCCATCTCTCTAGCCCCCTAGGAGTTCTCTTGCTGGGGATTGAGTCAGCAGGTTTTCTGGTAGATTATGGAAGGAGCATCTGTGCACTTTAATTTTAATGTTAATTTTTATTAGTTACATTTTATTCACTTTGTATCGCCCCATAAACCCCTCCATCCTCCCCTCCCAATCCCACTTTCCCTCCCCTTTCTCCACACATGTCCCTCCCCAAGTCCACTGACAAGGGAGGTCTTCCTTTCCTTTCTTCTGATCATAGTCTATTAGGTGTCATCAGGAATGGTTGCATTGTCTTCCTCTGTGGCCTGGTAAGGCTGCTCCCCCATCAGGGTGAGGTGATCAAAGAGCAGGCCAATCAGTTCATGTCAGAGGCAGTCCCTGTTCCCATTACTATGGAACCCACTTGGATACTGAACTGTTGTGGGCTACGTTTGTTCAGGGGTTCTAGGTTTTCTCTATGCATGGTACTTGTTTGGAGTATCAGTCTCAGGAAAGACCCCTGTGCTCAGATTTTTTGGTTCTGTTGCTCTCCTTGTGGAGCTCCTGTCCTCTCCCTATCTTACTTTTAAGTTTGTAGCATGCAGTCAAATCCTGGCACAAATGTCATACATATTTTTGTCTTTTACACTCTTAGTCATTCACAGTCTACTTTGAGCTTCACCTTTTGTTCTTGATTGTGCATTTTGGGTTTTAGAGACATGGAACTTCATGTACGCTTGGATGCATCATGCACAGGGCCCCATGGTAATATCCCTCTGAAGATATAAGCTGTGTAATCTGGTCTTGTGGCTATGTCTGTTTTTATGGAACTCTCATTGTTGGTACATCGATGGGGGATGCTCTCTGATGGAACTTGGGCAAACATCCTGGGATCCCTTATGACTCCTCTTTCTCTCCTATGTTAAGCCCTTCTGTTGATTTGTTAAGTCTTCTGTGATGATTAGTGCTAATTATCACCCAGAATCCCTTGGGAGATGAGCCCCTGGGCACGTCACCAAGGGATTACCTTGGTTGGGTTAATTGATAAGAGAATCCATCCTAATTGTGGGAAAGACCATTTCATGGTCCTGGACTGAATGAAAAAGAGAGATGGAGCTGAGCACGAGCGTTAATTGCTCTTTGTTCCTGATGGTAGGTGCAATATGACCAGTTTCTTTCCTGATGCCTGATTTTCCGTAATTACCTTAACTGTAAGCCCAAATAAACCCTCTCGAGCAAGCTGCTTTGGATGAAGAGTACCTGTGATGAAGAAGGCTTCAGCACAGCAACAGGAAAAGGAGCTAAGACATCTCCTGAAGAAGATCCATAAGAGCATCTCTCCCTTCACCTTGGGCCAAGATGCCGTCACCTCCACTGTGATTATTGCAGTGACCCAACTGATCTGGCTCTTCACATCTGTGTCTCAAGTGAACCAGCATACATTGTCACCTCGTGTTCTCACCCTGCTGTCTAGTGATCCAATTAAAGCAGAAGCCAAAGCAGCACTTCAGGGACCACAGCTGTCGTCTCTGGTCTCCACATGCCGACACCTACACACATACCTGCACACGCTCATGCACATGCAGCAGCCACCTTGGCCTTCAGCAGAGGAACGGCACTGTTCTCAGGGCTCAGAGTCTTCATTGCTCACCCAACCTATCCCGCTTCACAGCTTCACCTCGGCTTTCTTCCAGTTGCAGAACGAGGTTCATCCTCACATTTCTTCTGGGCTCTTGGGTCTGTCTTTTAGTTGCCTTCATGATTCAATTTATTATTTGTGGCCTTATTATATTGTTCACTCTCATTATGGGCTCCTTCTCTTGTTCTGGTAAACACACTGACATAATTATTAAGAAGGGCTCAACAGCTTTAAATTCATGTGACCTAACCCAGGGCAGTTCATAGAGCCAGAAGAAACTGTCTTATGAAAGTAGACTGCCCCTCAAGGCTTTGAAGAGTCCTGGATGTTTTTTGCTCTTTCACTGTAAGCAATGTGGAAAATACACAAGTTAGAGACATTGTCTGCCAGTACTACCAGTTGTTTGCTTAAAAAAATTGGTATCTACCAACTAAGCCCTCTATGATTGAGTGCTGCCCTCAGCCTATGTGGCAGTTGGCTGACAGTCATTCTGGGCGGGGGGAGGAGGCAGACCCAGCTGTTCTCAGTCTCTATTTGCCCAGCTGTCCCCTGCTCGCCTGACTAGCTGCTGTGTGCTGCCGTGCGGTGTTGGGCCTCTGTGCAGGCTGCAGTGAGCGCAGAGACCCATGAGGAGCATATACAGCATTCGAAATCTTTCCCAGTTTTCTCTTTAAGAACTTGTAGACAGACGGTAGCATGGCATCCATAATTTTCATAAAATGTGAAGATCACTTTCCAAGTTATTTCCTAATTGTCTTAAAAGAAAAAGGCCCACCCCTGGTCCCTTCACGTCTTAGCCCAGTGCTTATGCCACAAGTGCTGCTGGCAGTGACGTACTCTAGCTGCTGCCACCTGTAGCTCTAAAGTGTGTCTTTGCTCACAGATAAAGGTGAGATGCATAATCAAGGCGGGTGAAGTCAGGAAAGCTCAGCTGCCGCTTTCTTTTAGGAATGACAGTATCATATTCATATTGCATTTAAAAATATTTATTTTATTTTAAAATTATTTACTTGAAAAGACTCATTTCAGTTATTTAAGTGTATGTATGTGCGCATGTGGGTTTATGTGCAGTGTTGGCAGAGGCCAGAAGGGGGCGTCAAATCTCCTGGCTCGAGAGTTACGGGTGGTTGTAAGCCATATCGTGTAGGTGCTGGGTATTGAACTCGGGTTGTCTGGAAGGAGAGCACACATTCTTAACCTTAAGTCATATCGCCAGGCCACTATATTTGTATTTTTATTATATTTGTATTTATGCATGAATGTATAAAACCAGTTATAATGCTATATTATGACACGATTTAAACATTTCCCGTTTTTCACTTTTTTGAGTGTGTGCTTCTTTTGTCACTTCCAGTCACTCAGGAAGGAGTTTTAGAGTCATACACTTGTTTCTGTTCTAATTTGTTGTAATAGAAAAAAATTAAAGATTTAAAAAATTTATTTTCTTTGTATGACAAAATACGCCTGCATGTATGTGTGTGCCTCATGTGTGTGCCGTGTGCCTGAGGAGACAGTGTATGCTCTGGGACAGGAGTTTCAGACAGTTGTGAGCTGCCACATTGGTGCTAGGAATGGAACTCAGGTAGTCTGGAAGAGCAGGGCCATCTCTCCAGTCCTGCACTTCCCCCGCTTCCTATGGAAGGTCCTCAGATCCCAAGTAGGTAAGATAAAACGGCCCTAAGGAAGCTTTGGATGTTTTCCTATTTAAGGAACCCTTGAACAAGTTGTTTTCCCTGGCAAAAGGTGATTTTCCAAGGTGGTAAGGACGGGGTGGGCTATCTTGGACTATCTGGGTGGGCCTTCTGTAACCAGATAGTTTTTTTGGGGACAGAGGTTAAGGCTGAGAGGGAATCTTCTTAAGTTAACACATAATTTTAAAAAGGTGACAGTCTACAACTCAGGAGACATGATGTAGACAAAGAAGCTAATGTTGCCGTGAGGGGGGCGCACACGTGGCGGGGGCCCCTGAGGCTGCAGAGGCAGATTCTAACGCTGTAGAATCAGTACAGGTGAAGCCTTGATGACAGTTCACTGTTCAGCTTTTTAAAGGATTTCTGCGGAACTACAAGAGAATACAGTTGTGCTTCTGGAAGCCACTGCTTGGCAGTTGCTCATTAAAGCAGTGGTAGGAAACCAGGACGCGGGGCATTCAGGAACAACAACAACAGCAACATGGTTTTCATCTCTTCAACAGAGTTTAACGACAGCTTTTCAGAGAACACTGGCATTTCAAAATGACTTTTTGGGCTCAATAAAGTATCTGAGGGCTTACTCACCCAGAAGTCACAGGGACTGACTCGTTGACTTTTCCAGTATCTATACTTCCTCCCATGTTCTCTGGTCACTGTGTTTCCTGGTCCCTTGTCCTGACCTGTTTTGGGCTTATGAGTTTGTTTCTCTATGGCATTGTCAAAGAAGCCTGACACCTTGAGTTTCTTTTCTACCTGGTCAGTAGTGTCAACCGATGGTCCTTGAACTTTCTGGGCCTGGTTAACAAGTACATGACTCTGTGCTGTCACCTGACATCTAAACTAGAGATGGATAGAGAAAGTAAGACCTGGCCTTCCAGCTGGGGTGCAGCTTAGTTGGTAGTGGACTTGCCTAGCATGCTTGGGGGCCTGGTACAATTCCTAGCGCTGTGTAAACTGGATGTGCTTGTGCAAACTTGTAGTCCTAGCACTGAAGGCGGTCCTCGACTACAGGGTGAATTTTAGTCAAGCCTGGGCTACTTGAGACCGTGACAAAGAAGAGGGAGGTGGAGAAGGAGGATGAGGAAGAGGAGGATGAGGATGAGGATGATGATGATGAGGAGATAACATGGTTCACATTCTCTAGGAGTTCATAACATAGTGTTAAACCAGAAGAGACAGAATGGTTAAACAATATGGAAAGGGCAGAGGTGGACACACATACTCCTGAGGGTTTGCTGGAGTCATGGATATGGGGCAGCTTCATTAAAGGAGGTGTCTGAGCTGGCCATGTCTTGCTTGGGAGATAGTGCTCTGCCACTTTCAGGGGCGTTCTTCCCACTCTTTCGTGGTATCTCTGAGCCTTGGAGGAGTGATGCCCATTTATTCTCTACTCTTCCACTGGTTGTTGAGTCTCTGAGCTGTGTGAGATCACCTAGGTGGCTTCAGAGGGAGATCTCTCTAAGATCAGAACCGGGTGGGGGGATCTCAGTGATTTCTTGAGGGACTCTCAAATCCATATGTTATACACAATGGTAGGTGGTCTCAATGCAGGTGGACTCATAGGTAGTTAAACAGTTTTGCCTAACTCAAGGAACCTCAGCTGTTGGATTTTTATATACCCGGATGCAGGAGGCTCAAGCCATGAGTAGATTCTCTGAGATGTTGAAACGCTTGTAATATTTAAGGAAAACATTGCTGCAATCACTTCCCACACCAACATGGCTCTTGAATGATTCAGAGAGATTTGCTGGATGGAGCAGAGTTAGAAGCAGTTTGGGAAGTTCCCCTCCAAAGGTCGGATAATATGAGAATATTCCTCCATACACAGCTGAGGAGTGGGCAAAGCTTTTTTCCTCAGTTCACCACAGACTTCCTGTTTCACCCCCCACTGCTGTTCTAGACACTGAAATGACTTAATCTTGGGCTGAGGGATGCCTCTATTCCTGTTCTGAAATAGTGTCTTTGCAGGAGTCCCCACACTCTAAGTTATGGGGAATCACTGAGCTATATTCATTGTGGATTGTAATATACCATAGCATTGAACCAGAACACGAGATTTTATTTTTTTGTGAATATTTAAGATCTTGTCCCAGTTTTCTAGACTTTTGCAATCTGTAGCGTACGTGAGATGATGGAATTCAGGCCATGGCAGAGATGGGATGGGCCTTTCAGTCAAGCTTGAAGTGAGGCCTCAAGAAAGAAAAGCGTTCCTTTGTGACTTGGTGATGAAATAGCTGGGAAAGGAAGGTGAGGTTAGGACTCCTTTCATTTCCCCCTTCCACTCTGTGTTTTGTTTCTTCTGAGTCTTACCACAAAAGACCTCAAAGCAGCCCGCACACAGCAGGTTAGTGGTCTGATAGAACCACTGTTTACATATCTTCATTAGCTTCTTATTTGATTGGAATGAAAATATTCCCCACTGCTGGGTAGATGACCTAACTCAGCAATTTACTCTAGGTTCATTACTGGATCACTCTCAAAGCAGAGTGTATTTGTTTACAAGAGCTGTGCCCTTTGAGGCAAGGCCCAATCACCCTGTATGCTTCTTTTGAAGTCTCAGCTGCCTGTGCTTGCTGGTTTGTGGCTGGGTATTGTGAGGGCGGATAACCACAGTGTGGTGAGCTGTCTGTGGACTATTAGAGAAGGGGAAGATGGCCTTGCACTAATTGTGCACAATCATTTCTCCATCTCCCTCTACACTTTCTTCTCTTGGTGACTGTGATGGTTCATTCTAATGACCAACTTTTTACAACCTAGTATCATAGCCCGAGAGCCTCAATGAGGATGTGTAGATCAGGTTGGCCTGTGAGCATTCCTATGAGGGACTTCCCCTAATTAGGATAATTGTTGTGGGAAGCCTGAGCCCACTTTGGGAAGTTCCATTCCCTAGGTGGGCTCTGGCCTATGTACGAAGAGGTGAGTACTAGGCATGCATGAACTCCTTTTCTCTCTCACATATGGAACTAGCAACATGAAGTTCCTGCCTTGACTTTCCTACAACCATGCGATGTAACCTTGAATTGTGAGTCAAGTAAACCTTTTCTCTTCAAGTTACTTTTATTGTCAGCAAATTTTATCACAGCAACGGAAGTGAAATGGGGACAATGACTGATTTGTAAAACCTTGTGAAAATCTGATGAAAACCAAAACCACAGGTAATGTTTGTGACGAGACAAAAGTGGGGATGCTCAGAGGTGACTCGTGGTCCACCTCTGACTGAAAGAGGGTCTCCTCAGCCCTTGCCCTCCAAAGATTTCTTTTTATGGAGGAGACACTAGGCTGTTCTCCATGATGGAGTTCTCAACAAGGAAAGGAAAACTGGCCGGGAGAGGTGATGCTTTGGTGCAGCAGAACTGTCCCCTAAGGACTTTGAGGACAGGTATGTTGGCCCAGCTGCAGGGGCTGAGCAAAGGGCAGGATAGCAGAAGGATAACAAGGGCCCCTCCTCCCTCCCTCTCTGCCACTTTCTTCCTCCTCCTCTCTTCTTCTCTTCATCTCCTCTCCTTTCTTCTCCTCTCCTCTCCTTTCTTTCCCTCCCCTCCTCTCTTCCCCTCTCCTCTCCTTTCCTCCCCTAGCCTCTCCTTTCCTTCTCATCTTGCTTTATAGATGACTTTGAACTTCATAGTCCACCTACTTCTGTCTCCTCAGTGTTGGGATTACCATCGTGACCTAGTAAAACATGGGGTTTCTTAATGATTTTTTAAAATTTATTTTTAGCTATTTTATTGTGATTCTTGGATGTGATAGGACTGGGATGAAATCACACTGTGGGTATACACACATCATCATAAAATTTTATAAATGTATCACTGGGGATATTGTGGACTAGTCCCAGCCTACTATTCCTGTGAGTTTCTAGTTAAGACTGTCTATTTTGGTGACTCAAAGGAGACATGCAAATTGTCAACAAGTAAATGAAAAAACACAGAATCTTAATCAACCATCAGGATAATGCAAATAAAAATCACCATAAGATAGCATCTTACTATGCTTAATCCTCATTCAGAAGGGCACACAGGATAGACATCCGAAGTAGGACAAGACAGGAGCCTTCCTCAGAGGACCTCTGAAGGACTCTGCCCACCAAGGTATTGAAGGAGATACTGAGACTCATAGCCAAACTTTGGGCAGAGTGCCAGAATCGTTATGGAAGAATAGAGAGATAGAAAGACCTGGAGGGGAGAGGAACTCCACAAGAAAAACAGCCAAAATACCTGGGCCCAGGGGCTCCTGCAGAGAATGATACTCCAACTAAGGATCATGCATGGAGAGGACCTAGACCTCCTGTTCAAAGGAAGCCCATTGGTTGCTCAGTTTCCAAGTAGGCTCCCTAGTAAGGGGTACAGAGTCTGTCTCTGACATGAACTCAGTGGCAGACTCTTTGATCACCTCCCCCTGGAGGGTGCAGCCTTGCCAGGCCACAGAGGAAGAGGATGCAGCCAGTTCTGATGAGATCTGATAAGCTAGGATCAGATGGAAGGGGAGGAGATACTCCCCTATCAGGGGATTAGGGAAAGGGCATAGGAGGAGAAGAGGGAGGGTGGATGGGACTGGGAGGCAACAAGGGAGGGGGCTGCAGTGGGGTTCCAAAGTGAATAAATTGTAATAAATAAATATATAAATAAAATAAAAAATAGTATCTTACTCAGGTGCAATGGCTAGGACAGACTGGTACAAAAGAAGAGGGATAGATAAATAGACAGGTAGGTAGGTAGGTAGATAGATGGAACAAAATGAGAAAGGCTGGTCTTAAATGTTGTTGAGGATATGAATTAGTCTGGCTGATTGCAAGCAGTATGGAAGTGCCTAAAAACTAGAAATAAAATTACAATGAGATTGAACACTCCCACTCCTGAATATGTATTCAAAGGCATCAAGAGACACTACATATTCGTGTTTCTAGCAGCGTATTCACAGTAGGCAAAGTTGAAGTGAATGTGGTGTCCCTGAACTGATGAGTGGGTAAGGAGTGGGTGACGCAACTGAACGTTAGAATATGTGGCCGCAAAGGAATGAAATTATGATAGTCACAGCAACATGGGTAGGATTTGATATTTCAGGCGCAGAAAGTCAACTCTTGCATGTTCTTCTTGTGGAAGTTTCTGAGTTGGTATCAGGGAAGAGGGTTGATGAGCGGCTGTCACGGCCCAGGAGGAGTGTGGCCCCTGGGGATGGAGAGGAGGCGGCTACTGGCTGTAGGTTGACTACTGCTTGGTAACTGAATACTTTCTCGTGTTCTTCAGCACAGAATGCTAACTATGATGACAATGCTTAACTCAATATTCCAAAAAAAGGAACAGAGAGAGCTTCCAACGTGCCTAGCGAAGAGAAGCGCTACTTGCCTGAGGTGGCACACATGTGTTGGATGTCATACGGTCCCGCACATATGTACAGCTAAAAAGGAGGGCTTAGCTACCAGAATTATTCTCCTTCTTAAAGAAGATCTTTTAAGATTCACTTCAATTTAAAATTAATTATGTGTAAATGTGTGTCTGTGTGTGGGTAAATACATGTGCGTGCCAGCGCCTGGAGAGGGCAGGTCCCATGGAGTTACGGGCCATTGCGAGCTGCTGGATACGGTGCTGGGAACAAAACTTAGGTCCTCTGGAGAAAGCATGTGAGCTGCAGCCTCAGGGGTCTGAGTCACTGGGTCTGATCCTCTATCACTACTTTACCCACTAATTTGGAATATTTCAACTACACCGGTCTTTAAAATGTCTGTTGGGTGATTTTATTTCTCACTTGCATCCTTTTCATGGCCTCTGTGTTTTTACAACGATTATGGGGGATGTGACTCTGCCCACCAAATTTCCATGAGTTTCCCGTCCCTCAGGATACGTCTGGGATAGAATATTTATTGATTTAGATGCTGGGGATGGAGCATAAGGCCATGCCTATGCCAGGCATTCTCTCTAGTACTGGGTTGCATCCTTACCTGATGAGATCTTTTAGGAGCGATGTGAATTGAATGAAGTTCCTAAGGGCATAAAATAACCCAATGTGACTAATGTCCTTGTGAGAAGAGCACATTAAGAGATAGACAGGAGAGAAAGAAAGGTTATATCAAGACAACGAGAAGATGGTCATCTTCAAGCTAAAGAGTAAGGCGTTAGGAGAAGCCAACCCACTCTTCAGGAAAAATGGATTTTTCTCTTGAAGCTACCCAGTCCTGGCATTGTGTTAAGAGAGTTGTAGCTGACTGATAGCTCAAGGAAGACGAGCATTCTGCAATGTGGCTCCTAGAAAGTCCTTGATGACAGGACCTTTCACATCTTTTCCTCATGCTTCGGAGGTTAGACTGCTGTTCCGTGCCTGCAGCTGTGTTTTCTGCCCTGCTCTCCCAGCCCCATCCCTCTGCACCCACACACCCCTTCTGTCCTTTGTGTGTCCGTTTATGGCTGACCGTCCTTTTCTAACCCATTTGTGGTCACATGCCTGCATTTGTGTATGCTGTGTTTTCACCTTGTGTTATTTGTATCATTGTTTTGACCAGGTACTGACAAAAGCCCCTTAAGGAAGGAAGGGTTAATTTAGCTTATGGTTCCAGAGCACAGTTTGCTAGGGTGGGAAGTCAAGGCAGCAGGAGTTTAAAACCACTGTTGTGTTGTGTCCAAAGTCAGGAAGAAGAAAGTGTTAAATGTAGCTTGGGTTACTCTCCTTTTCACTCAGCCCAGAACCCAGCCTGTGAAAAGGTTCCTTTTTTGGGTGTGCCTTCTTACCTTGATTAAGAAAATCCCCCTCCAAGTGCCATGAATCTTGGTTGTTATACCTACATGTTGACAATATTAAGTATCATACCTCAGTCAGCCACTGCCCCCCATTTTTGTAGTCCTTAACATGGCCTGTCAGATTTTTTTTTTTTGGTTTGCCTGGATAGAATGAGACACAGGGACTCATTTAGTGTTGTTCATCTTTTTATTTTTCAAACAAGGTCAAAGGTCTTAATAACTGTTTAATGAACAACCAAATATAACAGACTTTAAAAGAACATCTCTTTTGTCTGTTTTCTTTCAGACAGGATCTCACATAGCTCAGGCTGGCCTTGAACTTGGTATGTAGCTAAGAATAGCGTTGAACTCCTGCCTCAGCCTCCCAAGTGCTAGGATAACAGATGTGCTCCATCATGCGTGGTTAAAGGCCATCTTTGTTCAGTGATCCTTCTTCTGCAATGGCTCCTGCTCATACATTTTGTTCTTTTGATGTTGTGGCTGGTAGACACCCATGCTTCTTCCAGCATTGGACCACAGAACACATCCACACAGTAGACTGTGTGCTTGCTGAGCATCTCTGTGTTTGGTTTTGTCCAGGTTTCATTTCTGTTGACAACCCTGGGTTATAGTCCATCACTGTGGGAAGTGTGGCAGGAGCTTAAAACAGCTGGTCATGTCACATCCATGGTGAGAAGCATGCTTAGCACTCAGTAAGCTTTTTCTACTCTTGCGCAGTCCAGGTTCCAAATCCTGGGGATGGTGCTGGCCACTTTCAGGCTGGGTCTCCTATCAATTAAGGCAGTGAAGACAACCCTCTACGGACAAGCCTGATCTAGACAGTTCCTCACTGTGCCTCTCTTTCCATGATTCTAGGTTGTGTCAAGTTGACAAGTGGAACCAACCAGGATGCATATGCTTAGCATCCAGAGTCCTGGTTCTTCCTCCAGCTGTAGCCAGCCCTGTATCTTCTTTCCTCCTTTCTCCCATCCTTCTCTTGGCAATTCCTCAAGGCTTGATCTTCATTCTTCTTCTTGTCTGACTCTTTTGTTTTTCCCAAATGCAAAGAGGATTACTGCCCACACTAATGTCTTTAGCTGAAACTTTTATTGTAAATTAAGGCTCTGGAGGAACGTAGACATCAACAAATCCAAGTCCAAACTGCTGATGTTCATCCCACAGTCGGCTCTTTGTTTGGAGGTTGGTTGGTTGGTTGCTTTTAGCCTATAATCCGTCCTGCTGTGGAAAGTGCCTCATCCATGTTTCCAGGCTTTGATGCAATCGCCTTTGATGTGACTGCTGAAGCATCTTTCTAAACTTCCCACCTATCTCTCCATCTCATTACTGCCACCAAGTCCAAGCCCATGCTATCGGGTGGGCACCTCCACCGCAGGCATTTACTATGTTCCACTCCTAGTTTTAAGGGTGTGTCGACAGCCTTGTTGTCAGGGTCACGACAGCTCAGTAAATTGTAAAGCTGAGCAGAAGGCGGTCTAATTAAGACACAGTGGATAAACACCTTACTTTTTCACATGTTTTGCCCGAAATGACCACAATTAAGAGTTTGTTCTATGGGAACAAGCTGCTCTCATAAATGGAACTACTGTGGATCAATTACTACAATGGTAGAGAAAACCCAGCAGATCTCTGTTCTAATGAACCCAAGATGTTTGCTTAGGATATTATATTTCATGGTTATTTCTCAACTTGAGAGCATCCTGAGCTTTTGTCCCTGATGGGCACAAGCTACTCCATTACTGTGCCAGGGCTGTTAGTGTTGTTTGCCACACACTGTGTTTGCTACTGTTTACACAGTTTCTAGCTCTTGGTATTGGTCAGCTATCAATGGTATTTCATTAGGTCAATAACAGGTCTGTATCTGCTTTCACAGTCCTGAGATGCTTTATTAATTATCTTTGGTGTGATTAGTCAATGAGGGCAAAACGTTTGTATTTTTCAATAAATCATTTTCCTTTTGATTAGTCCTTTAAGAAATTGAAAAGATTTATTTAATGTGTGTGTGAATGTATGCTATGTGTGAGCAGGTGCCTAAGGAGGCCAGAAAAAGGCATTAGGTTACTCTGATCTGAAGCTGGAGGTGGCTTTGTGCTACCTAATGTGGATTCTGGGAACCTCTGGAAGAGCAGGAAGCACTCTTAACTGTTGCTGAGCCATCTTTCCAGACCTATCTGTTCAATTAAACCTTAACAGCACCCCTTAACAGTATCTATTTACATACATATGTATTTTACATTTATTTATTTATTTGTTTGTTTGTATATGTTGAAGTGGGCATGTGCCATAGAAAATATATACATATCAGAAGACACCTTGTGGGAGTTGCCTCCTTTCTTCCACCATGTAGGTTCTGGTGACTCCAACTCAGTTCACCAACCTTGGGAGCAAATGGTCCTTATTGGCTGAGCCATCTCACTGGATCCTTGGTTGTGTCTGGAAGTGTTTTTGTTGTAGCAGGAACTCTGGTGCTGCATGGATGACATGGCCGGGGCTTCTGGGCTTCGGTTGAGAGCAAAACTCTGGAGTCCACCGTCTCTCCCTGAGTCTGTTACCACACACTGTCTTCGTCATCTTGTCATCCCTTCCCTCCCTCCTGATTTCTGACTTCTTCTGTGAATTAGTGAATTAGTATGTGGAAGATGTAGGTAAATGCCATGGGTAACTCTTTGCTGATTTTAATAATTCTTCTGTCGCTGTAATCTTTCAAGCATTACCTAATGAAGTTGAATACAGGATGCATGATCATCACCCTCGCTGTGCGGGAGGCTGAGAGAGGAGGGCCCTCGAACTTAGGAGTTCAATGAAAGCATGGGCACTAGTAACACTTCCTACTCGAAATACTGCAGCAGCTGTGGCAGCAGCAACAATTGTTATAAGACTGGAGAACCAAATGAACATCCTTTACCTGCCTTTCATTAGTGTGTGTGTGTGTGTGCGTGTGTGTGTGTGATCTTAGAGAATGATGCAGGTTGGAACAGGTTCAATTTGGTATGAGAAGGGAGGATGGAGGACTTCAGAGGTCTAACCCAAGGGGTTCTTCTTTATGATGCCAGCTGGAGTGGTCTGCTGGCAGGGGTCTCTGTAGGGAACCCATGAAGATAAACACTGGGGAAGGCAAGGACATTACCAAAAGAAGAGCCAAAGAGAAGAGGGTCTCTTGCAAGATCAATCCGCAATTACAAAGTTTTCCATACCCTGCATTTTAGAAACTTGTGCAAAGCAGGATCCAGGACATTCTGGAAACAAAGAGGCAACAAATATCAAAATAGAATATACTGCTGGCATCTAGTTAACAACTGGGTATTCATAAACCCACACTTATTTTTGCTGTGTGCGGAAGAAGAACAAACAGTAATAGTTTTCAGACAGCACATCATAGTTTGTAAAGAACAAAAATGTAAATATTTCAATGGGCCAACTGGTCAGTTGTCAGCTGCCAACTACAGACGGGGATGGTAGGGTTTGGGGAAACCATTTTACTTATTCATACTTGTGTGCCTTGAAATGTTGGATGTTAAGGACAGACCCCGAGTCCATTTGTTTTGGGGTTTCTGTGGCCCTTGGGATAACCTACCACTGAAAATCTTTCCCAGGATTACAGTTTAGGCTCAAGATTCCCAGGGTGTCCTGTTTTCTTGCCGTTATGACCTGAACATTTCCAGAGTGACGTCTCGGATTCAATCTTGACCTTGTCAAAGTCAGTTATTTAAATAAACATTGCAAAGGCTTGGGAGAAAAATGGGTGATGGCTTCTGTCTCAAATCTGGTGATTTCGAAGGTTTTTGTGGTGGCAGCTGGTGTTGGGGACAGGAATGGAGAGGGCGCTTACACTGCCCATAGAAGCCTGGAGTCTACTGTTGGCGCAGGTTGTGTCTCTTGGGTCCAAGAACTTTATTCTTGCTAAGTCCTTTCTTGGGCGCTCCATAATGACGTGATGGTTCATATTCCTCAGGCTGCTGGCATCTCCCAGCATCTTTGCTTTTATCCCATGTTACAGTGTCCCCTTCTACATCTTCCTTGAGTTGCAGGTGTTGTTGGCTTGGCTATGAAGTGTCTCCACAGGCTTGTGTTGAGGGCTTGGTCGCCAGTTGGTGGTGCTGTTAAAAGATTATTGAGTTGCTAGTGAACTAGCCCTCTCAACGGAGTGCTCCACTGAAGAACTCACTGCTGAAGAGAGAATTAGGGGGTTCTGGTAGGAGAGGACAGGGCCATTGGGTACGGCATGCCCTTGAGGTATGCCTTGCTACTAGTCTCTTGTTTGTGCTCTGCTTCCTAGACACCAGCAGGTGAATAATTGTTGCCTCACTGTGATATCTGGCAAGACAGACTAAAATCTCCAAACTAAGAGTTGGAGTAAATCTTTTATGGCATTTCTCAGGTACTTTGTTCCAGTGACCAATACATGGAGGAAAAAAACTTGTCAGTTTATTGTAAAGACAATAAACCCTTCTCTGTACATGCTTCTCCTCACTAGGGTTTGTCTGAGGTAGAGTGGTATGGCTTCCCTCCATGAACAGACGTGTTCATTAGTGTGGAGTACCAGGTCTTCTCTCCATAAATGCACATGTTCACTAGTGCAGTTTCATTAACAGAGACATTAGTGTTTGGGAACATTCTATTTTCCTCCACAGGTGTGGTCTCCTGGCTCCGCAAGCACAGCGGATCTCAACCTTCCTGACGCTGTGACCCTTTAATACAGTTCCTCATGCTGTGCTGACCCCAACCGTAACATCACTGCACTGATACTTCGTGACTGCCATTTTGCTACTGTTATGAATCATAATGTAAATATCTGACCCTCCCAAAGCACAGGGACTGTTCTGAATACAGCAAGTGGGGTGGCATTTCTTTTTTCTTTAAACTCTCCACATCCCAGGAAATTCAAAGTTCTGAATGTACAGCTATTTCAGTTCACCTCTGCCCTCCCTCTTGCCCTTCTCACACTGGTCCTGCCCTCTGCCCTCTGTCTGCCCTCTGCCCACCCTCTGCCCACCCTCCGCCCTCTGTCTGCCCCATGTCTTGCCCTTCTCACACTGGTCCTGCCCTCTGCCCTCTCTCCCGAGCTGTGACCTCTGTCCTTCTGACCTTGGTGCTGCCTTGCTGACTCCATCTGCCTCTCTGACCTTTTTCTGTTCCTCTTATCTCTGTCTTGCCCCTCTTACCACCTTACTACTCTCTGACTCTATTATATCTCCCAACCTCTGTTTTGTTCCTCTGACCTCTATCCTGTCCCCTTGACCTCTATCCTGTCCTTCTGATTTCTCTCTGCACTGTCCTGCCCTTTTGACCTCTCTCCTGTCCTCCTGACGTCTCTCTTGCTTTCACTGCCTCTCTCCTTCCCTTTGACCTCTGTGTTTTCATCTGACCTTTGCCTTTATGGTCCTTTTCTTACCGTGCTTTAGGCACATGACTTCTTGTTACCTTGAAAGTAGCCTACAGCCTACTCCCCTTCACGCAGGTCTCTGCTGACATGACTTAGAACCAAGAGCTCTTTTACAACTTCTTTGTAAAACCATATCCTTGTACTGTTGTTTTATATTAAGACATTATCATTTCCCATTTGTATAGCACTTATGCTTATGTTTTATCTCTCATAATACAGCGCAAGCTATATGAAAGTAGATCTGTTCTTGCTTCTGGCTCATTGCTCTTTCCACATCTCTTATGATGATGCTTTGTACTCAGCAAGCTTTTTCATACGTGAATGAAAGTATGCAGTCATATCTACAGGTGTGGCTTCTACCTCTGTAGATTATATAGGCAGAATAAGACAAAAATTCCCAAATGTGAACTATTACTCCTTGCTTCTATCTTTCCTTTTCTTTTCTTTTCCTCCCAGGTACCCCAAATGCCCATTGCTGTGGACCAGGAGTTGGCAATCTTTTGCTCTGAAGGACCCTTCAGCATCAGGATGCCAGGTAGAGATACACTTCCCATGGATTGCGACGTAAGGAAAGAGTGGTTAATTTGGCTCACAGTTTGAGGGTACAGCCCACGATAGCATGGGAGTCATGGCAATAGGAGCATGAACAGCTGATCACGCACAGCCAGGAAGGAGGGAGTGAGGTGTGCAGATGCTTGGCACACTTTCTCCTCTTTATGGCATCAAGACCCCAACTCACTGCATGCTGCCATCCATATTTACAGTGGATCTTCCCACATCGATTAACTAAGCGCAGAAACTGTCTCACAGACACATCTATAGAATTGTCTCCAGGGAGATTCTAGATCCTGTCAAGTCAACAGTCATAATAACACCCACTCTGCTTCTCAATAAGAAAACTGTCAGTCCAGGGAGATTTAAAACTTTGAGACAAAGGAGGCAACAACAAGCTCATTCTGACTTTCAAGAAGGTCAAGGTGGTGCAGAGCAAAGTGGTGTGATCTTCAGGATCAGAGCTTCTGGCGACAATGGGCATTCTGATCTCACGAGCACAGCACCATCACACAGCTCAGAGGAACTGTATCTCCATCTGCTCCCTCGAGACCAAGGGGCTGTGTATGGTTCAGGTTTAAGTTCTGGGTGACCTACCTTCCGGTTATCTCTCACAGCTTTGTTTGCTAGTAAAAGCTGGATTGAATGAGCCTGTTCTACATAACTGCTACATCTCTGGATTTTCAGGCTGGATTCAACTTCTGTAGCCACAGGACAAGTTGTATTAATTTAATTGTTAGGTCACAGGGGGCCAGCATGTTCCACATGCTCACGATCTCATGCCAACTCTGTTAATTTGAAACATGCTGCTATCTGGCAGGGCCGGAACAAACTTTTGGCCACTCAGTATGCATGTGGATATGTGTAGCATTTTCTTCATTTACAAAGAAAAAAATGCCAAGGGGAAAAAGACTTGATGAGTCAGACTCGTTCATGGAAGCGAGTTTCCACACATAAGCTGCAGAGAAAATGCACTCCATTAGGGAGATGCTGCTGTGTCCTGCGGACCAAAATTAAAAACACATTCACAAAACGTTCCATTGCTGGTGTAGAGTTCCACATTCGGTCTGGATGGTGGGTTACTGGTTTTGTAGTATGTATTCATGCTACGGAGTGATGATCAGCTGTCTCCTGATGCTGCTCTGAAAAGCAGTGTAAGCCATTTTACCTGGGATTGCTTGGGTTGGAATAGTATGGGCTTTCTTATCACAAGGCTAAATTAAAGCACAGGTAAGAAGCACACATTGCTCTGAAGCAGAGACAGCGATGTCAGAAAGGAGAGTTTATTACAGAGGACTGTCCTGCTCAGTCAGAGCGAGAATGGGAAAAGGAGGGAAGGAAATTTTATGGAAAGGGATTACTTTCTTACCTTAAATGAATAAGTGATGAGTGATTCCAAAGAGTTATCTGTTGCCTGGGTTTTGTTCTCATGGCATGTTGCATTAGTTTACTGATAAGGCTGAAATATTTTTACTCTTACTGCTTTGGAAAATAAAATTCTGTACTAATTTAATAATAAGATTATAAATAAAGACACTTTAAATGGGCATTTACTTAGATTGATAGCCATGTCTCAAATTGTTTTCCCATATGGATGGGAAATACAAAGCTGAATGGTCCTGTTCTAAGAATGCAGCCCTTCTTATTTCTAGAACAAGATGTATTACGTAAATCCCTGATTGTTTTTCCCTTTGACATCCAAGTTAGCTTTATTATGCTAGTATCAGCAGATGGGTTTGATTTGAGCCATCTTTCATTCTGGACCACCTCATGCTTTTTCCTAGGAACCAAAACTGAGAGTGAGCTCATAAAAGAGATTGCACAAGTACCCTCCTGAGCGTTGCATAGTAACTTGAGAGGATAAGCCGAGAGTGGATGACAGAATTAGGAAATAGCAATAATTTATAGTACTCAAGACCCCACAAAATCTCTTTTTCATGTATCTGGATGCTACGGTAAAAACTAAATCATATATTTTGACTCATTTAGGATTAGCCAAAAGTTAAATTTGATGGCAGATATTTTTAACCTAGTTTAATTTTAAAATATGTATATTTTTGAACAATGTATTTAAAAAGATTTATTATTTTTATTTTGTAGTGTGTGTGTGCCCACACATACATGCAGGTACCCCTGGGAGCCAGAAGAGGGCTCCAGATCTCCTGGAGTTACAGGCAACTGTGAACAGCCTGATGTGGTTGCGGGGATCCTAACCCAGGTCCTTTGTAAAGAACCGTGTAGGTTCTTAGCCACTGGGCCTTTTTCCATCCTCTGAATAACAAATTTTAAAAACAAAGTGTAACCTTTCATATTATATGTGTTATGCATGCCATTATTTTGGGCAGGAGAGGTGGCTTGGTGTATAAAGAGACTTGCTATCCAGCCTGTTGACCTGAATACCCTGGGACCCACACGGCATAAGGTTAGGAGCGGCGACCCTCAGTGGCTGTCCCCTGTCCTCCACACGTGCAACCATGGTCCATGTCTCCTTGTAACAAACAAAACACAAGCAAGCACATGTAAAATGATTTTAGAATTTAAAATAGCTTGTTTTTCGTTTTAATTTACAGACTTAAGGGGAATTCTTATTTTCGTCGTTCAATTTCTGAGCTCAGCGTCTCAGGGTTTTGCTTTACTCACGTAGCTGTTCCCCAAACGAAAACACTAGAACTGGAGGCCGTAAAGCTCCGCTGCGGACCTCTTGCCGAGTGAGTGTTTCAGATTTATTCTAGTGTGACCATGAAGTGGTAGTCTCCGCAGGCCAGCTTTAATCTACCAAAGACATTCTGAGTAGCTAAAATATTACATCTTGTCACGGACAACTACCTAACATGACACAGTACTAAGGATTACGTCGATAAAAGGTGGTGTGTTATGCAGAACCGAACTATTTTAGGATAAATACACTCAGGGCACTGTGTGTGGGATCATGTTGGTGCTGTTGGATATGGCACGTTGGACATGCTTTCTGTGCTGGCATCTGACTCTTACCCTCTTCCTCGGGTCACATTCTGGGGACCTTCTGCTCCTGGGAAGGTGGGGATTGCCACGTGACCTATTGCAGCCAATGAAGTTCAGGAGAGGGAGCTTGGCAGGAAGCGGCGAGCGGGCCATTTCCTCAGCTCTCTCTCTCCCACTTTGGCAGTGGGGTGGAGACATGTTGAGGTGATGATTTAACGGAGGCAACTGGAGTGCCGCCAACATAAGAGTGCCGCCCCGAAGAGTGTCCTGAGCCAAGGCAGCTTGGAAGGAGGGATTTTTTGCTGTATAGTGTCACCGAGACGCTGGAATTGCTTGTTACTGTGGCAGCTTCATCTGCCAGACCAACACAAGATGACGGTGAATGCACTAGACTAACTCCCCAAAGGGAAAATGACAAGTTTTGGGACTAGTTTAAGATTTGTTTTCATTCCCCTGGGGTTCAGGAGAGGAGTCTGAAAGTCTAAGAAATACTAGGACTTATCTCATTGGCTTCTATTTTCCTAGGGATTGTGTCACATGCTGCTCATAGTGTCGGCGTTTAAAGACTGTGTGTGTGTGTGCATCGGGAGGGGGATGCTTAGTGTCTTGCTCTACTACTGCACTCTATTCCCTTTAATCAGAGTCTCTCATTGACTCTGGAGCTAGGCTAGCTGCCAGGAAGACCCAGGAAGTTTTCTGTCTCCATCCCTGAGCACCAGGGTTGCAGATGTGTAGGAACACCAGGCTTTATAGGTGGGTGCTTGGAATTTGGACTACATCAAAACTGTTACTTTTTTTGCTAAGAAATGCCTGAAAACCAAAAACATTTGTTTAATTTTTTGAAACATTTTTATTTTATATTAATCACAGGTTATGTACTTTGTATCCCAGGTGTAGCCCCCTCCCGCATTCCCTCTCTACGCCCCCCCTTTCCTCCCTCATCTCCTCCCTGCCCCTTTCCAAGTCCACTCATAGGGGAGGACCTCCTTCCCTTCCATCTAACTCTAGCTCATCAGGTCTCTTCAGGAATGGCTGCAATGTCTTCTCCTGTGGCCTAGCAAGGCTGCTTCTCCCTCAGGGGGCGAGGGAGTCGAAGAGCCAGCCATGTGTTCATGTCCAAAATAGTCCCTGTTCCCCTTACTAGGGTACCCTCTTGGATATTGAGCTACCATTTGCTACATTCAAGCAGGGGTTCTAGGTTATATCCATACATGGTCCTTGGTTGGAGAAACAGTCTCATATAAGACCCCTGTGCCCTGATATATTTGGTCCTTGCAGAGCTCCTGTCCTCTCCAGGTCATACTAACTCCCCCTTCTTTCATATGATTCCCTGCACTTTGCCAAAGGGTTGGTTATGTGTCTTAATATTTGCTTTGCTACCCTGCTAGGTATAGTCTTTCCGAGGCTCTCTGTGGTAGGCTCTTGTCCTGCTACTTGTTTTCTCCTACATCCAATGTCCCTCCCATTTGACTTTCTAAGTGAGGATTAACCCTCTTACCCCAGATCCTCTTTCTTGTTTATCTTCTTTAGGTGTATAGATTTCAGTATGTTTATCCTATCTTATAGGTCTATATAAGTGAGTATATACCATGTGTATCTTTCTGCTTTTGGGATACCTCACTCAGGATGATCGTTTCCAGGTCCTACCATTTTTTAATTTTTAATTAAATGAATCAAATGTATAGATGAACGCAGGCCCTTGCAGCCACTGCTTAGGTCGAGGAGAAGATCAATGTGAGCCCCCTGAAGTCCTCTCTGTGTGCTGCCTCTGTTTCTTCCCCCCATATCAAGGAACCCTTCCCATTTACCGTGTAATTATTTCCTTGGATTTCTTCTTAAAAATTTATTTATTCTTTGAGAAGTTCACCATGCGTATAGTGCACCTCAGTCATATCCACCCCTCGCTATCCCTCCCAGACCCCTATTTCTTATATTCTTCTTCAAAATCCATGTTCTCTTCCTACACTTGTTTTTCTCACCCACTGAGCCCAACCATTACTTTCTGCATGTGCATGGACCACTAACAGCGCATGGGCAACCTACTAGGGCCAAGTCCTCTGCTAGGAGCCAGGTCCCGTGGTAGAATACTGACTGGATTGCTCTGAAAAGTGGCTGCTGTGGGCTCATGAGTGTGATGGCTCCATCCCGTGCAGAAGACACTATTTCACAGCAGTCCTCCCTGTTTTCCAGCTTTTACAAATTCTCCAGCCCCTTTAATTCAATGCTCCTCGAGCCTTTGGATGAGGAGAGGGTGTTCCATTTAGAGGAGAGCACTCCAGTCTCTTGTGTTCTGTATATCGATCAGTTGTTGGTCTCTGTGTTAATCACCGTCTACTGCAAAAAGAAATTTCTCTGCAAAGGTAGAGGCGCACTAATCCATGGCTATAAAGATAAGAAGATAGCCTGTTACCATGTCCATTAGCAGGATGATAGTGGTGGGGTATACCCCTTGGGGCTATGACTTAGCCAGCCACAGGTTCTGGCCCATTAAATGCTATCAAGTATGAGTTACGTCTTGTGAAGTAGGCCTCTAATCAAATTCTAAGTGACTGGTTATCCTCATAACATTTGTGCACTGCTACAATAGTAGGCACATATTTAAAAATTTTATTGTGTGTGTGTGTGTGCCTGACTGTATGTGCCACATGTGTGCAGGAGCCCACAGAAGTTAGAAGAAGGCATCAACCCCCCTGGAACAGGCATTACAGATGTTGTGAGATACCGTGTGGGTACTGGGACCTGAACCATGATCTTCTGCAGGAGCCATAGGTGAGCCAGCCTCTCTTGCCTGGCTGCTTTCTGGAACTCTCCAGCTGCCCTCAAACAGTTGCTGCCGCCGCTAACACTGCCACTGCGAATGGCACACTCCCTTTCTATGTTGACAGTTCAGCTCACTCTATTTATGACAAGAATCAGGGCGATTTGTTGGGAAGAAGGGGACTCAGTGGGAGTGGACAGGGGATATGAGAGATAATGAGGGATATGGTCAAAGCATGTTGCAGATAGAGCCTCCTTCCTCTGGACCAGATTTAAGATGGCCCCCAAAAGATCCAAAGTAGCCAAAGGCGTATTCATGTTGTGGCCACAGACATGGCTATATGAAGTTTGCTGAAGCTTTTCTTTCTAGGGACAAAGGTTTCCAATGCCAGTATAGGATGTGGTTGGAATGAGGCCTCTGGAAACAGGAGTCATGCCTTCCAAAAGTCGTGGTTACCGTGACTACCATACAGTAGTCTCATGTTAGATAATTAAAATAAAAGATGCCATAGGCCCAGCAGAAAGAAACTGGGATGAATCGTTCTTCAGAAGAGTTTTATTAGGAGAGTTACAGTATCACATCATAGTCAATAGCAATGGTGCCCTGAAGGGAAAGGTGTGGCCTTCAGTTCTCCAAGAGAGTTTCTTGTTTTTATACATTTTTCAAAAGGGGCAGGGAGGTTCCGTGCTATGTGGTCTAGCCTTCATGGTGGAAGTCACAAAACAAAAAAGCAGTAGATAATTATAATTCAAGGTTGTCTTGGGCTCTAGCAGTGTGTGTGTGTGTGTGTGTGTGTGTGTGTGTTCCAGAGCTGAAGCAAGGGTGGGAAGACGGCCAGGGGACAGTGTATATTGTTTTAGAGTTCTCTCTCTAAGAAGAGGCTGGGGTAGCTGAGATATGACCTGGAAGTTGAGTTTTCTCTGAGTGGTTCGCTCAAGGAAGCCAGGCAGAAGAGAATGGCTGCATAATCAACCCACTCTCATAACTTCTGTTCACTTACAGGAAAGAAAAAACAGCCCTTAAAGAAAAGGACAAGAAGAGTCAACACAAGGCTAACACCCTCGGCTGAAACAGCAGTACTTAGCACTTTACCCTGACAACACTCACCAGAGGGGATCATGGCACATCAGCACAGTGGATCTGGCTAAGGTCAGATGGAAGGGGAGGAGGACCTCCTCTATCAGTGGACCTAGAGAGGGGCTGGGAGGAGATAAAGGAGGGACAGTGGGATTGAGAGGGAATGAGAGAGGGGGGCTACAGCTGGGGTACAAAGTAAATAAACTATAATTAATATAAAAAATTAAAATTTAATTAAAAAAAAAACCACAGCCTTCTCCCCTCATCCTCCACACACACAGAAGCCGGCATCATTCCTTCTTACTCCCCTTTTCTGCCTAACTAAATCTGAAAGTTTATATTTTTATGGTTTCTTGATAGCAAAAGCACCAGAAATTGCAAGAGAAAACCTAAGGAATAGCCACCTAGATAATAGAGATATGGAAATGATTATTTTAACTCAGATTAAAATTCAAAAATTTAGTTGTAAATCTGGTAGGGGAATATATCTTTCTGAAAAAGTAGCCAAATAAAATTATTTATAAAGGCCTGGACCTTAATCCCAACACTGGGGAAGCAGAGACAGGTGGATCTCTGTGAGTTTGAAGCAGGTCTGGTCTACAAAGCAAATTATAGAACAGCCAGAGCTACACAGTGAGACTCTGTCTCAAAAAACTAACTAGTAATAATAATAATAATTTATAAAAATTCCCCAGTAATTCCCCATCTTCTATGGCACTGTTTCACGGCTACTCTGTTAGGAATCAACAGTCATTTAATGAAAATTTTAACACATTATCAACTCTGGCTCTAACACACTCATAATTAAGAGAATTTATTCATCCAACTTATCTTTCCATTTTTAATTATCTTCCTTAAAACACATGTCCATAACCAACTTTAGCAAATTAAACCTTATGATAATGACAAAACACAGCTCAGTCTTATGCAGACTGAATTTAGGGCAATTATACTTATTGATGAAGACTTTTTAAAAACTTCTTAATATTTTTATCAGCCTAGGTCTCCCATAATCTCTTAGAACTCTGACCAGCCATGACACTCTAGGTCAGACAGACCTGGTAAGGGATGTAAAGCTAACGCTGGTGTTACTGGCTGCAAAAATTATTCTCTAGATGGGAAGACTAAAGCATAAGTTCTCCTACTCAGTGCCGTGTTTCCAACAACAGTTCACACTCCTCTCCTCAATGTGAGTTAAGCACCTAGTGCCTAACAGACCCACTGTGCTGGGCACTGGTGTGAACTAAGCCTGTCCCACTGTGCTACAGTGCTTATCAGATCTCATCAGGACTGGCTGCCATGTCCTCCTCTGTGGCCTAGCAAGGCTGCTCCTCCATTGGGGGGTGGGGGAGGTCAAAGAGCCAGCCACTGAGTTCATGTCAGAGACAGCCCCTGTTCCCCTTGCTAGAGAACCTATTGGATACTGAGCTGCCATGGGCTACGTCTGAGCAGGGGTTCTCGGTTATATCCATGCATGGTCCTTGGTTGGAGAATCAGTCTCAGAAAAGACTCCTGTGCCCAGATATATTTGGTGGAGCTCTTAGAGAGGTCCAGGTCATACTAACTCCCCCTTATTTTATATTATTTCTTGCACTCTGCCCAAGGTTTGGTTATGAATCTCAGCATCTGCTCTGATATACTGCTAGGTAGAGTCTTTCAGAGGCCCTCCATGGTAGGTTTCTGTCCTGTTGTTTTCTCCTACTTCCAATGTCCATCCCATTTGTCTTTCTAAGATTGATCATGTTATCCCAGGTCCTCCTCCTTGTTTAGCTTCTTTAGGTGTGCAGATTTTAGTATGTTTATCCTATCTTATAGGTCTAGTACACACTTATAAGTGAGTATATACCGTGTGTGTCTTTCTGCTTCTGGGATTCCTCACTCAGGATGATCTTGTCTAGATCCCACCATTTGCCTGCAAATTTCATGATTTCCTTGCTTTTAATTGCTGAGTATTAAGTATTCCATTGTGTAAATGTACCACACACAATTAATGCTCAACGTCCTTAGCCGTCAGGGAGATACAAATCAAAATGACCATGAGATTTCACCTTACCCTCATCAGAATGGTTAAGATAAAAAACTCAAGTGACAACACATGCTAGAGATGTTGTGGAGAAAAGTGAACCCTCCTGGTGGTGGGAATGTAAACTTGTTCAACCACTTTGGAAATCAATCTGGCGCTTTCTCAGAAAATTAGGAATACTGCTTCCTCAAGATCCAGCTATACCACTTCTAGGCATATATCCAAAAGATGTTCAAGTACACAACTAGGACATTTGTCCAACCATATTTCGTAGCAGCTTTGTTTGTAATAGCCAGAAGCTGGAAACAATCCAGATGCCCCTCAGTTGAGGAATGACTAAGTGTTTGTGTTTGTTCATGCAGATGCTGTCCTGATGGAGCTTGCCTTGACTCTGGGCCCTGACAGATGGTGAATTTAAAAGGTTACCAGGTGCAGAGAAATTAAAGCAGCAGTGGACGCTGAGGCAGCCCGACTGGAGACAGTATTTCTCGGTGAGCTCCTGGTAAGCACCGGGCTGGGGTACCTGCAGATTTCTGAAGTGAAGGGAACACAAGCACGGACAGCTAGCTCTGGCTGGTGGTGTGTGTTTATCTTGGCACTGAAAATCTAGACGTGACTGGCAAATCTGAGTGTGAGACTTTTTTTTTTTTTTTTAGCACAGTGGTTAGCTTGTGCTAACTGACTCAGGTCTGGCTTTGGCTCAACCTTCATAAATACTCTGCTGATAACTGTGTCAGCACTGGGCACAACTGCCTTGTTCCCCGTGTCTTAGTGCTTGAGCCCCTTCCAGTACCTACGGAGGAGAAGGGCATATAGGAAATACGGGTACAACCCGTACAGTTTTGACTTTGGAATTTTAACATATTCTCTCTTTCCTTCCCACCTGTATCTCCTAGGCCCTAAATCTGGGTCCTTTTGTTACAAACCCGTGACCAGGTTGGGCAAGTTACATAAACTCTTAAGCTGCAGCACTGCGGTTCTATTGAAATAAAGCAATCTTATGAAATGCTGACTGTATTCTCAGGGTTTTGGTGAACATCTCATTACTAGTGAAGGAACATGATCTTACTGTGTGTGCTGGAATGTTGTGGTGGTGGTGGTGGTCTTTGAAGGATAAGATGGTGAACGGGCTGCACATGGAGGCATCCAGCTCACCCCAGATGACAGGGGAAAGATTAAGTTGTTTTGTCTCTCTGGTTAATTGAAGAGAGAGACGGGTGGAACCCCGAGGGAGCAGTGAGGGGGAATTAGGCAGGTGTGACCCCTAAGGGATTAGACATTGCTTTGCTGGAAGGAAAAAAATTCTGGTTGTGTTAGTTCATAGAAGGCTGACCCAACACCTGAGGCTGATGGGTGTGGGAAATTGTCTTGACCCCCCTGAGAGCCAGCAGGGGAGTTGTGTACTTGGGGTACTTCCAGGATTCAGTTAAGGCAAGAAGTTGGAAGAGGTTGAAGACGCCATAAAACTCGGTGGGGCATTTCTTTGAGACACGATAGACTTGAGAGAGAAGGGAACAGTATAACTGGTCCGAAGGAAATCAGCCCAAAGCAAAATGAGGAGGGACTGTGAGGGAGGTGGCAGCAGGAGGCATTGTATTTTGGATACTGGTCAACAATAATTAAGGGCGTGAAGAACAAGGCTTCCAGAAAGAATTAAAACTGCATTTTGCTTCCTGTCATGATGATGAAATCAACATGAAGAAGCTATTAGGGGAGGGGTGAAGCCAAGACACCCTGAACTCTGTGTGTGCACTCTGGCTGTAGCCTCAAGAGAAAGAGCCAATGAGAAGATGCAAAGAAGTTTCTAAGCTACGCTCTCGCCTTTCCCCTCCTTTCTCAGGAGAGTCAGTGTCTGCTCCATCGGTACGGAAACCCAGCCATGCTTGGGTGGTCACGGCACAGAGTCTCTGCTGGGCTGAGCAGCTGTGGAGGGGCATAGGCCTCACTTCTCCCAAAGGAACAGAGGTCATGGGGTCACATTGCTGGAGGGCCACCTTTGCCAGTATCGCTTCTCTCCAAGTTTAAGGACAGAGGCAAGCCAGAGGAACAAGCCCACATGGTGTCAGAGCAACTTCGCCTGCCTGGGCTTCATAATCTCCTTCTGCTTGTCCAGTTAGTCCCCTGAGAGTGACAGAGTCAAGCCACACTGGTTACACAGTACCGGGCATGGTAACAATTACTATTCTTCTGCCTAGAAGCACACAAAACAAAACAAAGAAGCAGACACAAGCTCCCCAAGGAAAAATAGTTTTATATGCTAACAAATGTTTTTGGCATAAAATTCTTCATATTCTCTCAGTATTTAAAGGATTTGCTGTGATGACCACTTTCTGTATGGCAGAAGCCTGTTTTCATCTCCTTTTAATATTCCCTTTTCCCTCTTGAAATGACAGAGACTTTCATACACGCATACAATGTGTTTTGATTAAATCCACCCCACTCTCCCCCTCTAACACCTGCTGCTACTTTCTCTGTAAACTTTGTGCTCTTTTTAAAACCTCCTGAGCCTGCTACAGGATGCACATGGGGTGGGACTATGCAGTGGAACATGGCAGGCTCATCAGGCCCTCACCGTGACGAACGCTGACTCCCCCTCCCTCCGAAATGTGCCAGTGCCTACTCAGCGAGGTGTGGGGCCTTGTGAGTCCATCCACCATCCATTCGGGAATTCTGTCTGGCTTGATCTCGTGCAGGTCTTGGTCATGTGGTCATTGCTGCTGGAAGTTCATGTGTGCAGTGGCCCTGTCACATCTGGAAAACAAATTTTCTCATCAGTCTTCCTCTATTCCTGGCTCTTAAGATATTTCTGTCCCCTTTGTCGTGATGATACCTGAGCCTTGAGAGGAAGGGGTTGTGGTGTTGAAGTCCCATTTAAGGCTGAGCATCCAGTCCCATGTCCTATGGACTTTGACTAGTTATGAGTCCCTGTATTAATTGCCACCCATGTCCTTTACTCTTGGTGAAAGTGTCTCAGAGTTTACTGATTTTTGATGGCTAATTGTTCTTTTCTTTTTGGTCTCATCTGTATTATTGACTTCTGCTCTTATTTTTCTTATCTCTTTGCCCTACTTAGAGTTTACTATCTTCTTTCCTTTGAACGTTAGGTCATTGGTATGAAACTTTCACTCTTTAGAAATACTTCTGGTGCTCTAGACCTTAGCAGCCACTGCTTTTCTCCAAACACAGTTTTCTCACTACTGCAGCCTGCTCCCACTCCTCAGCCAGGCCACTGTGCTACGTTTGGAAGACATTCCATGTCTCAGGGGACACGCCCTTAGCTCTCTTATCTGCACTAAGCTAGTGGAATGCCACATCGAGGTGCCTAATGGATGCTCTGGGGAGAATGTGTGGCTGGAGTCACACTTGTTCATTGTGCCTCCTTGTGATTTTAGTGACATCTGTGCAATCCTTATTAAAAGTTCAGCTCCTTTGTTATCTAGTAAAAAGCGATGCATGAACAGTGGCTTCAACGACATTCATCCCAACCCCAGTGAACCAGACTTTTCTACTATGCGTGGCATTGGTTGAAATCTCAGGGTCGTTTTGATTTGCATCTCCCCGATGGCTAAGGACGTTGAACATTTCTTTAAGTGTTTTTCTGCCATTCTATAATCCTCTACAGTGAGTTCTCTTTTTAGCTCCATACCCCATTTTTTAATTGGATTACTTGATTTGTTGCTTTTTAACTTCTTGAGTTCTTTATATATACTGGATATTAGCCCTCTGTCAGAAGTAGGATTGGTAATGATCCTTTCCCATTCTGTAGGCTGTCATTTTGTTTTGATGACAGTATCTTTTGCTTTACAGAAGCTTTTCAGCTTCATGAGGTCCCACTTATTGTTGATCTTAGAGCCTGTGCTGTTGGTGTTCTATTCAAGAAGTAGTCTCCTGGGCCAATGAGTTCTAGGGTCTTCCCCAGTTTTTCTTCTAACCGGTTTAATGTGTCTGGTTTTAGGCTGGCTCTTTGACCCTCCCCCATACACGCCAGGGAGTTAGAGCCTGGCTAGATCCCAGGGGAGGACATTGCAGCCAGCCCTGAGGAGACAAGATGATCTGGGGTCGGATGGAAGGGGAGGAGGTCCTCCCCCATTGGTGGACTTGGAGGGAGCGGGGAGGAGATGAAGGAGGGATGGGGAGAGTGGGAAGGAATGAGGGAGGGGGCTACGCCTGGGATGCAAAGTATCTAACCTGTGATTGATATAAAAATGAATAAATTACATTAAAAAAGACATCTACACTTCTTCTACAGCCCCTTCTGACATCTCAGTGAACAGCATAATTAGTTTTTTTTTATGTTGTTACTGTTCTGCTGCAGAAGGTGTGTAGAATAATAATAATAATAATAATAATAATAATAATAATAATAAAAAAACCCTGTTTAAAGTGTGCAAGCAATTTTCAAAGGTCTGCCTGACTTAGACTTTTAGCAGCCTTGACCAAAGCCAGTCACGGTTAGCTGGGATTGCTCTATTGCAGTCTACCATAATAACCTTTCCTTTATTTCGGAGGCGCATGGCATACTCTGCATTCTCCTACTATTTGGCAAGGGCTGGAAGCAATTGTAGGTATGTTTTCTGGCAGAGAGGAATTAAGAATTGCTCCACTTAGCCTTCTTTGTGTCTTCAGCTATCTATCTCGCAAGTAAAAGATGAATAAAAAAAGGAGAAATATTTTTTTTAGCAGTTTTTAAAAAACCTGTTCTGAGTGTTGTGACTGAAGCAAAAACTTCAACTTTCTGCACCCCAAAACTCACGTGGAACCAGTCCCCACTCCGGCTGCCTCATTCTCTCCCAGGACCCCATGGCCTTCCTGCTTAGACGACGGAGCTGACCTGGTTCAGAGGGCAGAAGCTGGCAGGGAGGCTCTACCTTGAGGACACCAGCGCCGCATCTGTGGTTAATGAACCCAGAAACAAACCAGAAACAAACGAGAAAGCATGCCTTGTCTGACCAGCACGAGCCCCCATAAGAGCTCATCTTGAAATGTCTCCTTTCAAGTCCCATTTTTTCCTGCTTTATTGCTATTTTCTCTCAATTTTGGTCTGGACGTCATTGGTCAATGGCTGTTTGGTGCTCAAACATTGGTCAATGTTTCGTGCTCATATTTCAGCAACTGATTTCTCCCACATCACACTGCAGGATTCACTTGACAATTAATGTATGGGTACATCTTATTTTGTCATATGTTACATGTTAGACCATGAGCTCCATTTGCCTGTCTTTCTATGTCACACTTCTATTCCCAGCACCAAGTTCAGTGTCCAATGCTAAATGTATGCATGATGAAAGCATGTCAGGACATGTCATCGTGGACAGGGGAAATTCCACCTCTACATGAATAACTATCAGTGGTCAATGGCTGCTGGGAGAGAAAGAATCAGTTTTCTTTAGGGACCAGCTCTGGTAGAGGTTGTCCAATTTCAAGTGGTCAGCACTGAATATAGGTAAGAAAGAGAAACATTAAATGTACTCAATAGGTTATATGTGTGTCATATATATATATATATGTGCATAACAATAATATATATATTATTGCTATATATGTATGTGCATATGTATGTAACAATCATAACTGAAGATGAAATCATGAATTTGGGGAGGGGAATGTGGAAGGAGTTGGGGATGTGAAGCAGGAGTGATTTGGAGATAGTGCTCTTACCTATGAAGTTCTCAAAAAAAGTATGCTAGGTGAATGGATGCGTAAATACATTTCTCATCTTAAAATAATTGTGATTGTTTATCTACCAGCTATCTTTTCATCCATCCATCCATCCATCCATCCATCCATCCATTCATCCATCCATCCAAAAGGCAATATGCTGAATAACACATTTCATTTGAGATGGAATTACTAAAAGGAAATTGGTTCTTACAGCTACAGGATACAAATACAATTGTACATATTAGTAACTGGATGCCAGAATATGTATTGACTTGCTCCAGTAAAGAAGGCACATCCAGAAAAACAATTCAATCTTATGTTGTTAGGACCGTAGTTGTTGTCTTCAGAGATCTCTCCTCTGTACACGTTGAATTTAGTGAATTTACTGCCTGTGTGTTTTCAAGTCCTCCAGGGTGTAATTCAGCCCACACCTCCTTGAGGAATGCAGCGCTAAAATCGCTGCTTTTGTGATTTCAATAGCTAATACCTGAGGCTGAATCTCAGATTCTGTGGTTGTTCTTTGATCGCTCAGTATCCGCTGTTGCATGCCATCTTTGCTGATAGTGTGAAGACTTGTGCTTTGATATGAAACTAAGATCAGGACAGGCGCCCTGAGCAGATTTGTACTCCTGGAGCTTGAGGACTTTCTAACACCCCTTTCCCCCTTTGTTCTAGACAAAGGCAGAGATAGATCCTGGGAAGGGTCACTAGCCAGATGCTTTGCCTTCTTTCAACATTCAGTTCAGTAAGTTACAGCAAGCTGCAAACGAAAACATAGTAAACTCCCACTGACATCCTTATCTAGAATCATTTGTTGTTAAGGCATTCTGTACCCAGAATTCCCTCCTCAGACTTGAACATGAGGACCAACAAGGAAGCTGAACCCCAGATTTGAAGAGTTCCTTTGTGTCTTGACAGATCCAGATCAGCCCAGGGTGTCTTATGTGCACACTCCTGCCTGTCTTACCCTTTCTTCAGGTATCGATGAGGAGGACAAACTTGTTTAAAAGATAAAATTCTAAGCCACTGGACTCTATACTTTTCATTTTACCTCTTTGGGATGGCATCTCTTCCTTTGACTCCCTTTGTAATACCATAATGACCTACCCCCTCCAGTGACATATGGCTTCTGTGGATTGCCATCTCTGTCTCTTAGAGAATGCATGTGGGGGCCATTTCAGCTCTTGCCTCACTAGTCTCATACCTTTTTATGATAGTCTTACCCATTCACATTTCAGCTCTCCTGTGTCTATTTTGAGATGATGGCCACGGTGACAGCGTTATCTCAGGTCACTCTAAGGTTTTATGTGAGGATTCTCTCAGTATAAAAATGTCATTTAATCAGTTACTCCAACTTCTCTGAACTGAGCAGGTAAGGTCCCTTTTCACACAACTCTTAGATGCCTTGTTCTTCAGTTTCTTTAATTGGAGAAGAGTTGGAAACTGAAACGTTATGGGATAAACTAAATAATGACGATTAGACGTATGACAGATCTTATATGAAGAGATTTATTAGGTGGATATGGAGAGAGAGAGAGAAGGGAGAGCAGGGGGGATAGGACGTGATGGGGGAAAAGAGAGAGAGGGAAAGAGAGAGAAGGGGAAAGAGAGAGGGGGCACCCTGATAGAGAAAGGGGAGAAGGTCAAGAGGCCAGGAGCAGGAGGGACCAAGAGAGGGAACACATGTCAAGTTGTCCCTTTAAGGGACAAGGTAACCACGCTTTCCAGGTGTGGCTACCTGGCCAGCAACACATGATGACATCATAAGCTAGGCAACCCAGAAACAGGTTTGGTTCCAAAATCCTAACAGAAACAACCATGTTTATTTCCTACCTTAGGCCTCAAAGTCATGGAATTAAAATGAATCTCGAAAAGGGGACTGAGCATTTTGATTTACAGAGATGCAACAACTTCTATTGCTCATGTCAGAAGTATTTAAACACTTTTTTTTAAATCAAGGTTCCCAGCAACCGATATCCATGATTTTAAGGCTATGAGATCATTTTTAAGTCAATGAGGATTTAATGTAGGTTAATTTAGAGAACATCGGAGATGATCTTGGATGTCAGTGCTTGAAATGTCAAGTGTGGGGTGCAACAGGTCAGCTGTGATCATTTCCTTCCTCAGGCAACACCATCATCATTAGCTACTTTCCCAGCTACAGTTCATGCAGTGTGTACATGCATCCAGAATGACTTTTAAACCTTTTGCAGATGGGCACTTTCAGAACAAAACATAATTTGAGTTGATATAGAACATTTAAGCCAAATGAACCATCTATGTCACCATTATGGAATTTTACTAAAAAGCTAATAAAATAGTCCATTCATGCAGACCTCACAGGATGTTCCGAATGACTTTTTCAGTGACTTAAGGAGCTACAAAAATTCTGAGAGGGAGGTGACTGAGGATTGATAGATCATCATTTTTTAATTTTTATTTTTAATGTATATTGTGTGGCCCTGAAAGGTGGGGGTGGGAGGTGGGGGAGTATAAGCTCACGTGAGTGCAGTTGCCTTCAACAGCCAGAAGAGAGCATTGGATCCTCTGGAACTGGAGTTACAGGCAGTTGTGAGCTGCCTGATGTGGGTGCTGGGAACTAAATTCTGCTATTCTCCAAGAGTAGGATGCACTTGTAACTGCAGGGCCATCTCCATCATTTTGTGAAAGTAGAAGAAATGTGTTAACATATAAATATGAGTGTTAAAGTGTTTTTAAACACTAAAACAGTAAAGTAATAAAATTAGAATGGTGAAAATATACAGCTACAAAAATGTGTTGTTTCCTCCCCAGCATTATTCTGAGACTCAGGGAATATGAGGAATTAGGCCTTTGTGGTTAAAAACACCTCTTGCAGCTCAGGCAAAGTTGCCAGTGAAGCCAAACTGTGTTGTAAGAACATAGGATTTATTTAGGAATTAGACCTTGTGTACATATGCAAAGCTAAGGTCGTGAAGGTTTGGCAGGGTTGTCAACACCACAGACTGGTCAGCGCTTCTAAAGCGTTGGAAACTGTCAAGAACAGGCACCAGAGCAGAGGGCTGTCAAAGCAGGAGCTCATGGACATGCTCCCTGAGAGGTGAGATGTGGGAGTTGGAAGACAAGCTTGAGGAGAAGGTAAGTGATGTGCTAGCTGGCTTCACCATGGGACTGACTTCTCAAATTCATGCTGCCCACACTGGGTCTAACTTGTAATTCCATACAGGTTCCATTTCCTGTGCTACACTAGGATTTTGGGGGATGAAATGTGTAGTTCAGTTAAGTCAACAATGGCACAACTCAACACCATCTGCATTTGTCAGCTTGGCATTTGTAGTATATCTTTTAGCTAAGGTTAATCTTTAAATATACCTGACTATATTTAATGTCTAGATAGATTCAATAGCAAAATTGAGCTTGTGGTTAGCATAGTATGTGCATTCCTCTCAGAATCAAAAGCACTCTAAGCTCACACCTAGCAAGAGTATGTACAACATCCCGCTTTACCTATCTTCGAGTGGTGATCTCCTCTTACATGAAACACACTCCTCTGACGCCCTATATTAAGTATTCAAAGGCATCCACCAGAGCTGTCAGCCAGTAGCTCCAGAATGATGGGAAAAGGGTAAAAGTGTTGGACTCCATGCTACGAGCCTGCTGGCACTCTACATTCACTGTCCCATCAGGCAGGCTTTAGATGCAGAAGCAGCCTGGTATTCAGCATAGTGATGATGAATATGACATTCTTCTCCCATAGATTGACAAGAACACTGAGGAAAGGAAAGGCAAATCCATAATCAGAGGGCTGATCTTGTGAGGGCAAAATTTTTGCCTTTGCTTGACAGATCACTCCACAGGAGATTTTTGTTCTGGTGTAATTCCACTTACTTCTCCTTTTGTGGCCTGTAGTCTTCATTTCATATTCAAGAATTGTTTCCAGGATTGATGGGTACATAAAGAAAATGGACTACGTGTGTACACACAAACCATTGTTCTGCAATCGAAGGGACTCCTGCTGCTTTTGAGAATGTGGAAGAATCTGGAGAATATGGCATGTGAAATACAGTTCAGGAGCACAGCTGCTGTACAATCTCACTTAGCTATGGAATGAAATGAGTCAAAGTTATAGCAACAGAAAGTAGTTGCTACAATTTCAGAAGTTGGGGGAATTGGGAAGATGTTGGTCACAGAGTGCAAATGTTTAGCTACAAAATGTGAGTTGTGTGGTGCTAACACACAGCATGGTGACAGTAGTTAACAGCACGTTACTTGTTAAATTGGCAAGATGCCCCAGGCAGCAGTGGGACACGCCGCTACCTCCAGCACTCAGGAGACAGAGGCAGGCATGTCTCTGAGTTTAAGGCCAGCCTGGTCTACAAAGCTAGCTCCAGAGCAACGAGCGCTACACAGAGAGACCTTGTCTTGAAAAACAAAACAAAACTAAACAAATTGTTAAAAAAATCAGCAAGATGGTACATTTTAAATCATCTCATCCCTGCCTGTGCCCAAAATCATAGCTATGACTGATGACAGCTGTGTTGGATGAATGGACTTTTTACAGTGTGTTGGTTTGATATTCATTGTTAGCTTGATTGACTTTAGCATTTCTAAGACAAGCCAGGAAAAAAAAAAGAATACAAATTATGAGTAATAGGCAAGGAAAAAAAGAAATCAATACAGGTTTATAGACATTGCAAACAATATTATACCAATATACAAAGCTTACATTAAAAAGCCTACACATTTGAAGAAATAATTGTAAATTAGATATCTGATAAAGTCCTTGTCAGATAAAAGACAAACATATACAAATATATAAACATATATAAATGTTTGTCTTACATTTCAATAATGAAAAGACAATTCGTTTTTAAAAAATAGGAAAAGAATTAGAATACACAAAGAAAAATTTTAAAAGAAAACACATCAGGGGCTAATAAACACAAGGAAAGATAAACAACTTCATTAGTCACTAAAGAAATGCAAATTTAACCGTAAGGACGTTCTATTTGATGAAGGCTATCTCAGAACAGGAAGGTGATAACCAAGTGCTTCATGAGGGGAGAGACACCTGGATACTCTGCTGCTGTCTTTGAGCAGTGTATGTAGTAACACTGCTAAGGCTCTACTGTACAAAGCACAGCTACGTTAGGAAATAGCCTCATATTTCCTGAAAATGCTAAGCACTGACTTTCATTCCCAGATCTGTCAGCACTTGATCATGACTGGAGTCCTTTGAGCGACTTGTCCAAAGCTGTTGAAACCCTTCAGAGGTCAGTTGAGTCCAAGGAGAATGAGTTTCAGTACTGGAGTCTCATTTAAATGCCAATTATATGAAGTCTGAAAAAAATTGGAAATTTATAAAACATGGCAAAATATTAATCAAGAGGATGAAGCCATCTCTGGAAAACTAGTTGTTTTCCATGTTCCTTCCAAAGAGAAACGGGATCACACAGTCTGGGTATGTACTGGCGTTAGACTCTAAAATAGAAGTGAGGAGTACGCAAGAGCGTCTTGGCCCACTGATGTCAGAAATTACTATGGAAACCAGTCTGTGTCTGGAGAGAAAAAATTCTCTTGCTTTATGAGCTTGCCATGGTTTCATTTGACAGGGTTGATTTTTGTTTCTGTTGCTATCATAACTTTATTGTTGGAGGTAGGATTTCATAATACCACAAAATAGTTTTCTGATTTTTTTTGAGTTGATTTTGTATCCAGCCACTTTACTAAAGGTGTTTATCAGTTGAAGGAGTTCTCTGGTTGAAGTTTTGGGGTCACTCATATATATTATCATATCGTCTGCAAATAGTGATACTTTGACTT
>CM053744.1:14319961-14337764 GCA_028658305.1 Pachyuromys duprasi | reverse complement strand
GTGGACTGTTGGTGGACTTGGAGGGGGCGGGGAGGAGGGAGATGAGGGAAGGAGTGGGGGGGGAGTGGGAGGGAATGAGGGAGGGGGCTATGCCTGGGATGCAAAGTGCCTAACCTGTGATTGATATAAAAATAAATAAATTAAAAAAAAGAAAAAAAAACAAAATAGTTTTCATCTTAAAAATAAAGTAGTTAAAAATTTGCATCAAACAATTATAACTATTTTGTTCTTTTAGAAGGAGACACAAAACTAGTGAACAGTAATAATATTCAATTACTTAAGCCATAATGTATATTTAAACCATGATACCTACTTCGGACTCATCAGCTTCTTTTTTTATTTTTTTAACTTTTTATTTTATATTAATCACAGGTTATGTACTTTGTATCCCAGCCATAGCCCCCTTCCTGCATTCCCTCCCTATCCCCTCCATCCCTCCCTCATTTCCTCCCTGCCCCTTTCCAAGTCCACTGATAGGGGAGGACCTCCTCCCCTTCCATCTAACTCTAGCTTATCAGGACTCTTTACTCTGGCTGCAATGTCCTCTTCAGTGGCCTAGCAAGGCTGCTCCTCCCTAAGGAGGTGAGGAGGTCAAAGAGCCAGCCATTACTGAGTTCATGTGGGAAATAGTCTCTGTTCCCCTTACTAGGGTACCCACTTGGATATCGAGCTACCATTTAGCTTCTTTTAAAATAGAGTATAAAGTCAAATTTATTTTTAAAAGATATGTTTTGGGAGCCTGAGAGACGGCTCAGTGGTTAAGAGCACTGGTCCTTTAGAGGACCTGGGTTCAATTCCCAGCTCCAACGTTACAGCTCACAACTACAGTGCCAATGCCCTCTTCTGGCCTCTGTAGGTACCAGGCACACACATGGGGCACAGACCAACATGCAGGCAAAACACCCATACACATAAAAACAAATATTAGAAATGACTATTGCGATTTTTATTTATACATCTGCACAGCTGCCTATGGAGACCAGAAGAGGCTTTTGATCTCCTGGGAGGAGCATAATATGGGTGCTGGGAATGGAACCCAGTCTTCTGAAAGAACAGTAAGTGCTCTTAACTGACAAACCTCTCTGGACCCCTTAAGCTCTAAAGGAATAATAAAAACAATTATCTGATTTAACAAACATTTTCTGTTAGGATGCAGTGGTTATTTTTTCAATCAATAATTGTATGGTTGTACTGATGATCATTTGGCTTTTTGAGTTGGACAGCTTTATTTAGAATTTAAAGTTTGTTTGTGACACGTCTCACAAGTTCTCTAGAATTTTCTACTTTCTAGAAGCTTGGAATCACAGCTATGATTCAGTTTTGAGGAGGTTTTTAAAGTGAAATATAGCAGAATGTCCTAGACTTAAAGGCAATTATGTTTGGAGAGCATTTGTGTTTATGGGTGCAATAAAGCAGTGTATTCCACAATGGATGCTAGCCAAGTGTCATCTCTTTACATTCTTTATGACAAAAAACAGTTAATAGTGAGTAGCCACACATAAAAAGACCAGCTATGTCATCATTTAGAATCTTTACAGAAAAAGTTAAGGTTTTATAAAATTCCCATATCCTACTTGTGAGATTGTTGAAATGTGGTGAAAAAGGAAAAAAAAAAACCACAACAAAAATCTATTCCTAAATGAATCTAAGGCAACAATCTTTTCTGAGATCTTCTTTGGAACAGAAACATAGCAATATTTCTTGTAAGGAATCTCATAAATATACAGTTGAGGCTGGTAAGTGACTAACGTGTTACCAAAAGTGAAACATGAAGTGTTGAGAATGTGCTCCTTCCAGCTGAGTTTACAGCTCAGTTGGTTGAGGTCTTGCCTTTTGCAAGGCCCAGGGTTCAAACTGCAGTGGCATAAAAGCAGAAAAAAAAAGAATGCACTGTTGAAGTTTACTAGAATATATTTCCCAAAGCAAATGTGTTAATACTAAATAAATATTTAATTTCTTAGTAAACAAATTGCAAAGCCATGTAAGAGCAATTAAACTCAAATTGTGCACACAAATAAGAAAATAAAAAATGCATGTATTTTAATTTAAAAAATAGATCTACCCTTTTGGGGTTTTCTTATTGTGAAGAAATACCATGGCCATTGTAAGTTTTTTTTCTCCTGGCTGAAAGCTCCTGGAATAATGACTCAGACTCAAAACATATTTACAAATACCTAGGTCATACAGCTAGGCTCTTTCTGACTAGCTTATAACTTAATAACCTATTTATTCTAATCTAAATTCTGCCAAGTGGCTTGTTACCTGTGCTCAGGTACCATGTATCTGTCCTCTTTCATGTCTTCCCAGGTTACTCTCACGCACCAGTCTCTATCCCCGAATTCTTATTGCCTGTCAGATGTCTTACCTTCCATTCTACCCTTTCTTTTAGGCCATAAGTTTTTTTCTTTTTAATTAACAGGTGCTACCTCCATAAAATACACAAGAGATTCCTTCTATGCATGACCATGGCAAATCTTATAAATGAAAACATTTAATTGGGACAGGCTTACAGGTCAGAGGTTTAGTCTATTGTCATCATGGTGAGAAGCATGGTAGCACAGGAAGACATGGTGCTGGAGAAGGAGCTGAAAGTTCTGCATTTTGACCTGTAGGCAGCAGAAGGAGAACAAAAGCCATTAGGCAAGCTTGAATTTATAAGACATCAAAGCCCACCTCCACAGTGACATACTTCTTCTAACAAGCCCCCACCTACTCCATCAAGGCCATACCTCCTCATAATGCCACTCTCATGGACCAAGCATTTAAACACAGGGGTCTATGGGCCATTCTTATTCAAACTACCACATACCCAATCATGTTAGGTCAGCTTTCTTTCTCATATACACTTCTAATTACCCTTTCCCTGCTTGTTTCTCTTCTTTCTTTTTCTTGCTATTTCCTTCTTTTTTCAACCTGCCTATCTATTTCTTTCTTCTTTTCTTCATTGCCTTTCTTCTTTTTCTCTCCTCTTCATTTCTGTTCCATCTTCCTTCCTTCCTTTCTTTGAATATGGATATTTTGCTTGTGTGCGAGTGTCTGTGTACCACATGTGTGCCTGATGCCTGTGAAGGCCAGAAGATGGTATTGGATTCCATGGGACTGGAGTTACTGAGAGTTGTGAGCTGCCACGTAGGTTCTGGCAATTGAATGTGGAAACCTTCTTTCTCTTTCTTTCTTTCTTTCTTTCTTTCTTTCTTTCTTTCTTTCTTTCTTTCTTTCTTTTTCTTTTTGTTCTTTCCTCCCTTTATCTCTCCTTTTCTATCTTTAATTCTTTATTTTTCATTCCCCATCTTTCTCTTTTTTCCTCCCTTCCAGTTCTCTGTTTTGATGCATTGGTCTAGTTGTGATGAGAATAAGGCTAGACTTCTATGAAAGAGAGTTGTGACTGCCATCTATTCACTAAACAAATGGAGATGTATAGATGGCTTCAGTGGGTTTTCCTTTTTTGAGGATACAGATGCCTCCTAGGAAAGAACTTTTTACAAAGGAGGAAGATTGGGACTCAATGACCTAATCTCATGTACTCACTTGTATGTAGTGAGGCAGCATACTTCCTATTAGCTTAGACCTAGAAAATCCAGAATACTTTGACACCCAGTGATGAAATGATGTATGAGGAAGAAACCTGGAATTTAATTCATTATTCCCAATGTTTCTCATTGTGTTGTATCACTTCTAATCCTTGCCACACATTGTAGAGCTGTTGCTGCTCCTAATTTATCAGGCCATTTCCTTGTGTTATTTATTTTATTTTACTTGGCAGCTTCCTGGCAGTCCCTTCTGCCAGTCTGGTGTCCTTATCATTTATTGCTCAGCCATAAATTCATCTCTTAAAGCTTATGGTTTCGCCAGATATCTGAATTTCTCTTGGCTTTGAAACTGTCAGTATACCTCCTCTTGCCGTGTATGTGTGTGTGTGTGTGTGTGTGTGTATGGACAGTGACATTTTCCCTGAAGTTTGCAGATTATAGAAAAGAATTCCATATTTATCATTTCATATACATTTACAGAACCCTGTACAAGGTGGGAGAGAATCTACATTTGTATAAGCATGTCAGGAGATTATTTTCTTAGTACAACTATTGATCTCAGTGGCGCCACCTTTCTCTCAGGATATCTCAACAAGATCTCAGCAAAGCTGTGCCTCTACTTGTTAATTGCTCTTAAGGCTGCATTCCCTATCCTAGAGGTCATGGTGTAGCTTATCTGGTCTGGGAACAGGGTTTCTATAACGATGAGCAAAACTTTGGACAAGCTTTTTTGGTAACTCAGGATCCGTTTTTCCTTTCAAAACTCCCTGGAATCCCTAATGTAAGTGACTTTCTACAGAGAACCCTGAAATTGTGATTTCTTGGCATCATCTCTGAGCAGAAGTATTAGATCTTATATCTTCGAGGTTAAGTACAACTTCTGGCACATGGTTGCAAATGTGTGGATACTTGCTGATTAAATAACTTGATTTAAAATATTTTCCTTATGGAGATACCTTTTATCTTGCTCATTATAAAACCTATTTTAGGCATGATGACACGTGCGTATAATCCCAGTAACCAGGAGACTAAGGCAAGAAGGTGGAGGTTTTCAAGATGGCCTCAGGATCCTGTCTCAAAACAAAAACAAAAACAAGACAAAATTAAAACTGAAATAAGGGAAAGCAAACAAAAACCAACTTAATCCAGCCTAGCCTAGCCCATCCCATCCCAGCTCAGCTGAGCCTAGTTCATCCTAACCCAGCTCATCTATATTTCTTTTCTGTGGTTGGATGCTTTTGTAACTGTAGAGTGCTACCATCATAGTCCACGAGAGATATCACGGTCTATGTAAAAGCCCTGGTCACATTCCAAGCACACCTAAGAGATCGATGATCTCCTTGCCTATAAATCTTCATGCTCAGATGGACAACATGATATACATCATGAATGATCAAGGAGGGAGCAAATACATTTTTTCCTGGCATATTATAAAACATTTCATGACCTCTTCTAGTCCTTGCGGCTGCACTGTTAGGAAAGCATGATCCTCTAAGCTCCTGTATAGGGAAAATTGCTCCAGGTGTCACTGTGGCTAGTCAGCGACTGAACTCAGTTTGGGGTTAATTCTTCCTAGTTAATTCTATTTCTTTTCTTTCCTCCCTTAGAGGAAGTGTGGGAAGGCCTAGGACAAAAGTCTCTCTTTTAAAATTTTCTTCTTTTTTTTAAAAATTTATTTTATTAATTACAGTTTATTCACTTTGTAGCCCCTTCCCCCATCCCCTCCCAACTCCACTCTCCCTCCTTCTTCTTATCCTATGCCCCTCCTCCAGTCCAAAGATAGGGGAGGTCTTCCTCCCCTTCCATCTGACCATAGTCTACCAGTCTCATCAGGACTGGCTTCTTTGTCTTCCTCTGCAGACTGGTAAGGTTGCTCCCCCCTCAGGTAGAGATGATCCAACAGCAAGCCCATGAGTTCATGTCAGAGATGGTCCCTGGTCCTATTATTGAGGAACCCTCTTGGATACCGAGCTGCCTTGGACTACTTCTGTTCAGGGGTTCTAAGTTATCTCCATGCATGGTCCTCTTCTTTTTCTTCTTTATTACAATTTATTCACTTTGCACCCTGGATGTAGCCCCATCCCTCATCTCCTCTCAGCCCCACCCTCCCTCTCTTTCCCCTCCCCTAGTCCACTGATAGGGGACGTCCTCCACCCCTACTGTCTGACCCTAGCCTAGCAGGTCTCATCAGGACTGCCTGGATCCTCTGTCTTCATGGCCTAGTAAGACCACCTCACTAGGGGGAGGTGATCAAAGAGCAGGCAACCAAGTTCATGCCAGTAACTGCTCCTGTTCCCCTTACTAGGGAACTCACATGGAGACTGAGCTGCCCGTGGGCTACATCTGAGCAAGGGGTCTAGGTCCTCTCCATGCATGGTCTTTGGTTGATTCATCAATAGAGCAAGGTTCTTGAGCATCTTCACAGCTTAACTTAATCATTCCACGATGTACATAGGTGTCAAATGCACAAAGCTTCATGCATGCTAGGAAAGCACTGTGCTACTGAGCTACACCCTCAGCACTGTTTTTTTTTCTTTTTCTAAACTCTCATCCCAGGACTTTGAAACTTACAAGGTCCCACTCTCACAAATTTTCATGTGCTTAGCAAGTCTGGTCTCTTCATCATTTATTCTGAGTTTAATTTTGCCTTGGTTAAGGTGCATGGTGTCTTATTATACTTTGTAGCTACGTTGTGATCTCAAACTGCCCAAGAGGGGGCAGGTATTAACCTAAGAGAATTAGTACATTCTGAAATATTTTGATATTGAACTCAGTAGGTTTTAATTCAAGACTCTTTAATTCAAGACAGAGTCTGTGGGAATGTGGTATCTAGATAAATGATGATCAGCATTTCCAAATTCAGCTAGAGAAGAGAAGTAATTTCAAGAGATCCTTCATATTTTATGGTATAAATAAATAATGATAGTATACATTGTACTTGAAAATTAATAAGCAGAGTTAAAATGTTCTCACTGCAAATATAACTGTATGAGGTACTATGTATACTACATAGCTCAATTTAACTATTCCGCAATGTATGTATAACATCTCTCTCTCTATAACATATATGCATATCTATACCTGTATCTGTCTCTATGTGTACTTCACAGTGGATGAAGACTCAAGAGATTTATAGCCAGTCCTATTTCTGTACTAGAAGCTATGTGACCAACTAGGTCACATGTCCACCTTGTGCCTTGGTTTGTGCCTTTATGGAAAGAAACTGGATTTAGTAATCTTATAGTCTATTCTTCTCTTCTTTTGTTCCACAATGAAAAACATATTGCAGAAATCCCCAAGATAATTTGTTCAACATTAACATAATCGAAAAGCTGTTTTCTCAGGTGGGAGAGCTGATTCCAAGGTTATGAGCGCAGAAGAACTGTCCTTAGCACCTGGGAGTTTGAGCCGGGCACCTCACCTGGGCAGCACAGTAGAGCTGACCCTGGTGGTGAGGGTTCAGGAGAGCCGGTGAGCTGAAGAACTCAGCTACTAACACACCCAGATCCAGGGCTTTGAGTTGGCTCACCACAACATCCACCCCATATATGAACTACCGAAGCATATGAAAGGGCCAGTCCTTCAGATGCAAGGCAACAAGATCTCTGTGATACAGGATATCCTAGAGGAGCCCCAGTGAGGATCCACTATTGATAATGTAGCAAAAACCAGAGGCCTCCAACCAATCACTTCTTGCAATGAACATTTTCAAGTGAAGATGCTTATGCCACATTGTGACATACCAAAGTTTCCCCAATGAGATTTCATTTAAATCTAATTTAATTAAAATTTTTTCTCTTGTATGAGAGGTTGCAGAGGGCAGAGGGCAGATATAAAGGGACAGGGAGATGAGTGGGATAGGGGTGCGTGATGTGAAATTCACAAGGAACCAATAAAAATAAACTTATATATATATATATAAATAAAGAAAATTTTTCTTTATATATATAAAGAAACCACCACACACTTCCTTCTCTACAAAGAGGAGCCGGAGTAACAGGTTATGTGGGTGCATTTGAGGGTTAGTGACTGTGGAGGAATCCTGAAAATCAATAGGAGTGGGACCTTGTAGGAGACCTGGGGTGACTGTTGTCTACTCCAAGCCTGTACCAACTCCCCTATGCCACAAAATCCCCAGCACAAGTGGGAGAAAAAGGTCCCATGCTCCAGCTCACAGATGCCTCCTGTCTCGAGGCCTAGACGGCTGCTGCTTTCAGTATCAACTCTCCTGTTATGCTCGTGTTTGTACAACGACGCTGTTCATGGAGCAAGGGAAAGAAAAGAGAGCGAGGGAATCGCTCTTCGAATTTACCCCTAATCCCTGTTTCTGACTCCAGTGCTGACCAACAGGCTCACTGAGTAAATTGTCTTGCCAGTTCGTCCTGGCTCAGACTAATGTCTGCTTGTGACTTTCTCGACTTTGATTTTCCCTTTTTGAGTACGCCTGTGGTTTTGCCCTTCCAGGGCCACATACCCACCCTCCTGCTAGTTCAAGCTCAGGCTTCCCTGACTCAGGCTCCTTCTGAAGCAACCACAGCAGTCTCCAGGGCAAGAAGATGAGTAATATCAAAGAAGGAGTCCTTTCAGAGGGGTGCTGTTGAAACTCCAGATGTGAAAAGAGTTAGACCAGGAATAAACGAAAAAAAAGAAACTGAGAGGAATATTTGTATATGTTTATAAGTAGAAAACGGGGGGGGGGGTGAGAAGAAAAAAAAACAAGAGGTAGAGATGTTTTAGACTAACCTTCAGCCTGACAAAAATTAAAATAGTTTTCTTTTTCCCAGGGGACTAAGTTCTTTTAGGGATACTACCCTTGAACAACTTAACCAAGAGTAGTAGTATTATTACAAGACTCAAGTAAACTATGAGGTATGACATTTTAGAACAACTTGTTTCAGTAAGAATTCAGGAGGCTGAGTCTCAGTGACTCACATTGCAGCTTGTCAGACCACCTGACAGCCATTATGTCTAACTCTGGAGCTCCGGTCAGCTCTGGTCAGCTAAAGCGCGCTTGCCTCTGCTGCTCAGCTAATGGGTTAGATGGATTTTTTTTTTTTAAATCTCAGTAACAGTATTAGAATTCATTCATTCCTGGAGAAGAGATCCCTTGCTCAAATGCAGACAAGCTAATCCTTTAGATGGGTGAGATCTCCGCAAACCTGGGTAGCCTGCCATCTTATTGAGCACCGTATTCATCGTTTCAGGAACTGCATGCCTGTTGTACTGAGCATGCCCCATGATGCAGGCTGATTGGTTCTTTTCTGTGAAGACATCTCCTGATGCAGAGAGGAGCTCCTTCAGAAAATTTTATGGAAATCAATGGCTTCAACTCCCAAAAGAGTCAGCGAGGAGTATCATTCTGTGGGATAGTAAAGATTTCATCTGCGAGTTTCCTTTTGGGGAAATAGATTGTATTCTTCACTATGCTTATGGTTCAACTAGCAAATTACATAGGATACCAGTGGCTGGATGACACTGTGCATTTAGAAGTCCCTTTAGCAGTGCATGTCTATGTGGTAAATACCCGAGGAATGTGTCAAACCGAATCGCTGGTCAGAAGATTCCTAGTATATGTTTCTCAAGAAAAGAGAAAACCATTCTTAAAGGGCTCTTGTTCCTAAGACTGAATGTTGCTTTGGTTTGGTTACTTGCTCATTCAGCAGGCATTGACTGGATATCTATTGTGTTCCCTCTGTTTTATCAGATCAGCACCTGCTCTGATGATGCACACATTGCTTAGCAAAGGTCTTCTAGAAGGATAGCATGATCTCTGTTGTCCAATAACTTTTGTTTCTATGAGTCAGATGTATGGTTTGGAGGACAGAAGAAAGCATGCTTGAAAATATTTAATATGTGTTCTGCTTTAGTTTCAAACTTCATTGTGCACTGGATAACCTGTGAAGTAGAACAAATGTGCAGATCCTAGAGTCTGAAATTTCTGATTAGTAGGCCTGGCACAACCCTTTGGAATGCACATTTTAATAAGTAGTACAGGTAATTCTTATGCAAGAGCTGAATGTACCCTGTAAGAGAAGCACTTTTTCTGACCTTTCTTTAGACTCCACGAAATATTCAACTATGTAGTTAAACTTTTTGTTTACTTTATGCTGTTAGCATTGCAACCATCACTTTAAACAGTGATAGATCAAAGGGGAAAAAAGGCAAAACAAAACATAAGACAAACAAAAGCAGAGCAGGAACCTTAGAGTGTCTAGGGAAGAGAATGAAGAATCAGTAAAGGAGATGTGGCATTGAGAGGGTCTTCCTGTGCTCAGGAGGTGACAGCTTCTTAATCTCCTTCTGTGTTTCCCTGGTACGTGAGTGTGGTCAAAGTGCCCGGGTGGTTGTGGTGGAAAGCAATCATATCACATCTTTAAAACCATAGAGATGGGTAGTTGAACAATATGCTCAAGGCTTATCTCCCTCCTTCTGAGCTTCTGTTTCTATAGCCATTAACTTTTGTCAGTCTGATCTTGGTGACTGTCAGTGACACAAAGTAGTCCATGCACGATGAGACATTTCCATATACAGCTTTGCAAAATGAAAGATGTATATGTAACATGTCAGCCTCCATCGGTAGCAAAATGGGCCCTCTGCTTTCCCTGTACTTGTTATTGTTCTGTGGATGTGCAGAGACACCAGGACCAAGGCAACATATGAAAGAATCATTTACTTGGGAACATTCTTACACTTTCAGAGGGTGAGTACATGGTCACCATGGCGGGGAGCATGGCAGGTGGCATGTGTTATCGCTGTGGTTGAGACCCTACTTGTTCAGACAATAACCGCAATGCTAACTGGGAAGGATATGGGCTTTCTAATCCTCAAACCTCTCTCCAGTGACACACTTCCACCAACAAGGCCGTACCTCCTAATCCTTGCCAAATGGTTCCACCAACTTTGAACCAAACCATTCAAACATGACCTATGGAGGTCATTCTCATTCAAATCACCCCACACACATTCTCAATATAACACTGTTTTCAGCTTCCAAAGTGCAAAGCTGAGAAACTCACCTGTGGGAAGAGAGAGAGAGAGAGAGAGAGAGAGAGAGAGAGAGAGAGAGAGAGAGAGAGAGAGAGAGAGAGAGAGAGAGAGAGAGAGAGAGAGACCATCAGGTGCCTTGTGCTTCCAAGTGCAATGTTGCAGGATATTTGATCTCATTGTGAACCTTGAGATTGTGAACTCTAAAAACCTGTTTCTTGTTTGATATGGCTCACCCCTAACACACACCTTTAACTCAAAAACTTTCTGTTTATTGTAAACAGGTGGTTATGGTATGGCTCATCCCTAGCATACACCTTTAATCCAAGAGCACTCTATATACAAGATTTAACAAAGTTAACCCTAGTCTAGAGTTAGAACAAGAAAATAGCTGACAGGAATTAAACAGAAAGGAGGGGCATGAGAGAACGGTATTTAAGACAGCGGGAGGGGAAGAATGGGGTTTTTGGCTTTTTCCTTCTGGGACGTGAGCTGGATAGGAAGGGCTTTTTTATTCTGGGATGCCAGTATAGTCAGCTGTGTGTTTTCTCTGCCTCTCAGAACTATGAGGTTTTCACCACAGCATCTGACTCCTGAATGTTCATTGGTAAGACTGAACATTTGGGATTTTTTTTTCTTTTTAACTATAGTGCAGTGGAGTAAGGACCATTTGTTTTAATTAATGCCTTTGACAGAGTAGGGATGTAGTTAATCTTGGCAAATACACCTCTAGTGTGGAATTAGCTGCGGGTGCTAGAATGTTCATTCAGCAGCAGCCAATCTTTTGAAGGGTGGGTCCCTATATTCCCAGCATTGGATGGAAACACGAGAAATAAGCACACCGCAGTGGGCCAGCACTGCTGAGCTCAGCAACACAGTGATGTATAGAGTTCCCTTGGGGAGACAGCAGGTGCTGTGTGTGGTGAGTCTGTGTGGCTGGCGTGAGGCAGGTGAGGCTGTGCTTGACACCAGTGATAGAATTCGGGTCTAGAGCAGATGGCAGAGGTTGGATCTTTTCCTCCAGATGCTACCATGAGGGTTGAAGGGAGGCTGTCCTCTAAGCTATGTTTCCTTGTGGAATCTGTAACTCTATCAGGCAACACTCTAGGGTTGGAAAAACCCTCCTTGTTTACTTCTCCAGTCACCTGTGAGGGACAAGCTAGTCCTAGAGTAGGACCAGCTCTAGGAACCACTGTTTCATGACCCTGGTCAGTTGTCTTCCCATCTCTTTAGGCACTGGCTTTGTCAGAGATGAGGTAGAGTTTTTTTTTTTTTCCTTTGAATCTTTTTCATTTTACTGAAGTAGAGTTCACACGATGTCCCATCATGCAATGATTTAGGTTAATAGCCCACTGGCATTAGCGCAATCATGGCGTGTACTGTCACCACCCCTATCCAGCTCTGGAACATTTTCCCACCCCCGAAAGAAGCTGTGCGGGTCTTGCCAAGTTTCTGTCTCTTTCATTTATATATTCTGGCTACTTCCCATCAGTGAAACACGGGTTACGGTTTGGATAGCTGTCTCCCAACAGCCCATTGTTGAAAGCTGGGTTTCAGCCCATGGCACTGTTGGGAGTTGTATAGTTATTAGGAGGTAGAGACAAGTGGAGGAGGGTGAAGACTTTCTGAGGGGTGTCTTTGAAGAAGACATCGAGATACTGATGACCCCTTCCTCTTTTTTGCTTAGTAGCTGCCTCGAAAAAAGTAGTTTTGTATTCAACAGACTTCCTAGTGATATATGTCTATTCACCACCCCCTGACCAAATGATGGTAGACTGAAGCTTCCAAATCTGTGGGCCAAATAAGCCCTTTCTCTTTATAAGTGGGTTATCTTAGATATTTGTTACAACAATGGGATGTTGAATGTTTGGGTTTGGATATCAATTTGATTACATTAAAGGTCATGTAGCTAACTCATAAAGCATTGTTTTTTTTTTTCTGGCTATCACATTAATTATTCTCAGTGCTTTAGTGGAGATTATACACCTCTTCTGTTGAAAGGGGTGTCGATTTGGCTTCCCAGAATGTGCTGGTGTCCCAGGTGAGATCAGCAAGTGTGTCAAGACACTGGCTGAAGAATTCTTGCCTTCAGTGCAGGTCTGCAAACTCAGCCAATGTGGGACTAGATGGAAACTAAGAGAAGAAGGGACTTCTTGTTGCTTTTAATGCTGGGCGTTCCATCTTTTCCTGTCCTTGGATATCAGAACTTCAGGATGTCTCAGTTTTGAACTCTATGATTTCTACCGGAGGATCCGTAGGCTTTTAGACCATTAGACTTGAATTGAAAGCTATACCCTTGGCTTCTCAGGTTTGGATGCCTATAGTCTTGAAGGAACTGTGCTCCTGGTTCCCATGGTTTCAAAGTATGGGCGTAGTTTATTGTAGGACTTTTCAGCCTCCACACTCAAATGAGCTAGTGCCCTCTAAACCCCTTCTTCTTGTCTCTGTGATTTATATTGCCCGTATTTCTGGAGAACCTTGGCTAGAAAAACACACAAAGCCAAAATTCAGCAGCTGTTGTTTTCTTTAACCTATGCAGTTAGCTTTACTCACGGTTTTTAAATTTCTTCGTTAAGTATTTGAGTTACTTGGTGACTTTCCATTTCACCTGGAAGACACTCACTAGTATTTCTTATTTTAACTTTCTTTTATTTTGAAAAAAAATAGTTTTTCTAGATAAAGAATTCTGGGGCAACATTATTTTATTGCAGTACTTAAAAACAATAGCTTGTTCTTTTTTTTAAGAGACTGCCTAAGCTGTCAGCTGTGTCAAAGTGAAACTGAGTATCTTCTTCGCAGTGACTAGCTGTCTGAAACTGATTGAATGACAACACAAGCTTCGCACATTCTACGAGAAGCTCACAGCCACAGAAGCAGCTCCTGATGCTCTGGTGAAGAGTTGGAAAGGTTGTGTGGTCTGAATCAGTGGTGACAATGGCAAACAAGGTTTTCCCAAGAAGTAAGGTGTTTTGACCCATGGCAGAGTGCACCTGCTGTTGAGTAAGGGGCATTCTTGTTATAGACCAGGGAGAACTGGAGAGAGCAAGCCCAAGTCTGTTTGTGGATGCATTATGGATGCCAGTCTGAGAGAAGAGCACTCCTGGACTGACGGATACTCCTGTGTCTTGTCAGTCCATTGGGACCTAAAAGAACCAACAGAATTCAAAAGCTTTAAAATCTCCCTAAAGAAGATGATGTCTGCCAATATGTTGTCAGAAAGCTCTTAAACAAAGAAGGTAAGAAGCCCAGGACCAAAGCACTCAAGATTCAGTATCTTGTCACTCCACGGGTCCTGCAACACAGACACTGATGTATTTCCCTGAAGAAACAATGCACTAAAAAAACAAAACAAAACAAGGCAACAAATAAACGAGGGGAGGCTGTCAAGTATGCTAAACTTCTGGCCAAGAGAATGAAGGGAGTCAAAGAAAAGCACCAGGAACAGATTGTGGGGGGATGTAGATTGTCCTGGCTGGAAGTTTCTGTGTCTGAGTCCAGTCAAAAATAAGGCTTTTAGGGGTAACAAATAAGCAACAAGACCCTGAAACAATGAAACAAAACATATGGACAAGAAACCAAGCAAGTAAATCAACAAACAAAAAAGGAAGTTGGCTTGTTCTCTAGAGAGTTTTCAAGGAGAAATGTTGCTAATCTCATTGAAACTCTCTGCTTTGGAAACAATCTGCTCCCTTCTGGCTGCTGTCAAGATTTTCCTTTCTACGTGTGCTGGTGTGAATAATTTAAAATTTAACCTGATCAGAGCCCAGGTGAGGCTGGAATGTACAGCTGCCCCGTCTTAGTCTGTGTCTCCTGTTATGATTCTGTCCTGTGTCTGCTGGTGTGGTTGGTGGTACACCTCAGCTCTCTTCTTTTGTCATTATTCCCCTTTCTTTCCGCTCTTAGACCAAATCTCAATGGACTGATTTTTAAGTTTGTTGATTTTTTTTTCTGCCTGCTCTAATCTGCTCTTGAATTATTTTTGTGAAATTTTCATCATAGTTATGGTATTGTTCTGATCCAGTTTCTTTTTGTTACTTTTTATTAACTGTTATGTCTTTATTGATTCTTAAAAAGAAACAAGGTGTGACACTATTGCTTCAATTTCCTTTAGTTCCTTATTCACAGTTTCTTTGAGCTCTTTTTCAGTACATTTAAGGCAGTTGATTCAAAGCCATCCAAGTATGTCCAGTTCATGTCCTTATCTGAGGACAGCACCTCTTTATGAATTTTTCTAATTATGAATTTTGTCTATTTAATTAAAAATGTAGGTATGGGAATTTTATAGGCACGTATGTGTGTGTGTGTGTGTGTGTGTACTACATTCATGCCTACAGTCTGAGAAGCCCAGAAAAGGGCATCGGATCACCTGGAACTGGCTGTTAAGTGCTGAGTCAGTTTTCCAGTTTTCTTATTTCATTGCACATATTTTTTGTTACAAAGACAGCATTTTAATCATGTGATATGATAACTCTGTGATACAAACACCCTCCTCTGGGTGCTCTTGCTGTCTGTTGGTTTTCAGTCAGTCTTGTGACAGCTATGTCCTTCAGCTGCATGACTATGGCAGCCACTGTTCTATTAGTCAGTTATTCTCCTTAAACATAGAAACATCGCAGCTTCTTTTTTCATTAAACAGCCTCTTGCATGCTAAAATTTTTTTTGCTACCTTCTCATGTTCAAAACAAGGAATTCTGATGTCTTTGGATGGAATATATACTGTTTTTGTGGAGGAACAGAATTTTGGATATTCTAATTTTAGTGATGACACCTTTTCCTATTTTTCTCTTTTAATTGGAGATTTTATTAGGCTGAATAATCACATTCATAGATACAATATTTGGATCCTTGGATCTTTTAAATATTACCTTATAAGGAAAAATGTCTTTGTAGTTGTGTTTAGCAAAGGAAACAAGATTATCCTGGATTATCTAGGAACATATTTAATGTCATTGTACACATCCATATGAGTGATAGGGAGAAGACTCATAAGAAGCACATATATGAGAAAGCAATCTGGCCTAGGAAAAGAGATTGGGGTAATGTGGCCACAGAGAGAAAAATTCTGGAAGCTACCAGAAGTTGAAAGAAGCAAAACTTACTTTGTTCTTCCAAATCCTTTCAGGGAAGGAAGTTCTGTGATGCGGTGATCCTCACATTTAAAAACTCATCAAATTTCTGGCCTTCAGAAATTTGACAATACATTTCTTTAGTTTCAATCTTTCAAATTAGAGCAGTCTTCAAAACCTTCACTCCTCCCAGACAACCGGATTATTTGATTCTATCTGTGCCTATCAAACAAATGGAGTCAGTGGTAGGGTGGTCTTTTGAGTTTTGTGCAGTTTACTTCACTCACTCATGCACACACACAGACACACACACACACACAGACACACAGACACACACACACACACACACACACAAGCTACAGTTAGTATTTTTCTGACCAAAGTAGAGAAAACACAGAGAAATACTTTTTTTTTGTTTGTTTTTGAGACAATGTCTCACTATGTAGATCTAGTTGTCACTATGTATATCAGGTTAGCCTTAAAGACACAGAGATCCACCTGCCTCTGCCTCCACCACACCCAGTAGAAATATAATGTTAATCAGTGGCTTGAATCTGCCCACTAGGGCGTACCCTTACATGCCCTGTGTACTTTGTTTTGACTACCAGGAAGATATGAAACATATTTGATATTTAGCTCCAGTGAGCAGGAGCCTGACACAAATCACAGATCATAACATCTCTTATTTCAATAAAATAATATGTAGAAGGAGAATCACAATTAAAAGTTATAAATATTATGACAACATATTAGTACAAATATATGGCATCATGGCTGGAAAGAAGGTTCAGTGGTTAAGAGCACTTGCTACTCTTGCAGGATTCAGTTTCAGCCTTGTAACTCTAATTCCAAGGGATCTCACCCCTCTTCTGGACTCCATGGGCACTGTATGTATGTGGTGCATAGACATGTAAGCAGAACACCCATATAAAACATTAAATTGAAACAGATTAAAAATCTTAAAAAGCTCCACATGGAAGTACAGAGAAGAGATTTTCTGTGTAGGAAAACTAGACACAGCTTCTCAGAGATGTTATGTCTTGGACAATGTCTAACTGGTTGCCCTGTTTGCTAGGTGGGGAGTTCATGAGTGCAGAGCACCATGTACAGAGGCACTGGAGCATGAAAGCTGTGGTTTATTTGAGATATCGTGGGAACTTCGGCTTGGCTGGAGCAGAGCATGTGCGGAATAAAGAATGATGCTGGGTAAGTGGAGGATGTTGGAGGATCTTGAATGTTTTGATAAACATCCTGATGGTTAATCTGTAGGAAGCTGGAAATTAACACAAGCTTCAAAACAGAGAAGAGAGATACTGGTGGCAGCATGGATGATGGACAGACTGGAAGAAGGAAGATGATGGTGGCAGCATGGATGATGGACACACCGGAAGAAGGAAGATGATGGTGGCAGCATGGATGATGGACAGGAAGAAGCAAGATGGTGGCAGCAGCATGGATGATGGACAGGAAGAAGGAAGATGGTGGCAGCAGCATGGATGATGGACAGGAAGAAGGAAGATGGTGGCAGCAGCATGGATGATGGACAGGAAGAAGGAAGATGGTGGCGGCAGCATGGATGATGGACTGGATCAGTGAGTTGCAGGTAAGACAAGTTAACAGCTCAGTCTAAAATAATGGTGCGAGGGATGGATTTTGGGATTACTCTGGAAAGAGAGAGTGACATCAAGAAAGAGGCTGATAATGTTTATTACACACAGAATGCGTGTGTTTTTCTCAAACAATGATCCATCTTTTTCAGTGTCTTTTTCTTATCTTTTATATCTTTAGCATTATGCCTTTTAACGTATGGCTTTAATTATAATACATTTTTATTTCTTAATTTCTCTCTGATATTTTCCTGGAGGTGTTTGTGGTAGTTTGAATGTGATGTGTCTCCCCTTGGGCTCCTGTGTCTGAAATCTTGGTCTCCAGATGCTGGTGTAGGTTTGGAAGGTTATAGAATCTGTAGAAGACAAGTCTCACTGGAAGAGCTGAGTCACTAGCCGTGAGTTTTTGGAGTTTTGCATCCCAGGCAAGCTTCTTAACAGTTGCCTGTGATTCTGGACAGTGAACACAATATGGCCACCGTCCTGCTCCTGTTCTCCTAACTTCCCACAATGACTGGCTGTCTCTCTTCTTAAATTTCCTCCTTTAAGACACAAGGTGGCTGCTAACTCATGCTTCTGCCATCATGCCTGGCCCCAAATGGCTGACTCTCTCTTT
>CM053744.1:14284735-14319461 GCA_028658305.1 Pachyuromys duprasi | reverse complement strand
ATAAAGCCTTTGGCAGAGGGCGAGAAGTGATGATAGAAATGGGGGAGGTTGGTGAGACTTGGGGAGAACAAGAGCTCCACAAAGACCAAACTGAGCAGGGCACAGGGGTCTTGTATGAGACGGTTTCTACAATCAAGGACCATGTGTGGATGTGGCTGGAACCCCCGCTCAGATGGGGCCCATGATAGCTCGCTGTCGGACTGATAGCTCGCTGTCGGACTGATAGCTCGCTGTCGGACTGAAGACCCTAGTGAGGGAAACAGGGACTGTTTCAGTCATGATCTTGATGGCTGACTCTTTGACCCTCCCCCATACAAGCCGGGGAGTGACAGACTGGCTAGATCCCAGGGGAGGACATTGCAGTCAGCACTGAGGAGACAGGATGAGCTGGGGTTGGATGGAAGGGGAGGAGGTCCTCCCCTGTTGGTGGACTTGGAGGGGGTGGGGAGGAGGGAGATTAGGGAGGGAGAGGGAAGGTGGGAGGGAATGAAGGAGGGGGACTATGCCTGGGATGCAAAGTGCCTAACCTGTGATTGATATAAAAATAAAATTTATAAAAAAGTTAGTGATTGGAAACTGTTAGATGTAATATTCTCTATACTCTTGTGAAGTCCATTTGAACAACGGTGTACTTTAACTCTGAAAGGTTTTTTGTTGATTATTGTCTTGACTTTCTATGTGTTGATTAAAGTACCAAAGTCACTAACTACTGTTTCAGCTGAACCTATCTATACCTTTTTGTCCAGTTGTACTTATTGTATGAAACTGAGTACACCAGCACCAGTGTATGTATGTCTGTATGTATGTGTGTACGTATATATGTATGCATGTATGTAGGCATTTGTGGCTTGTTTTATTTTAATGACTGGTCCCCTTGAGGCCACAGCCAAGCCACTATGTACAGACATGAGGGAAGCTTTATTTCTTGGTCTCTTCCTCCTTGGACTGGGTCTTGATGATCATCTCCTTCTTGGCCTGGCACTCTTGTGCTTTCTTGGTCTTAGACCTGAGAGCCTCAGACTGGTCAGCCAGGAGCTTCTTGTGGGCCTTGTCTGCCTTCAGCTTGTGGCTGATGCTCCATAAGAATCTGCTTGTTTTGAATACATTCCCTTTGACCTTCAGGTGCAGGCTGTTTTACATATTGTGGTCAGTCTTTTTGGATTCATGGTATCTCCTGAGAAGCCAGCACAGGATCCTCAATCCTTTTCATCCAGGTCATCTTCTTGGGTATCTGAGTGTTGTCCATACCCTTCCATTTCCATATGCCCATATGCCTGCCCTTCTGTCGAGCCATGCTGTTTTTCTAGCATCAAGCCTGGGAATGGATAGCTTCCGGGTGATTGGCCCATCATTTATTAGCTTCCTGATTTGTTGACAGGAGCTGGCACTGGTGATTTCATTGGTCTCATTAGGGTCCAATGAGATGTTCTTTTTATTGCAGCTAAAGACAGTAGAGGCAAGGCTCTTCTGTAGCCTGATCATACGCATGGCTGTAGACACAGCAGAGAAATCAGTTATTATATTTATAATTGCCCTATCTTCTTGATGGATCTGTCCTTTATTAATACATAATGATCTTATTTATCTCTTCCAAAATGACTTTTTTTCTACATGAAGCTCATTTTGTCAGATAGGTTTAGAAATCTTGTCTTTTAAAAATTTTTGCTTACTTGTCATATCTCTTCCCATCCCATTTTCAGTTGCTTTGTGTCTTTACCAATGAGATGTTTTTCTTGCAAACAGCAAATAGTTGGATCTTGTTTAATCTCATCAGCCAGTCTGCATCTTTTCATCTTTTGGGATCTTCTTCAATTTCTTTCTTCAGAGATGAAGTTTTTTCATACAAGCCTTCACTTGCTTGGTTAAAGTCACACCAACGTACTTTATGTTTTTTGTGGCCGTTGTTAAGGGTGTTAATTCCCTAATTTCTTTCTCAGTCCATTTGTCTTTTGTATACAGGAAGGCTACTAATTTTTTTTGAGTTAATTTTGTATCCAGCCACTTTGCTGAAGGTGTTTATCAGCTGAAGGAGTTCCCTGGTAGAGTTTTTGGGGGTCACATATGTATACTATCATATCATCTGTGAATAGTGATACTTTGACTTCTTCCTTCTGATTTGTGTTCCCTTGAGCTCCTTTAGCTGTCTATTGCTTTAGCTAGGACTTCAAATACTATATTGAAGAGATATGGAGAGTGGGCAGCCTTCTCTTGTCCCTGATTTCAGTGGAACTGATCTAAGTTGCTCTAGGTTTAGTTTATAGGCTTTCTGTATATTGCCTTTACTATGTTTAGGAATGTGCCTTGTATCCCTGATCGCTCAAAGACTTTAAATATGCACAGGCGTTGGATTTTGTCAAATGCTTTTTGGCATCTAAGGAGATGATCATGTGTTTTGTTTTGTTTTGTTTTGTTTTGTTTCTCTCAGTTTGTATGTGGTGGATTGCATTGACAGATTTCTGTATAGTATCCCTGTAGGCCTGGGATAAAGCCTGCTTGGTCATGGTGGATGAAATATTTGATGTATTCTTGAATTTGGTTTGCAAGTATTTTATTGAGTATTTTTGTGTCAATGTTCATCAGAGAAATTGCTCTGAAATTCTATTTCTTTGTTGGGTCTTTGTGCGGGTTAGGTATCAAGGTGACTGTGGCCTCATAGAATGAATTTGGTAATGTTCCTTCTATTTCTATTTTGTGGAATAGTTTCAAGAGTGTTGGTATTAGCTGTTCTTTGAAGGTCTGGTAGAATTCTGTGCTGAAATCATCTGGTCCTCGGCTCTTTTTGGTTGGGAGACTCTTGATGATTGCTTCAATTTCTTTAGGGGACTTAGAACTATTTAATTTGTTTACCTGATCTTGATTCAACTTTGGTAAGTGGAATCTATCAAGAAAGTTGTCCATTTCATTTAGATTGTCAAATTTTGTTGTGCAAAGGCCTTTTAAGTATGACTCAATGAATCTTTGGATTTCCTCAGTATATGTTGTTATGTCCTCCTTTTCATTTATTTTGTTGATTTGGATAGTGTCTCTGCCTTTTGCTTAGTTTGGCTAAGGGTTTGTCTATCTTGTTGATTTTCTCAAAGAACCAGCTCTCTTTTTTCCCCTCTAGGGCTTTCAGGTGTGCCAATAAGTTACTTGTATAGGATGTCTCCAATCTTTCAATTTATATGAAGGTACTTAGTGCTGTGAACTTTCCTCTTAGCACTGCTTTCATTGTGTCCCATAAGTTTGGGTATGTTGTGCCTTCCTTTTCATTGAATGTTAGGAAGTCTTTAATTTCTTTATTTGTTCCCTGACCCAGTGGTTACTGAGTAGAGCTGATAAGTTTCCATGTGTGTTTGGCTTTTTGTTATTTCTGTTGTCGAGGTTCAGCTTTATTCCATTGTGGTCTGTTAGGATACAAGGGATTATTTCAATCTTGTATCTGTTGAGGCTCTCTTTGTGACCTACTATGTGGTCAACTTTGGAGAAGGTTCCATGAGGTGCTGAGAAGAAGGTATATTCTTTTGTATTTGAGTGAAAAGTTCTATAGATGTCTGTCAGGTCCATTTGATTCATGCCATCTGTTATTGTCATTATTTCTCTGTTTAGTTTCTGTTTCATTGCTCTGCCCTTTGGTGAGTGGGGTTTGAAATCTTCCACTATTAAGGTGTTGGGATCAATGTATAGTTTAAGCTTTATTAATATTTCTTTTATAAAGTGGTGTACCCTTATATTTGGTGCATAGATGTTCAGAATTGAGATGTCATCTTGGTGAAATTTTCCTTTGATGAATATGAAGTGTTCTTATACATTCTTTTGATTGGTTTTGGATGAAAATCTATTTTATTAGATATTAGAGTGGCTACTCCAACTTGCTTCTTGGGTATGTTTGCTTGGAAAACTTTCTTCCAGCCCTTTACTGTCAGGTAATGTCTATATTTGTTGCTGAGGTGTGTTTCTTGTATGCAGGAGAATGTTGGATCCTGTTTATGCATCCATTCTGTTAGTCTGTGTCTTTCTATTGGAGAGTTGAGTCCATTGATGTTGAGAGAGATTAACAACCAGTGAGTATTAGTTCCTTTTATTTTGATGTTGGCTGTGGTAGTGTATTTATGTGTTTGTCTACTTTTAGTTTGGCTGTAGTGAAGTTATTTATTTCCTGTGTTTTTCTGGAGGTAGTTAGCCTCCTTTGGTTGGAGTTTTTCTTTTAGTATTTTCTGTAAGACTGGATTGTGGATAAATACTGCTTATATTTGTTTTTGTCATCGAGTATCTTGTTTTTTTCCGACTATGGTAATTGAATGTTTTGCTGGGCATGGTAGTCTGAACTGGCATCTGTGGTCTCTTAGGGTTTGCAAGATGTCTGCTCAGGCCAGTATATGTTACTTGGCCTTTTTCCTTTGTAGCTTTTAATATTTTTTTCTTTGCTCTGTACATTTAGTGTTTTGATTATTATGTAAGGGAGATTTTTTTCTAGTATAATCCATTTGGTGTTCTTCTATGCTTACAGGCATCTCTTTCTTTATATTGGGAAAATTTTCTTCTGTGATTTTGTTGAAAATATCTTCTGGGCCTTGGAGCTGTTAATCTTCTCCTTCTCTTCCCTTGATTCCTATTATTCTTAGGTTTTGTCTTTCCATGGTGTCCTTGATTTCTTGGATGATTTGTGTCAGGAATTTTTAGATTTAACATTTTCTTTGATGGGTGATTCAATTTCCTTCATTGAATTTTCTATTCCTGAAATTCTTTCCTCCACCTCTTGTATTCTGTTGGTGATGCTTACTTCTGAAGTTCTTGTTTTTTTCTCTAAGTTCTCTTTTTCCAGGATTGCCTCAGTTTGTGCTTCATTTATTGTTTCCATTTCCATCTTTAGATCTTGAACCATTTTAATGATTTCCTTTACCTGATTGTGTTTTCTTCAAGTTTTTTGAGTGACTTATTTATTTTCTTTTTACAGCCCTCTTTAAAGGCCTCAATCTGTTTGACTGTATCTTCCTGTATTTCTTTACAGATTTTTGTTTCCTCTATTATCATCTTCATAAGCATAGATTTAAGCTCATTTTGTGTGTGTGTTCAGTTGTGATAGAGTGTCCAGACCTGATTACCTTGTGATATCTGGGTTCTGGAGATGGATTGCTTTGGCTTTTGTTGACTGTGTTTTCACGCTGGCCTTTAGCCATCTGGTTGTCTCAGGTGTTGGCTGTTAATTTCTGGTGCCCACTGGAGTTTTGGGGTGAGTAGGGGGCAGAAGAGCTCTGGGCAGGAACCTGGATGTTCCCTCCAAAGATTGGTGTGTATGATCTCAGACTTGTGGGTGGTTCTTAGGGGATTCCCTGTGGCTCTCCTCAGGTGTATGATCCTGTGGGCTAACTGGACTCCTCAGGAGCCCAGAGCCTTTCCTCTTACCAGGGAAGTCCTGGAGACAACTGCCTGCCAAGGGCTTTCTTGCTTTGAGGTGATGAGCTGCGGCTGCCAGATACTGGGCTTCCTAGGTGCAGCCCTCTTGAGAACCAGCGAGCCCAGAGGTTTGATAAGTAAGTGGCTAAATGCTGGTGGGAACCAGGGACCTTTTCCCAGGATTAGCTGGGTGACGTGAGGTTGTTTCCCTGACCATGGGGTTGATGCTCACCTGGGATACATAAATGCTGGTGTTCTGGGTCCATAGTTCAGTCTGTTGGTTGCCGTGCAGGCACTGCTGCCCTGCTGATGAGACACAGTGTGTCATTGGTGCCGTCATCTTGGATCCTTGTGTATAGACTTCTTTAGGTATGGTTTTCAGTACCTTCTTGTCACCAATTGCTCTACTCTTGCACTTATCTTGGTAGATCTTTATTTCTAATAATAACTTTGCTGGATATAGTAATCGTCATCAGTTTTATTTACATTAAGGGCTTGAAATATATTGTTTCATACTTTCCATGTCTTTTGGATTTATTTTGAGAGCTGTGAAGGCAGTCTCATGAGTTTGCTTCTTTGAGTTGGCATTTTTCTATTGCTTATTTGTTCTTTAGTTTAATCATTTTAACTGCAGAATGTCATGGAGTGATTTTTTTTTCCTGGTCATGTGCTCTAAATGCTTCCTTTACTTGGCTTTGGTTTCTTTCTTAGCTACAGCAGCATGATTTCATTAACAGCTTTTATTTTTTTAATTTGAATTGTAATATTTTTACTGATGATTATGTCTAGGGTCTTTTATATGTTACATAGGTACTCTACTACTTAGTCACATCTCTATTACCTTGCCTTCTTTTAAAACTTATTTTATTTTATGCATTTTAGCAAAAGTCTTACTAAGTTGAATTTGCAGCTCAGCCCAGGGAAGGATGACAAGTGCTTACCACCATTCCTGGAAAATTTAATCTCTCAGAAAATCATGGTCATGCTTTCCTGCTTGTTTATTTATTTACTTTTGTTGTTTAAATATAATATTTTCTTGATTTCTCTTCACTTCCTGGTATTTTTACCTGTACTTGATTTAACCAATTTTTGATGCTTTGCAATGATTTTTTTAATTAAAATTTAATTTTTAAAATATTAATTACAGTTTATTCACTTTGTGTAATGCTTTTTTAACTTTATTTTGTTTTATTTTCCAACATTTGTTTTGTCTCCTCAAATCTAATTTTCCTTGTCAAATTTCTTATCCACATTGCAAAGTCCTTATCTAGATCTTAAATTTATTGTTTCATGTCTGTAATTTGCTTGTTTATACCCTCTTTGAAATCTAGGAACTTCCCAGTTTGCTAATGGCAAAGCTAAGTGGTGCCATCTGAGTCCATTGGAAACCGAAGAAAGGAAAGTGAGACTCAATAACACCTTGGCTATTGGGTCAGAGTTGTGCAACTCTGCAGTTATGATATGCTGATGGACTCTATCTCTTGCTGTAGAGTAATGCCAGAAAAACACCTTGCTTTTCACAGCCTGGGTCTCCTGCCACCTGAACTTAGCAGCTTATCCACATTCAGGTTTCTTCCTTTCTACAACTGCCTCAAATGGCTGTTTCCCATTCAGAGACTACAATATGGTGTCTCCCGGATCCCTGACTTGCTTTCAAATCTCCAGATCAGGTCAGTCTTGAACAAACCCCTTTCTAATATGGAACCTGGCTGTATCACACTTGAAGACATGGGCTTGTAAAAGTTGATTTCTTCTCTATTTTGGTCTTTCATGAAGGAAGAATTACTGACAACAAATCCCTTGTTTTTAAGGCTTGTGAGAACTTTGGTTTATCCTGTGGCTAGGACTGTGAGCGTCTTCCACCAAGGCCACCTGGGTTGTACAAGGTTGTGGCTTCAGTTTCCCGGGAAGAGAACTGGAGCTGTGACTTGCTAATGTCACCATTTTCACCACATAGCCATCAGTTTCTCTGCACCTTTTGTCTTTCTTATCATCTTCTTCATTTCTTTTGCTTATTTTTCCTTTTTCTCCCCAGAATGGAGCCTGTCCTTTGTTACCCAGACTCTTTCTTGTTTTACACAGTGACATAGAGTGCTTCTAGTCCTCCACCTTACTGCAGGGCTTATTCTGTGATTGTTATTCCTAGAACTCATCACATAGGTCACTGTCATTAGTTGACTACATTTTTATAATTTGATGAAGCCAGGAAAAATGTGTCACACACACCAGATATTCAAGAAATGTTTCACGAGTATACTAACAGTACACCTATAATGAAGAAAATCTATCCTTAAGGTTATTAGCATCTCTCTCCAATACCTTCTGTTTAACTAGCTGACTTTGTTGTGGTGAAATCCCCATGTCACATCCTGTGAAAGGTCACCACACAAAGGGAAGTGCTCTGCCCTTCAATCTACCTGTCCACTGGAATGCCCATCTTAGCAGCAGTGTTGATGACTTCCTGAGTATTTGTGGTCGGTGGGTTTTATTTTCTGGTAGGGAGACATTTTTACTGGGATAATTATATAGCCTCTGCTCCAGAGGCAGGCAAATGAGATCTGTGGTGTTTTCGCAGCTGCTTTCTATGAACAGTTTGAGAGTGAAGGACTACACTCTGCTTTTTCAACTCTTGTTATTTTATTTGTGGCTCTTTCTGAGATTTTATGAGCTACGCATGAGCTGAACAGCACAGATATAATGAGAAACAGGACATAATAGCCCAACCGAGTTATTTATTTATTTATTTATTTAGAAAGTCCCCTGAAGCTGTTTGTTCCAAATCCTAAAGTCTATAACCACTGAGGATAACTGGGACACAGTTGCCACAGTGTTTACTCAGTGGCCCCAAATAACAGATGGACACTATATGAATGACATTCTAGAATCCCATGAGAGGCTAACCTTTCATAATCCTACGTTTGACTGAACACTTGGCAGGATCAACAATCAGTGCCAGCAGATACAGAGATAGTGAAAACCCAATTTCCACACTAACTTTCAGTCTGATTTGGCCTCTTTGGTAGTGTGGCTCTGGGCTGGCCTAGCAAAATGTTTCCTGGTTTCTATTTACACACAGCTAAATGCTTCAGTTGTGTGGTCTGGCTCCTCTGAACTGCTCTTAGAGCTGCGGATGAAACTCTGTAAGCTTGAGGCTACCTGATTGAATCAGATAAGAGGGCTATGGATGGGTTTCAATTTTCTTAAGGCCCACAGCACTGCAGGATCTGTAATTCCTGCTCTGTTGGGTGGAGTCTTCTGTTTACACACAGCTCAAGTTCTTGTTGAATTTAATTTGTTGTCCATGTTCAGTCTCCTCTAAAGGATACTTTAAAAATACTCCATGTTCTAAGAATGAATCTCAAATGATACAGTCAGAACCAAAGTGGACATTTTGCTAGATAATTGACAATGTTGAGTAAATCCATGGAGCTTTAGAAAAGTTTAGTGTGGATGTCGACCAGATAGTAGAATTCAATGTACCTGTGATTTGATGGCCTTAAACTGTTTAATAAACAACACAAAATGTGACTTAGGATTCTTAGGCTTCCAAGTGGTGCCTCAGGCTTGTTGTACTCCTGATATTACTTAATGTGTACCACATGCTTGTGATCTGTGTTCGTAGAGCAATAGTTCTCGAGGAAGGAGTGAATTTTTGTTCTCTCTTGCCCCAGGATACTACTGCAGCATTCTGGGACACTTTTGGGTATCACTACTGGTAGATCTTTCCAGAATTCAGGTCTGGGCTCAGACTGGGGTTCTCCGAACCATGGTATTAATAGAAAGGGTATAACAGTTGAAATGTTACCCCAAATACTCATTATTTAAGCTTTTTGCAGGTCATCTCTGTCCTAAAAAACTTTTGCAATTTGAATTTTACACCTCTGGGTTGCATTCTGGGACTTGTCATTTTTTGGCTCTGTGATCTAATAAAAATCAGTTGTCTTTTACTAAAGTCTACCTTTACCTTCTGCAAAGTGAGGCTGATTACATGTCTCAGGCTCTGTTGCCTTCGTCATGGCCGCCTTTAACTTGTATCTCACTCACCCTCTATCCTGAAGTCACTAGCCACATGCAAGAAACTCAGCCTTGGTTTCAAAAGCATGATCCCTTAGTAAGAGACGCACGGTACGGATGCTGTGACTGGGATCCAGGTCAGACAGATATCAGTTCAAAGGACACTTAGATGAATTTAAGACTTTAACTTTTCTCCCTAATCTATTCATCACGGGGGGTGGGGGTGGGGGAGGGCAGGGCAGCCAGGCTCAGGAGGTCTTCTGCCCTGGAATATATTTTCGCCTTAGTTGAGGCCCAGGATGACATCCTGACTTCTGACTTCCGTCGTGATTTTGTATGTGTGCTACAGGGCTAGCTAAGTACTGATCATGACAGGCAAGCTATTCTAAGTGCCTAAGCACATTATCCCAAATGTGGCAGTATGGAATAGGTACTGTTTGTAGTCTTATTTCATGAACGAGGAACGGAAAACACAAAGAGATGCAATCATTTCCCCGAAGTCACAAATAAGACAGGATAGATGCTGAAAAAGACACGGGTTTGAGTTGAAAATCAGTTATTTCTCTCATTGAAATTCTTCCACTTGCTGGAGAGGATCCACATGCATCCTGGAGGATCCAACCCAGAGCTTCTTTGGTGGGAGGTGAGACGTGGGAGCCCAGGTCCTTCAGCAACCTACATCTGGCGGCTGCGCAGAGAGCAAGTTAAGCCCTCTTCTGCTCTTAACACAGCCTAATGCCATAGAGTTAGAGGAAACATTTAGTTTTTTTTTTAATAATCAAAATGTGTAAACTAGCAGCAGTTTCTGTAAGTGTTTTCAGTTTTTGATGGTCAATTGTATTTGCAGACGGAAGTTAGAAGTTCCTTTTGGGGTTGAAGCTGTGGTTAAATACACAATATTTCATTAGGGTGATAGGAAGCTGAGATATGCATTTTTTTCTGGGATCAGTAATTAATTGATGACAAATTTTTAGTTTAATTTTATTGTCTCTCTCTCTCTCTCTCTCTCTCTATATATATATATATATATATATAAAACACAAAATTCATCATTTAAACTATTTTAAAGTACACAAGTCAGTGCCATTTAATTCATTCACAATGTGACATAAAGATTAGCACTATGGAACATTTGTAAAGTTTTTAATTATCTACAGAGAAAACTTGCACCTTTAAGTAGCTACTGTTTTCACTTTTTCTTTTCTTTTTTTTGTAGTCAATGCTTTCAGTATATTTGTAAATGAAAAGAGATAATAAGACACATATCATCTGGAAACACAAAATACCAAAGACAGGCAAAACAACTGTTAACAGTAACGTCTACAAAAACTGCTGAATGTATCATCCCGTGTTTAAAATTACATAGAGAGCTATGGTAATAAAACAAATCCAAACAAACATGGTAATGGCATAAAAAAAACTCATCAATTAAATAGAATTGGGGAGCCACATATAAGCCCAAGCAAATTAAGTCATTTGATTTTGACAAAGGCCAACAACACACACTGAAGAATAGACAGAATCGTCACCAAATAATGCTGGTCAAACAGGAGAGCTACATGTATAAGAACCAAACTTAATTCTCATCTCTAATCCTATTCAAAACTCAACATCAAGTAGATCAAGGAACTCAATATAAGACCTACTACCTTGAATGTGATGGACAAAAAGGTAAGAAATATGCTTGAATCTATAGGTCCAGAAATGGATTTTCTGAACAGCATCCTAGTAAGGCTGGTGTTAAAGCCAAGAATTGATAAGTAGGATGTCATGACACTAAAATTCTTCCATATAAAAAAAGATTTGAGTTATTTGAGTGAAGAGTCAGGCTACAGAAAGAAACCACAATGTAACCAGCCATACATCTGACAGAAGATTATAATTTACAATATATAAAAAATTTAATAAAACTGAACATACAGAAAATAAACAACCCAATTTAAAAAAGGGCATGACCATTTTCTAAATCAATATAACTTATAACTGTATTCCAAGTTATTTTTATAAACAGAGATAAGTATACTTTTCATTACTCATCAAAGCAGCTTCTTTTTGGTGTGTATCAAGACTACTATAGATATCAACCATTAAATAGTGTTCAGAGAATAAGAGACTGTGGGTTGCCAAACCTAACCGATACATCTTCCCACAACCCCTACACTTAAGGCTCAGGAAAAAATGCACAAGAAACAAGAACATTTTAAGATCCTGAAGCCTGTGATGTTTCTTGATAGAAGTTCAGTGTCCAAGTGGGTTCCATAGTAATGGGAACAGGGACTGTCTCTGACATGAACTGATTGGCCTGCTTTTTGATCACCTTCCCCTGAGGTGAGAACAGCCTTACTAGGCCATAGAGGAAGACAATGCAGCCACTCCTGATGAGACTTGATGGACTGGGATCAGAAGGAAGAAAGGAGGACCTCCCCTATCAGTGGTCTTAGGGAGGGACACGGGTGCAGGGCGGGGGGGGGGAGAAAGGGAGGGGTTGGGATGGGAGGAGGGAGGGAACTACAGGGGTATATAAGGTGAATAAAGTGTAATTAATAAAGAATTTAATAAAAAAAGAATACTTTCACAAGTAGCACAGTTCTGCACTAGCCTTGGTTGAGGAAACTAACCAAATAACTCAGAAAATAATTCTTCTATTTCTAGACAGTTTGGGAAGGCTGATTTTCATATGCCATCATAAATACTGTAAATATGAACTTTAGCATAGAGGCTATTTAACTGTGAAGTGAACAGGTTAAACTAAGGTGCCTTAATTGTTTCTAATGCATTTTCACTTTTTCTAACTTCTAGAAGCTGTCAGTCTCCTCTGCCTTGCGGATATGCCCGCTCTGATTTGTACTCATTCCATCTGTGGCCTTTGCATCTGGCATCACTCAGGATGTCTTTGACACTTATCCACCTTACCTATTGAATAATACTTCCCTTAAGGGTATGCCCACCTTTTCTTTATCATTTTTCAGTTTGTGGCTATTTGGATCTTTTCACCCTTTTCTATAGTAAATAATGTTACTATGAATATTAATATGCATCCTTTTGTTTCACGTTTTCTTGTGCGTATTCCCAGGACTGGACTTCCTGAGTGGCTTGGTTATTCAGGTTTGGTTTGTTGAGGAGCTACAGGTTGTTCTTCCTAATGGATGGGTCCACTTCACATTCTCACCGATGGCATATGAAACCTCCAATTTATTTTCGTTTTTGCCACACTGTTATTTTTTATTTACTTGATTACAGCTGTTCTAATGAGTATGAAATGGCATGTTGTGTGGTTTTTATTTCTTTAAGGACTAATGACATTAAACACTTTTAAATGTGCCTGTTGATGTTTTTATATCTTCTTACAGTGCTTGGGGGAACAGTCCAAGAACTGTAAAAACCAGTCTGTAATGTTCTGGTGATTGATTTGTGTGAGTTCTCTCTGTATTCTGAATCTGAGCCCTTAGTACATATTGATTTGTACATTTTTTAATTTGGTGATTAAATAAACCTCTTATATTGCCTTTTGATAAACAAAGTTTTTAAGATTTTTGAAATTCAATGAACATATTTTTCTTTCCTTGTGCTTTTTGAGGTCATATTTATGACATCTATTCCCAATTTCAAGTTAGTAAAGATTTACTTATATATTGTTATTCTTTTATGATTATTACTATTTCTTTATGATTATTAAATTGAAATAAAGTCTGTAACATAAAAACTTAGCTCTTAATTGAAGCCTATCTTCATTTAGAGTTGATTTTGACCATGGGGTTCAACTTTACTCTTTAGCATCTAGCCATTAAACCTCGATTTACTGAAGATTATTCTTTTCTTATCGATTCGTCTTGGCAAGCAGGTACTTCCAGTGTGAAATTCTGTGTTGTTGATCTATATCATATCCCTAGGTCAATTTGCTATTTTTTTTTTTTATTATGGTGACTTTGTGGAGTTGGGAGAGAACTCTGTCTTTGGTTTTTGCTTTCTTTCATTGACTAGATAAGTCCCTCTTCAGATTCCGTTTTCCTTTCTTTGCTATATTGTATGTGAGGGTGACACAGAACTGTCAATACTTGTTTGTGAGAGATCTCAAGAAGATGACAAGGGAAGTAGCACTTTGTGATGTTACTGATATCATGCAGCTTTTTAAAAAAAGTTAATATCAGTTATTGTAGGAGTTTTACACATCTTTTCTCATGTGCATTAATGTAACCATGTAGCTATTTCTCTAACTTCAATTCCTTTCATAGTGACAGATGAGGTATAGGATAGTATCCTTAAAAACACTTCAGGATTCACAGTCCTGTGGATTGTGAGTTTCTGCTTGAATGAAGGATACATGAAAGAAGAATGGCTACAGTGACGCCAGCAACAATGTATTGAGACACTGTCAGAGGTTACCAGACCGCCAAGCTATGTGATAAACATTGGCTGCAGTCAGGTAGCAAGCCTTTTCACGTGGGGTTATTTCAATGCAGACCTGGTGACTGAAGTCATGCTTTCTCTCCTGTTTCCTCTCTGAGCATGAACCTGTTTGAAGTCAGGAATGCAGTCTCTCACTACCTGTAGGTGATCTTTGCTGACACCCCTTTCCTCACGCCTCATCCCCAAATAAAAGGATCTTCATTTTTGTGTTGCTTCTTTCTGCCATACAGCCTTTTGGAATGAACAGCTGCCGCCCTGCTGCCGTTTCTTACTTCACTCTACCTATTCACTTACTTGTTGGTAAGAGCATAGTGGGTACTTACTGTTAAGTTCCAAGTTGTCAGATAACTGAAACAATTAATGAAATGTCCCCAGATGCGATTTTTTTTCCATCAAGAGTGGAGGTAAGCTGAGTTGAAAATAAAAACAATACCAATGTCATTAGTAGTAATTAAGAATCCTTTTAAGCATGATAAATATGAGAACACTTGCTAGGATGATTTTCCAGCATGCCCAAAGCATTAAGATAAATTCCCAGCACCACACATGATAGGGGTGAATGACAGTGTAGCCCTGAAATCCAACCAATCCAGAGGTAGGAACAGGGAGATCAGAAATTCAAGGTCATTCTTATCTGTAGCATGTGAGGCCATCTTGAGGTATATGTGAGACCCTATCAAAAAACAAAACAAAACAAAACAAAAAACAGTAAACAAAAACCAAGGTAGTAAAACAAATATCATGGTTAATATAGAAACATTAGACTGTTGGAATAAATTTATAAATAAAAGCTACATCTGAAGGGAGGGGTTTGGCTCCTTTAGGATGAATATCGATTAGAAACTTTTTACTTTTTATAGAGTGGGACGGTTACTAAAGGGTATAGCAGAAACCATACAATAATAGATTTGATAGAAGATAATTTCTCAGGAAAAGGTGTATAGTACTCAGAACTCATCTGGAATTCTGAGAATCTGCTAGTGGAACAGACCTAATTGTGTTGCTGAGGTAAACTTTAACAGAAATGAAACAATAGAAGCTACCTTAAAATCTATAGTTTTTATACTTTCTCCAAACAGTCTTCTTGATCATTTGATTACATAGCTATAATGATAGAATACCAGCTCTATATTTTCCTTCTTTATTCTTTTATTAATTTACAGGCTCATGTGCACCGCTAATAATATGGCTCATGCCTTGTTAATACATTGATGATGTGATGTTGTTGACTCATGATTTGCAATACCTTTTCACTCAAGCTCCTGAATTTTTTGGCTCTGCCGTCACAGCTGCTAATGTCTCTGCTACTGAATGTTGATGACCTGGCTAAGAATCGTCTGAGTTTTCTGTGCTGCAGTTGACAATCACAGTTGCAATAATGGGTGCTGAGATACTCAAATAAAGAGTTCCCCATCCAACTGGCCACATCTGAGCATGGCAGGATGCACAGTTTTCCCTCACTTCCCATCTTGCATCTCAAACCCGGAAAAGGTAGGAAATAGCAAGTTAAGGATATGAAACTTTAATTCCAAAACTAAACATTTATGTAGAAAACAATTGTGTTGGTATAAAGTGTACAAAACAGGAGATTCTTTCACAGAACTTGATTTATTGAGCATGGCAATGTTGACTAATATATAGCCAGTCCTTAAACGCCAGAAGAATTCATTGATCAAGACAGCCTACATTCTGCCATGTGGCTGGTTACCTCTGCTCAGGTATCATGTGTTTATCCTCCTCACATCTTTCCAGGTGACTCTCCCATGCCTGGCTGTGTCCCAGAATCCTTTCTGCCTGCCAGATGTACCACCTTCTAGTTCCTGCCTCAGCTATAGGCCATTAGCTTTTTGTTGACAGGTGATGCTTCTGTACAGACACAAGAGATTCCTTCTACAATGCTTAGCCAGCTTAACTCACTCTTTGCTCCCAAACACTGGACAAGTTTGTCTCAGCATCCCATCCTAATTTCCCTTAAATAGTTTGGATTTCTTGATAATGCTACAGTTTTGTGTCCTCATTAAATACAATTTAAAAAAATTTTTAAGTTTCAACTTTATTTAACTAAGGAACATGTAAAGAGCTGGCAGAATGTGATATGCACCTTCTGTTTTTGTTTTGTTTTTCTTTTATAATCTTTATTTTTTATATTAATTACAGTTTATTTGCTTTGTATACCAGCTGTAGCCCCTCTCTCATTACTTCCCTATCCCACTCTCTCTCCCTCATCTTCTCCCTGCCCCTCTCTAAGTCTACTGATAGGGGAGGTTTTCCTCCCCTTCCATCTAACCTTAGTTTATCAGGTCTCATCAGGACTGGCTGTAATGTCCTCCTCTGTGGCCCAGCAAGGCTGTTCCTCTCTTGGGAGGGGGATGGAGGTCAAAGAGCCAGCCACTGAGTTCATGTCAGAGACAGTCCCTGTTCCCCTTACTATGGAAACCCACTTGGATGCTATGCTGCCATGGGCTACTTCTGAGCAGAGGTTCTAGGTTATATCCATGCATGGTCCTTGGTTGGAGAATCAGTCTCAGAAAAGACTCCTGTGCCCAGATATATTTTGTTCTTGTGGCACTCCTGTTCTCTCCAAGTCTTACTAACTCCCCCTTCTTTCATATGATTCCCTGCACTCTGCCCAAGGTTTCGTTATGAGTCTCAGCATCTGCTTTGATACACTGCTAGGTAGAGTCTTTCAGAGGCTCTCTATGGTAGGCTCCTTTCCTGTTACTTGTTTTCTCCTACTTCCAATGTCCATCCCATTTGTCTTTCTAAGTGAGGATTGATCATCTTACCCCGGGACCTCCTTCTTGTTTAGCTTCTTTAGGTGTACAGATTTTAGTATGTTTATCCTATCTTATGGGTCTAGTATCCTCTTATAAGTGAGTATATACTGTTTGTGTCTTTCTGCTTCTGGGATACCTCACTCAGGATGATCTTTTCTACATCCCACTATTTGACTTCAAATTTCATGATTTCCTTGTTTTAAATTGCTGAGTAGTATCCCATTGTGTAAATGTACCACAATTTCTGCATTCATTCCTTGTTGAGGGACATCTGGGTTGTTTCCAGGTTCTGGCTATTATGAATAAAGCTGCTACAAGCATGGTTGAACAAATGTCCTTGTTGTGTACTTGAGCATCTTTTGGGTATATGTGTAGGAGTGGTACAGCTGGATCTCGAGGTAGCACTATTTCTAATTGTCTGAGAAAGCTCCAGATTGATTTCCAAGGTGGTTGTACAAGTTTACATTCCCACCAGCAATGGTTCACCTTTCTCCACAATCTCTCCAGCATGTGTTGTCACTTAGTTTTTGATCTTAGCAATTCTGATGGATGTAAGGTGAAATCTCAGGGTTGTTTTGATTTGCATCTCCCTGATGGCTAAGGATGTTGAGAATTTCTTTAAGTGTTTCTCCGCCATTCTATATTTCTCTATTGAGAATTCTCTGTTTAGCTCCGTACCCCATTTCTTAATTGGATTGCTTGATTTGTTGCTTTTTAACTTCTTGAGTTCTTTATATATTCTGGATATTAGCCCTCTCTCACATAGAGGGTTGGTGAAGATCCTTTCCTAGTCTGTAGGCTGTCACTTTTTTCTGATGACATTTTTCCTTTGCTTTACAGAAGCTTTTTAATTTCACGAGGTCCCATTTATTGATTGTTGATCATTCAATAACAATCAACAGCCTGTGCTATTGGTGTTCTCTTCAGGAAATTGTCTCCTGTGCCAATGAGTTCTATGCTTTTCCCCCCTTTTTCTTCTAACTGATTTAGTGTGTCTGGTGTTATGTTGAGGTCTTTGATCCACATGGACTTTGGTTTTGTGCAGGGTGATAAATATGGATCTATTTTCATTTTTCTACATGTAGACATCTAGTTGGACCAGCACTATTTGTTGAAGATGCTATCTTTTTTCCATTGAATGGTTTTGGCTTCTTTGTCAAAAATCAAGTATCCATAGGTGTGTGGGTTTCATTAATTACAAATTTATCATGACAGGTGGATACAACTTTATTACCATTGATCTTTTTTATTAATTTCTAGAGTGCTTTATAGCTCTCCTGGAATTGGGGGTATATTGCAAAATCAAGAACTCATAGCTAACTAAATTACTGATTGTTTTGAATATTCAAGAAATCAGTTCCAAAGAGTGAGGGTTACATCTGGGAGTGGGATTGGAGATGGAGTTAGTTCAAGAGGCAGGGCAGAGCAAGATTTCCATGTGATAGATGGGATAGTAGTCCAAAGGAAGAGATAATAAATATGCTTTTCAGGGACCAGTTATTGGTTTAATGAATTATGTTTTGTTCTTTTTTTGTTAATGAGATTCTATATGTAATTTTATATCAATTAGAAGTAGACATATACAAAAATTAGACACGTTACTGTAACAACATAGAAAAGCATTGTTTTGCATTTGAGTAGCAGCATATGATCCTGAGCAATGTTATTTCCTTTTCCACTCCAGTCTTCCATTCTTTTCTAGTATACCTGTATTATCTTCAGAAATATGTCTGTTTTATTTGTAGTGCAACTTTTAAACCATATTGTCACCCCAGATCCATAGTAAAACCTAAGGAAATAAGCAGTTGATCACCCAGGTTGCCAAACTTTAAATTACAGGTTCAATTTGCTCACTCACACACTGATTTGATAAAAAAATATCTTGCATCAAGCATGTCCTATATCAAGAGAAAGGAGAGAGTAATGTGGTCCTTGCATGCTTGCTCCTTCTATTCTGATGCAGTAGACAGATGTTAAAGAAACCCAGGTACATGTTCAGTGACACTGGTGTTAAATGCTGGAGAAGAAAACTGGGGCTGAAGAGATTTATTTCATATGAAGAATTGGACGGAGCCTGTCTCTCTGAGACAACGCCCTGGGCTTATATGGTGAGGATGGTGAAGGGAATCCCATTGGAAGCCTGACAGAACAATAAGTACTCTAGACAAGGAGGAGCTGAATTGTAAGAGGCAAAGGCAAAATTTGAGGCTGGGAGCTCAGAACCGCTGTGTGTGTGGGAAGGGGCCTCTGGAACCTGTGCGTGTGTGGAGAGCTCAGCCTGCTGGCCTGTTGTGTTCTTCCACCTAGTGCACCTTCAGTGTTTAGAATAAGGACTGCGACCTCCTCTGTGAGCCACGTGGGAAAAAAGAAGCAGTAAGCCGTTCCCAAGCTATGTTCTGCGCAGGCAGGGCTGGCAGAGAGGAGCATGCCGCTGAGACTTGCCCCTCACGCACTCAGGCCTCTGTGACTTTCGGTGTAGCATTCTCTCCGGAGCACTGTAGGAGTGACAGGAGTGTGGTTTCCTCGGAGAAAGCTGCTGAAATCTTGGCAATTAGGACTGAGGCTGATACGTGGTAGATGCATAACACACAGTGCTCAACATCTGTGGGACACATTGGAGAGTAGCCTGGCGCCTTCCTTTCTGTGAAAAACTTTCATGTTCAGAAAAGCACAGCTTTTCTGTCTGTGGCCTGGCTCTTGTTTTGGCTTACCGTAGGTCTCATAAAGGACAAAAGGAAATCTTTTTTTTCCTTCTGAAAAAAAAATCTTCCTTTCCACTGCTTTCTATTAGGTGTGGTGGGAAAAAAAAATCCAAGTTCTTAGTCTCCTGGGATCTTATAAAAAAATCTAAATGGTTGAGCAGACACAGGAAGCTGTGAGGCATTTTAGATGCTTGGCCATGCATGTCTTGATTGCCTTTCTGTTCACCTTTGCAGGCCAGAGCTGCATTACCTATCATGGACACCCCTACCCTTCCTTTGTAACCAGTGAAATCTAAGCTCAAGTCTCCTCAGTCCCGGGGATTGTCTCTAGAGACAAGGAGACCCATTGAAAGTCCTTATAAGGGCGTCACTTTTAAGCTCTCTTTAAATGTTTATCAGGGTTTGTTGGTCCATTTGACATTTGGAAAGTACAAGCAGCTGCATTTTGCATATATAATGTATAAGGGCTAGTATCTTGCACTTTGGCACAGTTTTGTGTGGCTGTCACTTAGCACTTACACAAGACTTATGGGAAAGTGCTTTTGAGATTTTTTTTAAAATGATGCTTTATGGCTTCAGCTAAACACTAAGAGGTTTCCACATCAAGAGGAGAATTCAGTGTAGTCTCTTTCTCATCACAATAAATTTATTCGGTTGTGATATCACAGCATGTTCCAAACTCTGGCTGAAAAATCAGCTCTCTGTCATGCATATTGATATTATATATTAAATGAAGCTAATGGACTATGTTTATAAAGTCTAGATAAGAAAAAATGAATTACTTTCTAAATTAGATATCTTGTTAAAATATGGAGCCTTCACAAGCTTGCCAACCAAATACCTTTTCCAGTTGTCTAACAGATGACTAAGAGCAAAAAAGCAGTTAAAGAAATTTACTAATGGATTTCTTACTTTGACTTTGGACAGTCAATTTTCTTAAAGTCCCTGAGCCTGAGTTTCCACAGTTGTAAAAGAGGAATGATGTTTGTCTTCTTGAAAGCCAATGTTTGGCTTAATAAACACAGGTCAATAAATCCCACACCACTTATCAGCACATTAGAAGGATAGAAACAACGTGGTCAAACTCAAGTGTAGAAGGAGCAAGCCTGCAAAATAAAGGGTCTCTGTTAACCATGCTAGTCAATGGCTAACACTAATAAAGATCAAAGGTTTTGATTTTTTTTCCCTCTAAGATCAGGAACTAATTGAAGATACCCAATTTCACTACTTTAACTTAACAGAGTCTTTTAAAAAAATTAAATATTTTTATATTGATTACAGTTGATACACTTTGTATCCCAGCTATAGCCCCCTCCTTCATTCCCTCCCAATTCCACCCTCCCTCTCTCTCATGCCCCTTCCCTGTCCACTGATAGGAGAGGTCTTCTTCCTCTTCCATCTGACCCTAGCCTATCAGGTCTCATCAGGACTGGCTGCATTGTCTTCCTCTGTGGCCTGGTAAGGCTGCCCCCAACCTCTGCCTCAGGGGGAGGTGATCAAAGAGCCAGCCACTGAGTTCATGTTAGAGAAAGCCCCTGTTCCCCTTACTAGGAAACCCACTTGGATACTGATCGGCCATGAGCTACATCTTTGCAGCAGTTCTAAGTTATCTCCATGCATGGTCTTTGGTTGAAGTATCAGTCTCAGAAAAAACACTTGTGCCCAGACTTTTCTGTTTTCTTACTCTCCTTGTGGAGCTACTGTCCCCCACCCCCCTAGGTCTTTCATCTCCCCCTTCTTTCATAAGATTCCCTGCAGTCTGTCCAAAGTTTGGCTATGAGTCTCAGCATCTGCTTTGATACCCTGTTGGGTAGAGTCTTTCAGAGGCCCTCAGTGGTAGGCTTCTGTCATGTTCCCTGTTTTCTCCTTCTTCTGATGCCTGCCCTGTTTGCCTTTCTGAATGAGGATTGATCATCTTACCCAGGGTCCTTCTTCTTGCTTAGTTTCTTTAGGTGTACAGATTTTAGTATGTTTATCCTATATTATATGTCTATTATCCACTTATAAGTGAGTATATACCATGTGTGTCTTTCTGCTTCTGGGATACCTCACTCAGGATCTTTTCTAGTTCCCACCATTTGACTGCAAATTTCATGATTTTCCTGTTTTAAATTGCTGAGTAGTATTCCATTGTGTAAATGTACTACAATTTCTGTATCCATTCCTCAGTTGAGGGAGATCTGGATTCTTTCCAGATTTTGGTGATCACAAAGAAAGCTGCTACGAACATGGTTGAGCAAATGTCCTTGTTGTGTACGAAAATATTTTCAAGAAAATCATGGAAGAAAAATTTCCCAAGTTAAAGAGATGTCCATATACATAAAAGAGGCCTACAGAGCATCAAATAGACTAGACCAGAAAAGAAACTCCTCATATCACATCACAGTCAATACACTAAATCTACAGAGCAAAGAAAAAATATTAAAAGCAGCAAGGGAAAAAGGCCAAGTAACATATAAAGGTAGAAATTTCAGAATCACACTAGACTTCTCAACAGAAACTATGAAAGCCAGAAAGGCCTGGGCAGATAGACTCTAAGAGACACAGATGCCAACCAAGACTACTATACCCAGCAAAGTTTTCAATCAACATAGATGGAGAAAACAAAATATTCCATGACAAAACTGAACTTAAACAATATCTACACAGCAACACAGCGCTACAGAAGATACTAGATGGAAAATGCCAATTCAATGAAAACAACTACACCGAAGAAAACACAGAATATAGATAACTTCACAACAAAAAAATCAAAAGAAAACAACACTGAAGCACAGTCACACCACCAACTCCACAATAAAAGGAACTAACATTCATTGGTCACTATTATCTATCAACATCAGTGGACTCAACTCTCCAATAAAAAGACACAGACTAACAAAATGGTTGCAGAAACAGGATCCAACATTCTGCTGCATCCAAGAAACACACTGCTGCAACAAAGATAAACACAATCTCAGAATAAAGGGCTGGAATAATGTTTTTCAAGCAAATGGACCCAGAAAACAAGCTGGGGTAGCTATCCTAATATCTAATAAAATAGACTTTCAAAACAAAATTAATCAAAAATGATGAAGAGGTCATTTCATTCTCATCAAAGGAAAAAATCCACCAGGAGGACATCACAATTTTGAACATTTATGTCCCAAATACAAGAGCACCTACATTGGTAAATGAAACATTATTAAAGCTTAAATTCAACAGAGTCTTAGGGAGAGCAGTTGGAGAAGGGAAAGAAATAAAGGAGATTACTCATATCCTCACTGTTTGCAAGTAACGGTGATTCTGGCTACAGAAAATTCACTCTACTCCTGCAAAATACCTCCCATATCTAAAACCAAACCTCAGTGGGACCGAAAAATGCATTTAGCAAATTGCAAAGTGAAAAGATTTTGCAGACAATGAGTATCTTGATGATGGGGAGGGGGCAGAAATGCCACAAAAATCACACCTCACAACAGACCTCACACAAGAGGTTTACTGGGGAAGGGGAGTGTACAAAATGGCTGCCTTTAAGTGGGAATAGAAATAGTAGCAGACCAGGTTGTGTTGGAGGACTTTATTGGTGGCATATGGAGCATGTGCACAGGGAAAACACAGAAGCGGTGGAAGTGTGTTACATTGGCCGTTAATGAGGGTGGGACTATTGGGGACGAACCACTGAGGGCAGGATGGTGGATGGGACTGCACCCGTTTCTGAAGTGTGGGTGGGTCTTAGCTGACTAACACAGAGTACAAAAATCAATTAACAAAAATCAAGAATGTTACTTTCTTACAATAGCGAATTATATGAACTCAAGATCAAGGAAACAGTCCCATTTATAATAGCTATGAAAAAAACTCTACAAAAAATTTAACAAAGTAGTAAAAGAAATTTAAGAAGGTGGGGGCATTTGAGTTTGTGTTTTAGAAGAAGCAATATTGTGAAAATGTTCACACTACCCAGAGTTATCTACATATTCAAGTCAATCCCCATCAAAACGCAAATGACATTCATTTTAGGATTATAACAAAAACAATCTTAATATTCATTATAGAGTCATAGCAACAACAGCAACAAAGCTGAAGTAGCCAAACCCTTCTTGACAAAAAAAGAACAAAGCAAGAGATGTTCTACACGATCCTATTTCAAAATACAAAGCTATGATAATCAAAACAGCATGGCATTTGCATACAAACAGATACACAAACTAATGGAACAGAACAGAGAGCCTGGAAATAAACCCACACATCTAATTGACTTCCAACAAGGCTGAAAACATGCCCTGGAGAAAGAACAGGCTTTTCAAGAAACAGGATTGAAAAAAAAAAAAAGGATATCCACATGTGATGTAGAAGACTGAATGTAGACGTCCAACTTACAGAAATCAACACACAACGGAGGTGACTCACTGGAGACCTCAAGCTGTGAAACTACTAGAAGAAAAAACAGGGGAAGCACTCCAGGACAGTGGAGTCGGAAAGTTCAGGACTCCAGGAATGTAGGGGATAAACACAAGAGGAGAAAAATGGTCAACAGGTGCCCCCAAAAGTGTCCTCCTTGACTGTCCATCAAGGGACACACAAATCAAAACCCTGTGCTGGGTAGAATGGTGGACATTATAAAAAATAAAGAAGTAACAAGTGCTGGCAAGGGTGTGAAGGAGAGGGGAGTCTTAAAGACTCTTGGTGGGAATGTTAGTGTAGACAGATGGCAAATAACACAGAGATTCTGCAAAAATTAAAAATAGAATAAGATGTGATCCAACCATTCCACTGAAGCGAAACTGACATGTTGAGCAGACATGTGCACCCCCACATTCACTGTACATTGTTCACAAGTCGGTAAAACATATAAACAACATACATGCTCATTGGCTGAGGAGTGGAATGAAAATGTGGTACATATACTCCATGCGATACCATTTGTGCATGAAAAAGAATGAGATTGTGTTAAATATAGCAAAATGGTTGGAACTGGGGATGATTATCTCCAGTGAAAGAAGCCAGGCACAGAAAGACAAACACCCCATGAATTTCGCTCATAATGTGGAGCATAAAACAGCTGACTGCATGAAGGCAGTAAGCAGAAGGATGGTAACCAGGGATCAGCCAAGGGCACTGACTTATAGTTAGATAGCCGTAGACAGTTTCTGCTTGCCAGTGTCTAAGCTATTGACTGTACATAACAACAATGTAGTTCTCATTAGAAGGAAAACTAGAAGGATCCTGAATGCTTCCATGATAAAGAAATGATAAATTTTGGGGGCGATATTTTTAACCTGATAAATATTATATAGTGTATAAATATATTAGAATGTTCTATGATACCCCATAGGTGTGTATATAATTTTTGTATTTTTCTGTACTAGTTAAATGCATTTAAATTTTAAAAATAGCATTAATTCTTGTAAGTGTGATATAAGGTAAAGCCTGGGATAGTGCAAGGCACATTTTCTTCAGTGTTTTTTTCCCTCTCTCTCCCCCACTTCTCCCTCTTTCTCCCTCTTTGCCTTCCATCTGTCTCACAAAGAAATGGCAAAACAAAGAGGCCAAACGGGCACTGACCTGTAAAAATTTTGTAGTGGTCAAACATGGAGACACTACTAAATTTTTTTAAATTTAAATTTTATTAATTGCAGTTTATTCACTTTGTATCCCAGCTGTAGCGCCTCCCCCACCCTCTTCTAATCCTACCCTCCCTCTTCTTCTCCTGTGCCCCTCCCCCAGTCCAATGGTAGAGAGATCCTCCTCCCCTTCCATCTGACCCTAGCCTATCAGGACTGCCTTCATTGTCTTCCTCTGTGGACTGGTAGGGCTACTCCCCCTCAGGGGGAGGTGATCAAAGTGCCAGCCACTAAGATCCTGTCAGAGACAGTCCCTGTTCGTATTACTGGGGAACTCTATTGGACACTGAGCTTCCATGGGCTACTTCTAGTGTTGCTAAGAAGAAAATATCTAGGGGGAGGTCAGAATGAAAAAACAAGACATGATTCATCTAAAATAACAATGCCTGTTAGAGACCTCTTCAGAGAGCCATGGCAGGGTCTGTCAGTAACCATTGGAGTTAGGCAGTGAGCACTTGATGGTGTCTGTCACACAAGAAGTTTGTGTATAGAAGTTGTGGGACTCATGGCCTGTTGGGTTATTTATAATTGGGGACACTTTGGGAGTAACTATGAATTCAGAATTTCCTTTCTTCAAGTTGCTGTGGATTGTGTGGGGACTTTAAGCTGCTTAGGGAAGTTGTAATACTTACAGGAAAAGTTTTAAGTTGCAACAGAATTTAAGCTTCTGTGGCACTTCTCCATACCTTGATTTTCGACAGTGGGTTTTTCTGACTTGGCTCGTTTGGTGGGTATCCTCCTTCCCTTTTTCTTCCTCCTCCATCTTTTTTTTTTTTTTTTGTCAAAAGACACACCCTTCAAAATAAAGAATTTTTTGTATGAAAAACTGTGCTTTCTTGCTGCACTAATAAATAATTATGAAAACAGACAAGGGAAGCTCTGCCATCGAAGGAAGGAGGCATGAATGAGCGCTTTGTATTTGTGAGTGGGACTGTTCTGGGTGGCTGCATGGACCAATGAGAGTGGAGGATGTGAAGAGACAAAATTCAGAAGTGGTTAGGACTTACAGAGAGTCCAGGATAGACCAGTAAATTTAGCTAATCTTTGGCAGGTTATTGTAATTACTTTGTAATTAGTGGTTGCAAATGGCTTGTGACGCGTAGGAGGTAAGAAATGACTTGCTTCTGTCTGTTGAAGTATGGCTTCCTGTTTTTTCTTCGTGTTGAGTTGCATCCTGAAGGCTCGTGTAGCTCAGACAGAGGGAGCAGAGGCCAGGAGTCTGTCCTGGTCGCTCCGGAGATGCTCACATCCAGGCTCCACTCAGATCCTACCAAGGGTGGAATTCTGCTGGGCCATCAGCTTCCCTCAGACCAAACAGTGTTTGAGGGAATGTGGCTGGTTTCCTGTGTTGGCTTCCACTATACATGCACAAATATAAAGCAAGGGCCCTAGTCAAGATACCTTAGACTTTGCAAAGCAGATTCTGTTCTCCTAAAAGGAAGGCAAAGATAGCTTTGCCAATGAATCTACAGAAGAAAGAAATGAAAGTGACATAACCCAAATACATAATTTATCAATCTCTCACAAACTCATTTGATGCTTTTTCACCTGTATATACTTACTGTTACTCTCAGTTTGCTAACAGGAACTGTGTTATATACACACACATACACATGATTGTGTCATTAGCACTGACACATAGTACTGAGTACATAGTGCACAGTAAATATCTGTTTAAAATGAGAACAAATAAACTTGTACAACCACTTTGGAAATCAATCTGGCGCTTTCTCAGACATTTAGGAATAGTGCTTCCTCAAGATCCAGCTGTACCACTCCTAGGCATATATCCAAAAGATGTTCAAGTATACAACAAGGACATTTGCTCAGCCATGTTTGTAGCAGCTTTATTCTTAATAGTCAGAACCTGGAAACAACCCAGATGTCCCTCAGTTGAGGAATGAATACAGAAATTGTGGTACTTTTACACAATGGAATACTAGTTAGGAATTAAAAGCAAGGAAATCATGAAATTTGCAGGCAAATGGTAGGACCTAGAAAAGATCATCCTGAGTGAGGTATCCCAGAAAGCAGAAAGACACACATGGTATATACTCACCTATATATTCAGATAGTATTATATTGAAAAGACAACAAAAGGTTGTTGGTGTTATTGCTAGGGTCATTAGCATTGGTGAGGGTTGTACTGCCAGTGAAGGGGTGTGTCATAAGAAGGGGTGATAGAGCTCAGTGTAGAAAGACAGAAACAAAATAGGGTTTGCCTACGTGGAATGTACAAAAAGCTTTCAGAAAGAGAGATTATACATATAGTGGCTGGTCACTGGAGACTTCACGAAAGGGTTCGTGCTGCCCTCGACTTTGATGCTAACAGGGAGAGGTGATAGCAGTAGGTGTCTCAAGGAGAGAGAATGGGTTGCCCTTGGGTCTCTGATAATCTGTGTTCTTGGTAATTGATTGAGCAAGTATGTTGATGGCTGCGTGTGCCCGGCCTGCTGTGATCATTATCTTGTGTTTATACACTATGAATCCGACACTTATCTGGCATTATTTCTCTACTATTATGAAGGCCTAGAAGTGGTTTGTGGTGTTTTGGAAAGACAAGATTTCCCAGAAAAAATAGTGGAGAAGTTTCTTACACTTGGAAAGTACCAGCTATGCATTTTTTAAAAGCCTGGTTTCAAGTGAATCCTGTTCATTCCAGCTGATCTAGAAGATGGCTGGTGTTCTATCACATGCTTTGGACCATTTGAACTTTATTCTGTAGTGGGTCATGTTGTAGTATTAATTTCACTGCCAAAGTCAGAGAAAACAAGTTCTCACATTACATATTTCTTTTCCCTTTTCCAACTGAGCTGGGAGATGGGGAAAAGACAATGTGAAAATCAATAGACTTGAATCCATAAATAGTCAAAACATCTTTATGTACTTAGAAATAAATATCAAGCTAAGCAAGAAGGAGGACCGTGGGTAAGATGATCAATCCTCACTCAGAAAGGCAACTGGGATAGACATCAGAAGAGGGAGAAAACAGGGAACAGGACAGAAGCCTACCACAGAGGGCCTCTGAAAGACTACCCAGCAAGGTATCAAAACAAATTCTGAGACTCATAGCCAAACTTTGGGCAGACTTCAGGGACGCTTATGAAAGAAAGAAGCGGGAGATAGAAAGACCTAGAGTGGTCAGAAGCTCCTCAAGGAGAGCAACAGAACCAAAAAAATCTGGGCACCGGGGTCTTTTCTGAGACTGATACTCTAATCAAGGATAGTGCATGGAGATAATCTAGAACCCCTGCACAGATGTAGCCCAATGGCAGCTCCGTATCCAAGTGGGTTCCCTAATAAGGGGAACAGGGACTGTCTCTGACATGATCACCTTCCCCTGAGGGGGGGAGCAGCCTTACCAAGCCACAGAGGAAGACAATGCAGCCAGTCTTGATGAGACCTCATAGACAGGAGTTAGAGGGAAGGGGAGGAGGATCTCCCCTATCAGTGGACTTGGAGAAGGGCATGGGAGGAGATAAGGGAGGGAGGATGAGATTGGGAGAGAATGAGGGAGGGAGCTATAGCTAGTATACAAAGTGAACAAACTGTAATCAGTAACAAATAAAAAGAAATAAATATCAAAAGATAAACAAAATGGTAGCTATAACAAATATTATTACTAATGTGTATAGGATGGCGAGAAGTGGCAGGCAGGAGTTCTGAGATCTCCATAGTGATTAAGAGGCGCTAGCAGAAAAAAATATTTAAATGAAGAAACAGTAATGGACAAAATGGAATTGTTTGGGGGGACAGGCCTATAATCCCAGCCCTGGGAATGTAGAGGTAGGGGATTACGATTTAAAGGATGACTTGGATTACAAACGGAGACAAAAAGAAGGAGAAAGAAGAAAGAAGATGTAAGAGAAGAAGAAAGGAAAGAAGGAAGAGGTAAAAGAGAAGAAAGGAAGGAAGAAAGGCAGGAAGGAAAGAAGAGTTAACAGAGACAGGCAGCAAGCAAGTCAAAACTAATTTGGTAACTTTTTATATTGAAAAAATAAAATGAAAATTAAATTAGAGCATGAATAAGGTTTTGTTTTCCATCCAAAATTGAATAATTCTAATATATTGGAGGGATAAAACAATACTTTTACTACATCTTTGAAAGATGAGTTGATAACCTAATGCTTTTAAGCTTGACCCTTAGTTATGGCCCATCCTTGGTTTCATACTCTTGTGCTCCTGAAAATATGTTCCAAATAAGACATTTAGAGAAAATATGGTCAAGAAAAAAAAATCACGCACGCATGTCTTCTGTGATGTTATTTGACTCTGGAGTGAGAAAAGTCTAGTTAGTATATTTTATTTTTTATTAGTTCTTTGAAAGTTTTGAGTTTTGTGCAACGTGTTTTGATCATATTTATCACTTCCAGCTCTTTCCAGACCCACCCACTTCGGTTTCTCTATGTTTTCTTTTCACGCCTGTCAGTGCTTTCTTCCTGTGCCCCTAATGAAGATCTATGCTCACAGGCTGATGCCCCTCCAGGTAAAAGATTCATTTTCTCAGGAATGGTGACATTTTTGAAAGGACCAGAGGACATCAGACTCTGAAGTGAACATGATAAAAGAAATTGCTAGTAACAGAATTAAGCAATGTCAGGAGTTTTGGGGGTCTTTCTGTGTTTTCTTTTTGTTCCTTGTTCTGCTTATCTGCATTCATTTCTTCAGTTCACTGTCTCTGCGCAGATGTTTCAAGCGCCTCCCCTAACCAGCTGCAGTCCTCCTCACCTGCCTGTGCTTTGTGTTTTTGTTCCTCACGGGATGTTCTTTGCTCCAGTAGCAACTCTTGCAAGACTAATCTCTATTTGTTTATAAATTTTCTCATTTGTTTGGCAACTTAATTGCCTGCTGGGGAAGCTATTTTAGATCATGCTAAGTCTTAATACCATTTGCAAGTTTATACCACACATGCAAATACATTGACTGAGTTTGGTAAAAATGATTAGGTTTCGATAACCTGCCAGCATTTTTGCATCTTTGGCTGTTAGATTCAGTTCTGAACAAAGACTAAGAATTTCTGGTTTATATAAGAACTCAAGTAGGCTTCAAACTCTCTTAAAAATCTTTAACACAAACAAATGAAAATTATCTTTGCACTTTTATCTACCCAACATTCTATTAGATTTTGGAAATTTAATTCATCAAGTGTTTCCTAGAATACTTGGGTTTATCACAAATGTAAAGCAAGCAAGCAAGTGTTTTTGTTTTGTACTTACTGATTTGAACACAATGTTATGCGGAGTTATGAACACATGACAGCCTTAGACTGAGCAAACATTAACTTAAGCTATGCAATATGAATTATTTTAGGCTATTTGCAACTACAACAATGGCAATCAGTATGATTAAAGATTTTCTAATCCCAGTGATCTCCTTTTACAAATCTAATATTCGCATCCCAATTTAGACAAACTTTGTTAACTTCTGGGAGTCCATCTGGCTAATAATAGGCTTCCAGCACCATCTGGTTAGGTCATTTACCACGTCTGCTGTAGGCTGACAATTTACTTTTCAGGGGAGGACGTACCTGTTTTGCAAACTCAGGAGCAAAGGAAATATGTGAGAAATAATAGTTATGCCTTTATTCTGCTGAAGATCAAGTGTTCTCACGGTCTTTGTGTCCATTTGAACAGGTCTTGTGAAGGACCTCCGGTGCTTCATCAGGGTTACAAGGCCTTACTGAAGTCCCATTGTATGTAACTCTGTGAGTTACGACAGAGACAGAACTATGCAAGAACAGTGCCAGACACCCTCAGTGTACCAGACATTGACGGTGAAGTTCTATCTGCAAAGATCTCTAGAATAAGTAACACTACTCTAGAATAGTAACAGCAACAGTGAATTTATTTCACAAATATTTATGAAGCTCTGCCATAGGTTGGACACAGGGTTGAGCACTGAATCCAAGATGGATCTGTAAACACAGTGTTCATTCTTCTTGGCCTCCTGAAACAGAGCATTCAAGTGACACATATTTGGCATTACATATAAAGCCCTTTGTAATGATCTCCAATTTGTCTCGCTTACTGCTGTTGGATCGGACTCTGTAAGGCTGGAATCTGATTACGTCACTCTGCTTGCTTAAAAGCCCTGAGTGACATTACCATTGCCTAATGAGCAAAAACCAGATTCCTTAGCCCAGCTTTGTGCTCTGACCTTAGATCGGTTTTCCTGTCTTCCCTCCTACTCATGTGTCCCTGAGTAAAACCAAACGAGAGGAGAGTGCTTGATGTCCCCCCAACAGCTCATGCTTCTGGGCCTTTGCTGTTCTGCTCACATGGCTCCTGCTTGTACGTTTAAAGCTCGGAGGTACTATTTTTCTGGGTATGTGATTCTGAGGCTATACCAGTAACTCTAGAGTATGATGGTATCATCCCTTAGAACCCAGAGTCATCCACCTACTGCAGTGACCAGCCTGGCTGGCATTGATTGCCCTGTGCTAAGATGGGTTTCTTCTGTTTAAGGGAGAGTTTCCTTCCTGAGTTGGGGCTACTGTTGTTATCCTCAGTGGAATCATCTTGAACATCTTATTCAACAGTCCTTTGCATTGTTCTACCTTGAACTTTGAGGCATGCAAAGTTTGCATTTAACCAGCACTTACTGAATACAAGCTGTGCCCCAGATGCTAGGCTGGACTGTAGAATGCTCCATCATATATTTTCAATGCTGTAAGGCTATCCCCATTAGTCCTCTGTTGTAGGCAAGTAAACCTAGGGCCTAGAAGTTACCTTGTCCAAGATGACCAGAAAGAGCAGTGGGGCTGGGCTGAGAGCCCAGGTCTGTTGGATTGGATCACAGAGCTCTAGTTCTTTCTCTTGCTTCGTGTTACATCCTACTGTGGATGCCAGTCTAGATTCAAAGACGACTTTAGGATCCCACACAGCAACATTTGACAGTCTTAAAGCTGGTATCTAGTAAATACCTGGGAGGCTGTTGCTAATACGGCCAACATGTCGGCAAAAATCTATAAGATTTGTGAGACCTCAAAGCTACACGGCACCTCTTTGTGAAGGCTGGTTCTTGACCCTCCTTCCTAACTCCAAGTGTAGAGGGAAAACAAGAGTACTTTTTACAGCTTAATTTTCTAAGTGACTTAGACATCTTTGGGGGCTTCTTATTTTGTCTGCTTTCTTGATCCCTCTAAGGACTAACATGCTGGAGAATGACAGTGATTTTTTCCAGATGTTGAGCTTTGATTGCAAGTAGAATAGGAGCAGCCAGGCGGTGGTGGAGCTGGCCTTGCCCAGTGGAAAATATTCAGACACCACTGTGGAGGCCTGCCAAGCCTCTTGCGATGTTTTATTTGTATTGATATGGGCTAAGCTCAGCCAACTCAGCCTGAGGTTTTGAGGCTGATTAGAATGACTAGGCAAAAGAACTTGGGGTGCTCTCTCATCCTTCAATACTAAGGAGTATTGATCAGATTAATTACAGAATTAATCATGCATTTAGGTAAGGGATTAAAGAAATATGCACAATTTAGCAATATATTAAGTATCTTAAATTGAGTAAACTGAGATGTAAATGAAAAGAAATTCTGTATTTAAAATTTTTTCTTCTTCTTAAAGACCTCATGAAACTTGAAGAAAGCATAAATTTACAATAAAAATCATATTAATTTGAAAATTTGCTTTGAAAATACAGTTTACTAGTGTTTGTTATATCATGGAAATTCCTGGTCCTTGAAAAGGATATTTTTAGATTTATTGCAGGAATAATTAACTGTTCAAGAGACCTTCACATCTCTCTGAGTTTCTAAGGAAGGGACAACTCTAGAGATCTCAGAGTTTTCCTTGCCATAAGAATTTTCATCCCATCAATAGTGTTCAAGGGCCCTTTATCCATGCCCTCATCAGTACAGGTCACTTCATCATTTAATAGCCATTAAATAATAGCAGTTATGGCTACAGGGAGATGATCTTTCATTGTGTATTTTTTGAGCAAATTTGGAGATTATTTAGACAACAGTTTAATAGATTTAAGCACACATAGAGAGAGACACTTATCAGGAATTATACAGTGGTGATAGGGGGGATTCTTAACAGAGAGTCAGACAGAATTGTCTAATTGCTAATTGACATTGTTAAATATCTTAAAAATAGATCTGGTTTTGGAGGCTTCTACGAAAGGATTTTTAATTTCCTGTTCTCTTCACTTGTTTTTCCTCTCTCCTTTGCCCCTTCCTCTCTGCTTCCCTTTCTTTTTCTGTTGTAATAACTGAGCTAAAGGTGGTTGCTAGGTGCATTGGGCAGGGTCATCGTCTGATGAAACATAGGCCACAGGAGTTCAAGGAATCCCTATTACAGCAGGTCACGTGGAATTGAAGCATCTATTTTGACTGTAAACAAAGCTCGTGATTATGTTTGTGAAAGGCTCAGAAGGTCACAGGTTCACATTTGGAAAATAAGCTTAAACTCAAGGGTGACATGTGGTTCTGACTTTAAGCGTGGTTCAACGCTTACTTGAAAACTCTCCACAAGAGGAATATTTTATTTATGTACAATTCTCACAACAAATTTTGCTAGTTGTGTAAAAATCCTCACCTCTCAACTGTTGAGAGATGCTTAATCAGACTCTTGGATGAGTTGTTTCTTTATTGATTAATATCCAATTAATATCTTTTCCATATCCAGTTAACTTTCTGTTGTTCAATACTGACGCAGTTTTCCTCTGAGACTTGGATATAAGCATAAAGGATTATGCAGATCAAATGTCATTTTCCTCTGCTGAACACAGGCATAGGTTCTGCCTATACAGGGACCCAGTCTTGACCTGTCTGAAGAGTCCAAATATAGAGAATGAGGGTCAGCATTTGTTGGGGATCTGACAGAGAGGGTGTCATTATTTGGGGGGCACCAAACCAAGCACATTTTTTTTTTGTTGGGATAGTGATTAACAAATCCCAGACAGCTTTTGGAGTTCCCTTTGGAAGACAATGGATGGAAACACTGAGCCATAAGCCTGGGATGAACTCCTGAACAGAATGCTTTATGCTTCCGTTTATCACCCATAAAGTAATAAAACAAACATCTACTTTTCAGAATAGTAACAAGAAATCCACACATACGTTAGGTCAGCTAAAGCCTTCCCAAATCTGGAGAATGCTTATTTGTCTCTCTTTGTTATGTGCATTTGTATGAGTATGGTATGTCCTTACCAACCATGTTTTATACAGATTTTCTTTGGTCATTCTCCTCTGCGTACCCAAGGCTTGCTGACCTGCAGACTTCTGAGATTTCAGCTGGGTCTACCCTCTTCCTCTCCACACAGCTGCCGGGATCACAGACATGTGGTTCTGCATCCAAATTTACAGTTCTGGCAGTCTGAATTAGCTACGCCTACGTGCAAATGTCACCTGCTAAGCTCTATCCTCAGCCCAGATTAGAGAATATTTAAGAAATGTAATAAAAATGTTACTGCATAATTTTTTGTGGGTGTGTGTTAGTGTTCATGTGTGAGGAAGTGCTTATACATGTATGTGCATATGTATGTGGAGATCAGAGCGTCATCTTTCGTGAGTTGTCTAGTTAGCCTCTTGCTTCTGTTTTTTTAAATTTTATTTATTTTATTAATTTATTTTTTGTTATCAATCACAGGTTAGGTACTTTGCATCCCAAGTGTAGCCTCCTCCCTCATTCCCTCCCACCCTCCCTAACCCTCCCTCATCTCCTCCCCGCCCCCTCCAAGTCCACCAACAGGGGAGGACCTCCTCCCCTTCCATCCAACCCCAGCTCATCCTGTCTCCTCAGGGCTGGCTGCAATGTCCTCCCCTGGGATCTAGCCAGTCTGTCACTCCCCAGCATGTATGGGGGAGGGTCAAAGAGTCAGCCATCAAGTTCAAGAC